>CM053785.1:399051018-399588518 GCA_028749045.1 Cupressus sempervirens | reverse complement strand
TTGAAGTTTTGGATGTAGTTTAGTGATGGTAATCTCTATGACAGTTTTTCGCTGGGCTCTAGGTCTTGTCTCTGGCACCAATCAATAAATCGTATTCAAATGAGTTTTGGGCTCTTTGCAATTACTATTTTCTCAATCTAGGAATCTCTAGGAAAAGATTCATTAGCATTGATAGATACTCTCTCTTGATGTAGTATATCTTCTTCTACATCCCTTTTTTGTATCAGGCAATGACTAGAGTTTTTCTTTTTTGGTTCTTTTCTTCGGGAGCTTTTTTGAACGAGTTATTATTAATATAAATATAATATTTTGCCCAAAAAAAAGGATGAATGGCCACCTCAAAAAATTCTATATTAGCACCCCAAATCTTTGCAAGAGAGATTTCTACCACTAGAATCTCTACTTTAAGAGCTTTCCTCTCTTTCATGTCATTCATTTAGTTCCACCATGAAGTCTGCTAATGAAATCTCTATTGGAGACCTTTCCTTAGATCTTTTGGCCCATGTGTTCAAACCATGAGAACTATGAGAGGTTCCAATAAGAGGATGCATGTAAAATTCAAAATATGCACGAGTAATGTTACAAAGAAATAATAGGCAAGCAATAGTCTAGGGTAAGCTTGATATTATTTTAGTGTTAGGACTTTAGCCCTATCTTTCTTTACTTAATCAAAGCAAAAGGTAGGATGAATTTTGTATTTAAAAATAGGGGTATTGTGATTGTAGACAAGGAAATTGGGGAGATCAATAGGGATAAATATAAGAGAAAACTACATGAGAATGATTTTTCAAAGGTGGCTGAAGAGGTAAGTGTTGGGCGTTTGTTTTGCATGAGGTCAATGGCAGGAATCCATAGTGTAATTCCTCTCTTGAAAAGAAAATCTTTTTAAGGATCCACTCCAAGGTTCAGTGTTTGTCTTGCGATGTACGAAAATCCACTCAGTAGAAGATAAATGTGAATGTTCACGAGGAGGCCTTTGCTGGTTCTAAAAAAAAACTATTATCTTGGAATCGAAGTAAAATCTGTTTGCTATCTCAAAAATATCACACCAAAAGAACAATATTTTTAAATTTTCTATTTTTTAATGAATGCAACTCTAGCAATGCAGCTACTATGAGGTCCTATTCTAATAGGGGGTTAGCAAAGCAAAGAAAATAGTGAACTGAAAGCAAATAACATGAAATCAAATAACTTGAAATTGAAATTCCTAAATGGACATAAGCTACAGAACACAACATGCTGCGAGTTAAACCTTTGAAGAAATCGATAGAAAACCAATGAAAATAGGAGCAACGCTTCCTAGAATCCACAAATGCGATCGTCGGTGAGAATCTTTAACAAATCGAATGATGTTTCACTCTTCATCAAATCGCAAGGCCACAGAAAGTGCGCTCATGTGAGACAAAAAGATATGTAGACACAATCAGGTGATCTCTTCTCAAGCTCATTACATCAACAAAATTCATATATTTGTAGCAAACACCAAAACTAAAAGATCACACAACCAGAAAAAATGCAATAAACCTTTGGCTCAATCAAAATCTCATGAATAAAATCCACAAAACAATGACACATTCAGGCAAGAATAACTACACTCCAAATGCTAGCATGAAAAGCATAACTTTATTGCATAATAACGGTGACCCTTGTTACATTTTACAATGGGGTATTTATAAGAAATCGTCTCCTCAATTTGTGTTGAGAGTGAGAGATATCTTAATGCAATAAAATGCTTTAAAAAAATAAAAAAAAAACTAAATATATACAAACTGACGATCTAACTGGTGCTTAGAGGGACTCCATCCATATTTTATTTATTAGTTGGATGCATGACCCCTTTACATGTCAAAAACATTGAAAGTATGAGAGAGAAAGTAGGAGGAAGCCATCATTTGAAGTGGAAGTGCTTGGAGACACCAAAAATAGAAGTTGGCCCTTCACTTGATGTGTGTTGGAGTTAACTTGTCATCAAAATGCGCTCTCATTGCATGGAAAGTGCTATTTTTGGAACTGGCAGTCAACTGTTTTCGCACCTCTAAATTGTGGACCTGCATGAAAATGTAGAGTTGTGGACTTGCATACCTACGGAGCTATGTACCTGCAGAGTTGTGGAGCTGCGAACTTGTAGAGCTCAATTTGCCAAAAAATTGAAGTTCTCAATTTTGAAAACGGTTTCTGGGTTTTGCTCAAATGAGGTTTTAAATCACTTTTTAATACACTTCATGCCCCTTTTTGATGATTTAAACCCTTTTTATAGCCAATTTATTTCATAAACTTGCACTCCCTCCGCTTCTTTAATCGAAAATCTCAAGGCACCTGCGTTGAATCTTGTCCCCAAAAGCTGCATAAGATGAGGAACCTGATTTGCTTTATGTGTCCAACCTCTGTATCTTTGACCTTTGCCTTCTCTCCACATGTCCAATCCTTTTCGGCGAGAAACCAAGTGATCCAGATTATCCAAGACTATCAAATGTTTGCAACCTTTTCACATTTTTTCACAAATTTTCTAGGTGTTTTTAAATGACCTTTTTGGAGGTATTTTTCTCAAAATTTCAAGTCAAAACCTTTGTCGGTCCCTAAAATTGGGCAATCGAAGGCTCATTGTTTTAGGGATTTGAAATTAGATCTTTAGTTCTTCTTTCCAATGGTGTAAGCGGTTCTGAATTCTGAGGCTCGAGTCAAAAGTTATGACCTCGACAAGTTGAGGATGCCATTTTTACCTACACAAGAAGCAAACATTAGTCCGTAGAGTTAACAATGCATAGTAAAGACACACTAGCTACTCAAAAAAAACTGGAGATGAATCTTAAAATCTGGCTAAGTCTAGAATTTTGAAGCCTTGAAATTTGGCTAAGTTTGGATTTCTAAAGCCCTGAAATTTGGCTAAGTCTGGATTTTTGAAGCCCTAAAATTTCTTAGAATCTTTACCTTATCTTGGGGAGGTCTGAAACCTACCTCACAAGATTCGTCGCATATATTAAAAGGAATTAAATATATGTCAACTTATACTTAAACGATATATTTTGAACCCCTCTTATGCCTACTCAGACAAAATTGGAGGTGAAAAGGCGGCTTGACAAGCACGCACGGTGTCTTGGAAGTGCGACAGTGCCAACATGCACTAGGCGCGTGACCCTTTGTGGCGCTTGAGATGCACGGCCCTTGGTGGCGTGCATGCATGGCCCTTGGCAGCGTGTACTACCTTTAGTGGGGCACGTGCACACCCTCCTTGGCGGTGCGCGAGCTACCTTTAGAGATTCGCGCGTGGCCCTTGGCGGTGTGCGCTACCTTTAGGGGCGCGCGCGCACTGTCATTAGAGGCGCGCGTCCGACCTTTGGGGCATGCTCGCTCCCCTTGGTGGTGTACGTGGCCCTTGCTGGTGCGTGCGTGCCCTCAGCGGCACGTTTGATTTTTGTTTTTTTTTAAATGTGTTTTTTGATTTTTTTATTTTTTTGTGATTTTTGGACTCAACTTTTAAACAAAAATTCTTCTCCTGACTCAAATTGTGAGTCCAGGAGTCGAAAAAAGTAGGGGGTCCCCATTCCTCACTAGGAATGGGGCGTGTGTTGTGGAGACCACAATAGTAAGAAGGAAAGTAGAGAAGCCAAATCAAATATTTTTTGGCTACATTCAATCCAAGACTTCAAAAGTGACTTCAATAATTTCCCTTGTATATAAACTCTATGTCCATCCAAGGTGGAAAAAATAGAAAGGAATTTTTCTATTTCTAATTTCATTAGCACATGGACTCCTACAACTAGGGTCAAGTCATTAAGAGGTCAAAATAGGTTTGTCATTAATCTAGAGGTGAGCCTCCTAGCCTTAAGGTTTTTATTAAGTGCCTTAAAATTTGGATTTGAAAGAGATAATTTCATCAAGAGAAGACCTTAGACTATAGGGAACCCAAGTATACCCGTATGAATATGGATACCACTATTATTAAGGAATTCGCTCTTTAGATTCATTTGAGTACATATCTAAAATATTTTTGGATAAAGTATATACATTGATTAATAGGACATGCATTTGTAGAATCTTTGTAGGGATCTTGTGCCTTAAAGGAAATATATTGGTCACCTGCTCTGAGATATATATGAAATTTGACTAAAGGAAATACATTAATCAACTTATAAAGGAAACCAATAAAATAGATGTATATTCATATGCACATGAATGATTGCATTTGATCATAATAGAGATACTTAATGATCTATAATAAGAACTGCAAAATCCACATGGAACAAAGAAACGGTTATGGAAATCTATTTTTAATGCATTGGGTGTTGTCACACATACTCCAAAACTTAGTTTCACCAATTTATTAAAGAGATTCATTATATTAGTTATCATTATTTTGGCACTATGAATATGTTTTTGAATGTCAAGATTTTCATTCCAAACATTCTTTATAAGAGCCCCTCTAGATTTTTTTGCCACTCTCTTCTTAGAATTTTAAGATTTTTATGATCACTTCTCTTTGTTGTTAATCTTCATGAAGCTATATTTATTATGTTCAATAAGAAAGCCTCCACTACATGGGGCATTTTATTTCCATTATAATATTTTTGGGATTGTGTTTGCAATATCATTTTTATCCTAGAGTTAAACAAGTAACTTCGTCATAGAATTGCCTTAGTTTTCAATATTTACTATAGGGATTAAACTTTGTTCTCCAAAGGGATCTTGGATTTAGACACTAGATTATGAAGGTTTTCCTTTCAGATGTAGAAAATGTTTAAAATAGGTCATCATGTGGTGGTAACATGTGATTTTAAAAGAGTTAAGTCTAAGAAGCCCTCTTCACAGTGGAAAGGAAGCCTATTCACAATAATTTATTGTGGTTAAGACCTTTCAAGAGGAGGAGAAGCATGCAAACGTTAGGCATTGTATCACTAGTTTAGATCAGATGCAACTTCTTTTGGATGGGGACACAGTTCTTAATATTGATTATGCTCTAAAAATGGTGCTTGTTGCTGATCCTTATAGTTCAAAATAGAAAGTAATGGTAGTAATTTTTTTTTGGTCAAATTGCAATGTCTTCTAGCTTTGATTAACACAAGATTGTTGGATCTTTGAGTGCTAGCTCTAACCAAAGAAGTGCTGATATTATTGTTATTATTGTCTCTATCTAGTGTGAAGATTTTGTTAATAATATTTCTATAACTTTACAAAAAAATATTGAATTGGTTCCTCTAGTAGAGGTTTCTAATGCTAGTCCTATATAGAATTATCTTTTTAGTTCAATTATTGCTGGCTCTTTCTGTATTATAGCCTTGAAGTCTCAATATTTTGTTTTGGATGCTTAGGTGTGGTAGGATAAGGATGCTATGGTGGAGGAGGGATATTGGAAAATATTATAAGAATTATCCTCCTTATTTTGACATGAATATAGGCTCCCAAAAGAAGGGCGATAAGGAAAACTCTAAGTTTTTTTGTTTTGTTTTGCAAGTTATGGGTTCTTTCTTTTAAAATCAATTGGGGTAGTTTGGGCTTATTTTTTATTTTCCTATGCTGATGTTCTCTTTTGGTCTTGGGTAGTACAATCCTTTGCACCACTCCTTTGGTTTATTTTAGGCTACTAGAGACTTAATCCTTTTTTGTAGCAACTTTATGCCTATTGTAGGGGTTCTCTTCTCCACTTTTCTTGAACAATAGTTTTGGGTCCCCTTCAAAACCCATTATTTAAAATCAAAATCTTAGTGCTTAATATTAAATTTAACATATTTTGATATACACAATTCTATCCAAAATAGATTTAGATAATAATGCACACTACATACATGAGATAAATTTATAAGAACTGTAATAGGATTATTTAACATGGTAATTTAAATAACATAGCAACATAAATCAAACATACTATCACTAAATTCATATGTTATATTCTTAATATATTTCTTATACTAAGTTGGGCACACTATGGTCATATCTACTTATAGAACTTAGATGGTCATTCTCAAGATTCTTCACATCATTTAAGAAGAGATTATGCTAAATGTGAATAGTTGTAGCCCAATGGAGACCATTTTTCTTCTCCTTGAGCTTTTGGATGTTGGACTTTTTTTTGGCTAGACTTCACTAAGTTCGCTCATCTAGCTCTTATTATTCCCTTTCCCCATGATACTACGAAAATAATAATGATAACATTAACAATGGTAATCATGATTAGAACCCTCCTATTAACATTTTTGACCTTGCTAATTTATGAGGTAAAACAAATGATTAAGAACTACCTCTTGTTTCTAATATTTTTGTTCCAACTATGTAGTGACTCCCTCAAATTGTGCTTTACTCTAAATGACTACCTTAGATTTGAACTCCTAAATTGTGACTATTTCCACTCCTTTTATATAAATATATATTACACCAGTTTATCAATAATATAATATCAATGCAAATGGGCAAGAACCTAAAACACACAACTAACTTGTGAGCCTCTAATGTGGGAGGTCATGGGTTCGAGTCTAGTCCAACATAACACATCATAATAATTAATTTCAACAAATAGTACTAATTAATCTAGACTCTGATCCATTACCTTTTAGAAAAATAATATAAATAATACAAACAAGGTTGCAAGATGAGAGAACTTCGTAATTAAGTGCACTCGAGTTGGAATAGTATTGAGATGAACATCCTAGAAAGTTCCAAAATATCACTAAAAAGATTTAAAATAAAAGGATAATAAGATAATTTTATTCTAACAAATTCAAAAAAACAACATAAATAATGTGTAAAGAACAAATTGTAAAGAATAATCCTCAAAAATTTAAAAGGATAATAAGATAATTTCATTCTAACAAATTTTAAAAAAAAAAGGATAATAAGATAATTTCATTCTAACAAATTCAAAAAAACAACAAATAATGTGTAAAGAACAAATTGTAAATAATAATTCTCAAAAATTTAGACACCATCCTTTTATGAATTATCATATTTAACCCCGTGATGTAAATCTAAAGATGCAGTTGGTGATACAAATAAGATCATATATATATATATATATATATATATATATATATATATATATATATATAAGTATGAAATAGGTGAAGAGAACTTCTAAATTATATGATAATAATTTAAAAATTCGTAGAACAAATCAATGCTACAAGAAAATTCGGTATCATTTCAGGCAAGGTGAAGTAATAGTTTTGTACAACAATTCTAAAAGGGAGTCAAATATAGCTTTTTAAGTAGATAAGCATAGAAATATGGTAAGAAAAGGATTGAGGAATGTGAATGGAAACCAAACGAAGGCAAAGACAAACTCACATTGTCAATGGACTGTGACCAAGACTCAGGAATGTCAAAAGATTATCTGAGCAAACCTACTCAAAGCGAGAGAGAGATCTTGCTACGCAAGGTATATAAAAGTCATTCAAATATATAGTAGATAAATGGTCATTTCACCACCAACATTCAATCTCGTGCTTTGAAATTAGAGGATACGTAGCAGAATGGAAACTGTTACACCAATCCATGGAACACTTTCCCACAAGTACTCTTCCTCTTCAAAAGATAAGGATAGTAAGTCTCTTCCATTCTATTTAAATATCTCGTTTTAGCATTCAAAGGTTTCTTAATAGTTTTATAATCCAAAATTTGAATATCTTATTTTTATTGATCAAGATATAAAATGTCTTTTCGACACAATTTGAATGAACAAGTAAAACAATGTTGACTACAGATTCTACAGCTGTTCAGCTTTCATTCTAGCACGACTTGTTTTAATTGAAGTGACTTGATTCAGCTGCAAGGAAGATTAGAACTTGTTTCTCACGTTTGCCATTATGTTTCAAGTTTCAGGTATTATATTAGCTATCAATTTGATCATATTATAGAGTATAATTATCTTTAGTAACTATTATTAATATTTTTTTGAAGCTCAAGTTTTGCGGATTTCTGATAAGACAAGTATATAAATTAAATTACTATTTAGAAGTCATTTAAAGTATATATTTGAGAATACTTATTATTTTATTGATTAGTATGTTGAGAATAATTGATTAAAATAATTAAGGTTTCATGAATTATAGATATGTTTAAAGTCATTAGAAACTATTAATTTATACAAAATATTAAAATATCTTTTAATTCAAAGATTATGAGAAAGTTATAATTGTACCATTGAACTAAGAATTCTATTTTACATTACAATCATATATGGCTTGTAGACAACATTTAACTATTCTTAGAAGCTTGATTAATATAAAAGAAAGCTTACAAAACAATATGACATAGAATTGTCCTAAGCTAACAATCCTCCATTTCTTTAATAATCTAGACCTAATTATAATTAAAAAAATTTAAATAACAACAAATTAGATATAGAGAAAGATTGATTGGAACTAAGCATAAAAAATTGTGATAGATAATGCATAGTACATAGAAATTAAATAAAAATGCAAATAACATAGAGGTTGTATACCTTCATTCCATTTGTTTCCTAACATATAATCTATTGCTATCAAAGTATTTGTGTTGATATTAAAGTATGACATCCAGTTTCTTTAGACATTGATTTCTTGAACTATAATAGGTTTTTTCTTCTCATAGCAGTAATGGTATTTTAAATTATTGATATTACTTTCACATATTAGTATTTTAGAAGATATAGAATGATAATTTAATATCTATATAGTCCATTTGTAAAAAAAGATAAACGACTTATATCTTGCTCTCCCACTATGCTCCCTCTCCTACTCCTACTCCCCATCCTCTTTGATTCTTTCCTAGCCATAGGGCCTCCTCTAGGGAATAATCAATGTGTGTCTTATGTCTTCCACCACAACTTGGTGTAGCCACACTTGTAGGTTGGATCCTCCATCCTTTGTTAGGATTCTTTTGGCTTTTTCCCCTTTCTCTGACTTCTGCCTCTATGTCTTCCCTTCTCTTGATGTTATCCTTTAGTTTGTTGCCTTGATTCTAAGCTCCCTCCCCTCCTCCCTCCTCAATAGATCCTCAAGGTTCTTTGAGCTCACCAAAAGGCCACCACTCATGTTTCTTTTGTGGTGAAACAGATGGGTCTATCCTTCCCCTCTTTATATGTTAAATCTACTTTCCCTTCATAAGGTTCCACTTGTAAGATCAATTGTACTATGGTCTTGGTCCTTGATGAAATCTTGGCTGATAAAATTAATTCCTTGGAGCTATCACCCATGGGTACATTTTTCTCATTTAGGCCCTCCATTGATCAACTTATAAACTAGGTTTCAAATACCTATTCCCTTAAGGAGAGTTTTAAGATCAATGTTCTAATTTTTGGTATGTTTCTTTTTAGTTTTGTGAATAAATAGTACCCATTGTCAGTGCTTACCAATGGCCCCTAGACTCATGGTAGTAAGAAAAGGAATATCCTAACTCTATGTAAATGGATTTTACCCCACCTGGGTTCACCTTCCTAGGGTTCCATTGGAATTTTAGAATAACAAGGTTTTTAGGGTATTATTAAATCCTTTGGTTCACTTATTGTGGTGGATAAGGTGACTCAATTAAAGTATTGCCCACTTTTTGCTAAAATTTGTCTTAGTGTGGAGGTCAACTCTATGCTCCCAATGAGGATGCTCCTGACTAGGAAAATTCCACTAATCTAGAACATTCCACTAATCATGGCATTGGTTTTAAAACTTCCCTTGAGAGACCAATTTGAAGAAACCCATTTTCAAAGCTAGTTTATAGAGGGTCTAAATAGGAGAAATATCCCTACCAGTGTAAGTTCCATTTCCTTAACAACCTCCTAGATATCATTGGGGGTGTTAATAGTAGTACCTTTCACAAAATAATAGCCCTTAGCCAAAGAGTTTTCTAATAGAGTGGTGGAGGCTCCATAAGACCTATTCTAGGCTTTGGTTTCCATGTTGACAATTGCCCCATATCCCTTTAACTCCAAAGCTCTCTAAAGATCTTGGATTTAGCTACATCCTTGGCTTTTTCTTCCCATGCCTATCCCTAGTGATACTGGTGGAGGCCCCATCCAATCTCCCTCTGCTATGTGTGGTGGCTCAAATTCAATTGTGGCTACCAAGGTTTAGCTAGAGCCTTCTGAGGCAACTGTCATCTTGGAAACCAAAGTCCAAAATTAGTCTTCTAGAGACTCCCCTACTATTGTGGTTATCGACAAGATTTCACTTGAAGGTAATAAGACTTAAGCTTCCTCTATTCAGATAGGGGTTTATTTTTCCTCAATAATTTCCAGTGAAGCCTTCACACCCCTATTAGAATTTTTTTTGGCTAAAGACTCTTGATTAGTGAATGATACTACTATTAATGTCTTAGATGATATCTTGGAGGAGGCTATTAAGTAAATAGAACCAATGTTGGTAGGGAGATTTCTCCTGTTTAGACCTTTTATAGACTTGCTTCAGAATTGGACTAATTTAAGCTAGTCCCTTTAGGGAAGTGTTAAAATTAATGCCTTAGTTAGTGGAATGTCTCTATGTACATTCTATAATGAAAAAGACTTCATTTTTTCTCTATCAAATGGACCTTGGTCCATAGGGGCCAATTCTAGGAACACTTTGGCAATTTGTAAATGGAAGCCTAAACTAGACCCAAAAGTTGACCTTGGGGTAGTGGCTCCCACATGGGTTAGGCTCCCTAGTCCACCTTTGGAATTTTGGGACAATGAGGTATTTAGAGTTATTGCTTAATCTTGTGGTTATATTTTTTCAATTAAGAAGACCACATTGTCTAAATCTAACATACTTTTGCTAAGATATGTGCAAGTGTCATTATTAACAAGAAATTGCCAAGCTTTGTTACGCTTAACCCTAAGTTAGGTTCTTTTGTCCATCAATTGGAATATGAGAAGGTTGTGATATTTTGTGTCAAATGAAAAAGGATTAGTCATTTGAATATTATGTTCCCTTTTAGTTCTAGGGATTCTTATTTTGTAGCTAATAAAGTTGATTTGGCTACCCCTCTTGTTTTAACTAATCCTACCCCTAAAGGGGTCCCCACTTTTACCCCTAGTAAATATAAGTTTCTTTCTCCCTATAAGGATCCCATCTTTAGATACTCAAGATCTCTCCTCAACCCTTCCAACATAAAATCCTAGATCAAGCTGTCAGAAATGTCCCAACGAAATCCCTATCTCCTGCCAAGGGTTCTCTTATCCTCTTTGTGGGGAACACGTTTGATCTCCTTTTGCATGCTTCAATGATTTTTTATATATAATGAACAACTTTGGTTTCTCAAATCCTTTTCAAACCCTTCTTCATCTGATTGGTTGGAAGAGAATGATAAATTTTTTGAGGAGTTCAAGTTGAAGGTGGTTGACAAGGAAAAAAATAAGAAGAATAAAATGAATGTTAGAAGAGATAGGAAAGTTGTCAAAGGGCCAGGAAAAATGTTAGGCCCACAAAACCTAGACTACAAAATTAGAGGATCTATTTTGACACTAATGGAAGGGACCCACAAGGGAAGATTTGAGGATGGAGGCTTAGTTTTCTAGGTTCCTGGATTTTCTCACTAAGTGTTGGTTCTAGTGCCAATATTATTTTATTTCAAATAAAACTTTTATCATGTGATCTAATAGACCTTAATAGTATAATGAAGCAACACATGCTCAGTGTGCCTCACAAGAAGTAAAAGAAAATATGATCCTTATTCAAGACACCAAAATCCATAAGGAAGGATTTGATAAAGTGGCTGAAAAAATTTTCCCAAACAAATTTTGGTTGTCAATAGTCTCTTCGAGGGATTCTAGCAGTTTGACTATCATGTAGAACAAGAAAAAATTTCAAGTACATTCTTCACTCTTGACCTAACATCCTTAATTAACATATCATGATATTACTAATAGTTGGTCTTCACACCTAGTGAAACTTTTTTCTGCTAACAATAAAGGTCAAAGAAAATAGTTATGATGTTCTTTAACTAATCTTATCGAGAATATTCATAATACCAAATGAATGGTGGTAGGGGACTTTAACTCTCCTCTCTACTCTTTAAAGAAACATGGAGGTAACGAAGACTACTCTAAGAGTATGGTGGAACTTGGGGAATTCACGTTCAACTCTAGCCTTATTTCAATCTAGAATTAGAAGAGACTTATTTCACTTGGACTAATCAAAGAAAGGGAAACCAAATTATTCAAGTGAGATTAGATAGATTTACTGTCTTCAAACTAGTGCATTCTTGATGATTTTAAGCTTGCAACCAATACTAGGACAAGGTTAGATCACAATTCTATCCTACTGGAATGAAGGGAAGGAAGAAGGGTCTCTTATCCTTTTTGATTTGAGACCATAGGGATCTCCCACCCTTATTTGAGATATCTCATTCACTCCTAGTGGAGTAATTTGATAGTGACATCCCCTACGATTAATTTATGCTCAGAACTAAGAGGGATTAAATAGAAAGTTAAGAAATGGAAAACGATGGAATACAAAATGATTTGGTAATAATTTTTACAAGTAAAAGGATTTGGTTGGTAGAATAGAGAGGGAACAATATTAGATGGAAATTGATTACAAGGATGGTGATCTAGGGGTTATGGAAAGAAACCTAAGAGAACAATGGCTAAAACTCTCAAAATACGAAGAGATTTTATGGAAGCAAAAGTCTAGAGTTCAATGGATTAATGAAGGTGATACAAATAGTAGGTTCTTCCACCAAGATTTTTTTAAGCATCATTGTAGAAATAAAATTAGATCTCTATGTATTGTGGATGGTTTTGTGGTGATTCAAAAGGGAGATATTAACACAAAGGAGATTAATTACTTTATGAACAAGGGAATGCTTAACCACATCCTTGATGGCCCAAGTAACCTACTGAGTTGTATTACTTTTCTCGTCTTGGAGGAGAACATAATTTCTCTTTTGGATAAGGTTAGTTTTGAGGAAGTTAGGATGATGACCTTTTCTTTTTAGGCATGTAAATCGATTTGCCTGGATAGCTTCCCCAACTTTCTTTTAGGAGCACTGAGACATTGTGGTTGGTGATGTCTTTAAGCCTATTTGTCATTTCTTTTGAATTGGATCCTTTGCGAACAATATGAATAGATACCTATATTTCTATTATAGCCAAGAAGGATGACCATGTAACTCTATGGGAGACATTAGACATATAAGCCTATGTAACACAATCGATGAAATTATCTCAAAGGTTATGGTTGATAGGCTAAATCCTATTCTTGGAAAGTTGGTGTATAAAAATGAGAAAGAATTTATTTCAGGGAGAAATATAGTGGATATTTTTACTACAACTCATGAGTTAATTCACTCTACAGAATAACAATAAAGCTACTATGGCCGTTAAACTCAACATATATAAAGCCTATGGCAGGGTCAATGAGACCTTTCTGGAGAAGTGATGAAAAATTTGGGTTCAAAGGGAAGTTCCTCAAAATGATTATGAGCCGTGCAAAGTCTGGGAAGTGTGATGTGTTGGTTAGTGGAGCCCCCTCTATCCCCTTATCTCTTTATATTGGTGTTAGAAGTTCTTGGCAAAAACTTAAGTAAACTCATATTAAATCAATCCTTGAAAGGTGTAAAAGGTGCTACCGCACTCCCTCCCTCCACTCATCAAGAATTTTTTGATGACACAATCCTCTTGGAGAAGCTCTCATATCAGAAGCTGAAAGATGGAAGTCCCTATTGGTTGATTATGCTACAATTTTGGTTTAACACATAAGCCTCCAAAAGAGAAAATTGTTCTTCTTTAATACTAAGAAAGAAATGCAAGTGCATATATTCTCCATTTTAAATTGTAAAATATCCTTGATCCCAAGCATTTATTTGGGGCTCATATTCTCCCCCAATAAGACTTCTTATAATTCCCTTTCCTCATGAAGCCACTAAAGAAAACTAATGATAATCTTAATTTAATGGTAATAATGGCTAGGACACTCCTATCAACACCTTTGACCTTGCTAATTTATGAGGTAAAATAAACGATTAAGAACCACCTCTTGTTTCGAATATCCATTCTAACTATGTAGTGACTCATTATAATTATAATTTACATTGAATGATCACACTAATTAAACTTTTAAACTGTAACTATTTTCACTCACTTCATTTACCATAAATATATACAACACATTTTTTATAATTAACAATATAAATATATATATTTATAAAAATCAAATTGTAAACAAACATTACAACTCATGGGTTAATTTACTCTATGGACTCTAACAATAAAGTTACTATGGTCATTAAACTCAAGATCTATAAAGCCTATGATAGGTCAACAAGACCTTTTTGGAATAAGTGCTAACAAAATTGGGTTCAAAAGGAAGCTCCTCAAAATGATTATTAGATGTGCAAAGTCTAGGAAGTGTGATGTGTTGGTTAGTGGAGCCCCTTCTATTTTCTTCTCTTCTAGTAAAAGCCTAAGACAAGGGGATCCTCTATCCCCTTGTCTCTTTATATTGGTGTCAGAAGTTCACGGCAAAAACTTAAGTAAACTCATATTAAATCAATCCTTGAAAGGTGTAAAACATATTACTATGCTCCCTCCCTCCATTCATCAATAATTCGTTGATGACACAATCCTCTTGGAGAAGCCCTCATATTAGAAGCTAAAAGATGGAAGTCCCTATTGGCTGATTATGCTACGATTTTGGGATAACACACAAGCCTCCAAAAGAGAAATTTTTTCTTCTTTATTACTAAGAAAGAAATGCAAGTGCATATATTCTCCATTTTAAATTGTGAAATATCCTCTGTCCTAAACATTTATTTGGGGCTCGTATTCTCCCCCAATAAGACTTCTTATAATTCGCTTTCCTTGTGAAGCCACTAAAGAAAACTAATGATAATCTTAATTTAATCGTAATAATGGTCAGGACACTCGTATGATCACCTTTAACCTTGCTAATTTATGAGGTAAAATAAATGATTAAGAACTACCTCTTGTTTCAAATATTCATTCTGACTATGTAGTGACTCATTATAATTTTAATTTACATTGAATGATCGCCCTATTTGAACTTTTAAAGTGTAACTATTTCCACTCACTTTATATACCGTAAATATATACAACACATTTTTTAAATTAGCAATATAAATATATAGTTATATAATCCAAATTGTAAACAACCATTATCAATATCTTAATAGACACTATCCTTTTATGAATAATCACATTTAGCCTGCTGATATAAATGTAAAGTTGCAGTTGGAAATACAATTAAGATCATATATATACATATATGAAATAGGTAAAGATAACTCTCATATATATATATATATATATATGAATCAGCATTACAAGAATATTCTGTATCATTTCAGACGGAGAAGTATCAAATATAGCTATTTTAAGTAGGCAAGCATAGAAATATAGCGAGAAAAGGATTGGGGAATGTGAATGTAAGCCAATAACCTACTCAAAGAGAGAGAGAGAGCTTGCCACGCAAAATGGTTATTCCGCCACCAACATTCAACCTCGTGCATTGAAAAAAGAGGATACGTAGTAGAATGGAAAATGATACACCAATCCCTGTAACACTTACCCACAAGTACTCTCACGTTGAACCAATTTTCCACCTCCTCTTCAAAGGATAAGAATGGGAAGTCTCACCCAATCTATTTAAATATTTCTTTGTACCATTCAAAGGATTCTTAATTGTTTTGTATTCCAAATTTTTGATATCCGATTTTAATTGATCAAGATATAAAATGTCTTCTGACACAATTTAATTGAACAAGTAAAACAATGTTGAGCACAGATTCTATAGCTGTTTTTCCTTTTTTCTTTCATGACTTGTTTTAATTGGAGTAACGAACTTGAGAGAGAAATTTATCGTTTTATTTTCAATGTGAAATGATCTTGAACTTGTTTCTGACGTTTGGCAATGTTTCAAGTTTAGGTACTCTATTAGCTATCAATTGTATCATAACTCTTTTAAATATATGAATTTATGGATATTATAGATTATAATTATCTTAGTTAGTAATTATTGTGGATATTTTTTTCTTTAAGATTAAGTTTTGTGATAAGACAAGTACGTAAATTAAATTATTAAAAAAATTATATAAATTAAATTATAAAAAAATTATTTATGTTATTTAAAATTTATTTAGTCATTTAAAGGATATCTTTTTGAATGCTTATTACTTTATTGATTAGTATTAAAGAATAATTAATTCAAATAATTAAGAATATGAATTACAGACTTTTTAAAAGATATTAAAAATAATTATTTCATATAAAATATTGTCATTTAATTGTATTCAGCTGTGAATCACTCAAAAAATTATATTTCAGATCTTGAATCACTCAAAAAATTGTATTTTAGATCTTGAATCCATTAAGTATAATCACATTTAATCTTTTCATTCAACTTTAGTGAAACTCTTCTTTCACATGAAATAAAACATCTTTTTTAAGTTTAACAAATCCACCATCATACTCTTCTAGTTTATCAAACTTATCAATATCACTAGTCATATGATGTGACTAACCACTATCAATAATCCAAGTTTAATTCTTACTAACATGCGATATAAGATATTTTTCTTCTTTATACCTTTCCTATTTTGAATCTTCTTTCATAGAAACATACACAACTTCCTCACCTTCATTTTCATCATCAAACCATGACTTGGTATGTTATTCCTCAGGAATGTAACACGACTTCTTCTCCTTATATTTATAATCTTTATTCGTTCAATGTTTTTTCTCTTTTTTTTCATTCTTGTCACTCCTACTCTTTTTAGGACATCTAGATCTAATATGACCAACTTATTATTTTTGAAACATATCAAGGGTAATTTACCTTTATACTTTCCTTTTCTTCTTGGTAGCCTCCTAGCCAATGGTGCTTCAAGCTCATCTAGTTCTTTCTCATTAGAACCTAAATCACTTTCATCTCTTCTACACTTATCTTTCCTTAAACTATCAACAGTTAGAGATGACTTGAAGTCATTTTCTACCTTACATAAACTATTATCAAATTTTGTCAACTAAGAAAATGTCAATCTATAGACCAGAGCATCAAGAGTAAGGACATTACTAGAAATAGCTCTAAATTCTTGAATATCTAATACGCTAATAGCATAAATAGGCAACAAGGTCCTTAGTACTTTACTTATAACATCTTCATCCCTTATATATCCTCTAGAAAATTTGATAACACTAACCACTTCCTTGATTTAGCTACTATAGTATGCAATGTTCTCTCCTTCTTTCATCCTCTTATCATCAAGTCTTCCTCCTAGGCTCTCAACTTTTTCTCTCAACACATTCTAATCTCCTCCATGAACAAGTAATACCTATCTCACATCTCTTTTCTAGTAGAATAACATTTGATATCATCAAATCCAATATTATTTAGAGAAGAAGTGATTTTTATAATTATCGATGAAGGGTGCTCCCCTTAATACCATAAACACATAATAGAAACAATAGTAATTGTGAGAACAAAATAGGGGCTTCTTATTATTGCTGCAAATGTGAAATTACAGAATTCACAATTACAATATGCTAATTCACATGGATGCCTTCATTACAATAATCTTTAAGACAAGTTGCAAACTATCACCTAGAGCTATCCTAGAAAATGTTTAGGCATTTCTTAAACAAACAATTTTATGCTACCCGAGAAGGTTCTAGATATTCAAACTTAATACCTAGGGCCAATAGACCCTAACAATACATATAAAGTTGTCCAAATACAATTTTGACTTTTATTTTAGATGTTTTAGTTGACCCTACTTTTGAAGACCATAATTCTCAAACTGTTGCTCCAATTGACTATTATAACCACTTTTTGGAAACCCCAACTCTTGATCTACATGCTCAGGTCACACAAAAGATGACCCATTATCACATACAAGAAATAATGACATTCCAAACTTAGTGACAATGTGCTCTTCTAAGAAATCAATAACCACTTTTGCTATGCAATTCCGACAAGTTTCAAATTTTGTCCAACATGTTCTATAGTCTGTAGCTATGAGGACGAACATATGTCTTGTTGATGATGGTGGGTTTATTGGTCCAATAAAGTCCAACCCCCACTTTGCAAAAGGTCATACTTCAAAAATTGGTTGTAGTGGCATAACTGGATGTATTTCCCTATTGGAATTTATTTGAAAAGTGTGGCAAGAATGTACATGTTCAAATGTGTCCTTGAAAATTATAGGCCAAAAATAACCTAATCTCAAAATCATATGGGTCATAGCCTCTACTGAACCATGCCCAGTGCCATATTTATCATGATATTGTTCTAATACCTTTTTTGCTTCTTCACGTCCCAAATATTTCAAATAAATTCCCTCATAATTCCTTTTATAAAGTTTCCTATTTGAATCATGTAGGATTCATATTTCATCTTGAATCCTCTATATTGGGAACTATTCATCTAGTGAGGGTATTAATTTTGTAAGAGGTAATACACGATATCCTGATACCACACATATGTGATTATTCCTTCATCAATGTCCACTTGAGACACTATGATTTGTTTCTTATTGCTAGTGTTGATCTCATCATCAAATCTGATCTCATTGTCACTAATGATATCATTACTAGCTATCATCTTGGTTAACCCTTGTCCTCTTACTAGTTTCATTGGTTGAATTTCCAAATTAGACTCTTGTAATATAGTCATCCATTTTCCTCTTCTTTTTCCTAAATCATTCTACATTAGTAATGATTTGACTGCAAGATCTGATACAATAGCATATACCTGACTCCTGAGTATGTATTGGAAAAATTTCTTGACTACTTTTATTAGGGAAAAAGATTGTTTGTCAAGATTAGAATAGTTCAATTTGACATTCTTTAGTGGACAACTCATGAATGCAATAGGTCTCTTAGCATCTTTATCTTTATTTTGAATGAGAATCCCTACACATGAGTGTTCCAAAGAAAAAGAATAGATTTTGAAAGGTAATTCATAATTTGGACATACAAGTACTAGAGCCATGGAGATAGCTACTTTGATGTCTTCAAAAGATTTCCTAATTTTAGGAGCCCATTCAGTTTTCTCTCCCTTCTTTAGTGAGTCATTGAGGGGGCAAACTATCTCAATGAACCAAATAATTAACTTAGATAAAAACTAATCTTCCCAAAGAAGGATTTAAGTTCTTTGTAACTATGGGGAGGTGACAACTTTAGAATTGCTTCTATCCTCTCAAGATCAATGGATATCCATGCTATTGAACCCTTGGTATTTGGTCTTTGATTATTGTCAATAATGTAATGATTAACATCATGTAATTATCTTATTTAATGTCCTTCAATATTTTTCAAAACATATTCAAGACAAACACGTAAGTGTTATACAATTAACACTTAATGTTCACATTGGTTTAGAAAATGGATACAAAAATAGGTTTGGTCTATTAGAAAGTCGATAGGGTTTTTTATCCATTAGACACCAACTATCATACATTTTTTGGAAATGTCTTTGAGTTAGCTAAAATTGGTCTTTGTTATTTTTTGCATAACACATGGATGAATGAGAAAATGTATGTTTATCAGAAGCAGTTACCAAATTGTTATGACAATTTTAGCAGTTTTGAGAGGTTTTGGTCTAATGGATGTTTAGGGTATGTACCTATCTCCAATATTTCAACTTTCATAGTTTATAAGTAGAGAATACATTCCTTTAAAACATCAAATATGTGGTTTTGACAGAATTTGCATTGAATTCCTTGTAGACCGAACAATTTGCAAGCATATTTTTAACAACATATAAGAGGGTTTAATGCTTTATGTTTCTATTTTCATATTTGTGATTTGATTTTCATTGGAGACATTTATCATAGGTAGAAGAATGGTTATGTATTGCTTCTTCATTCATTCATATCAGTATTTGATTAGATATTTTAATGGAAAAAGAAAATATATTTGGATATTGAAGGTTTTGAGGAGAATAGAAGTATATCCTACATTATGTTTTCAACAAGAAGTTGAAACTAGTGATTTTATAATTTGTGTTGTAATAGAGATGATGCTATGATTTTATATCTCATTTTTCCATTTTGGAAGTTGGTGTTTCTTGTATTCATGAAGTTGGTGCTTTAAGTGTAAGCGATTGTTGTTCCTTGAAAGTGGTGTTTCTAAAATAGGGTGTTGGTGCTTCCCAGAGTTGTAGATCTAAAATATTTGACCAAGAGGCCAATAAAGTTCAGATTCAAAGTGGTTTTTTTCCCTAAGGGGTTTTCCACATTAAAATATTATGTCACTTTGTTATTCATTAACTATATTGATCATGCGTTAAATTTTATAACTTGTAACTGTTTCAAGTTTTGAAAAGAATTTTAAAGTACTGATTTACCCCACCTCTTAGTGGTGTTTGTATTCCAACAAGTGCTATCAGAGCCTAGTTATGCATTCATGCACCAAGGACATTGATGTTAATTATCATTTCATAAGAGAACATGTCTTGAATGGTAATATTGAATTAGAATTTGTTCATTCTTTAGTTTAGTTGGCTGACATATTTACAAAACCTCTCTCAAGAGCCATATTTGAAGGGTCAAGAAAAATATTGGGGGTTTTTTGATCCCTCTCTTCTATTGCATAAGTTCATAAATGAGTGATAGGTTTCAAGGGGATCATATTTTGCTTATTATTTTGTTACACTAAAACCTTGGTATATCTCCTTTGTCATTGATGTCAAAGGGGCAGAAAAATGAAGATGAAGATATCTACATGATGGATATATAAGTATAGATACAAGATATATAGGTACAAATGGATATAGAGGTGGAAGTTAGTATTGACATCAATGCCAAAGGGGAAGTATGTTGAACCCTTGGTATTTGGTTTTGATTATTATCATTGATGTCAATAATGTAATTATAATGAGCATGTGGTATGCTTAACATCATGGAATTATCTTATTTTATGTCCTTCAATATTTTTCAAAACATATTCAACACAAACACATAAGTATTATACAATTAACACTTAATGTTCACATTGGTTTAGAAAACATATATAAAAAATAGTTTTGGTTTATTAGAAAGTTGATAGGGATTTTTATCAGTTAGACCCCATGTATCATACCTTTTTGGAAAGGGCTTTGAGTTAGCTAAAATGGGTCTTTGTTAGTTTTTGCAAAACACATGGGTGGAAAGAGAAAAAGTCTGTTTATCAGAAGTAGTTACCAAATTGCTATGACAATTTTAGCAGTTTTAAGCAGTTTTGGTCTAACGAAAGTTTAGGGTATGTACCTACCTCAAAATTTTTGACTTTCTTGGTTTATAAGTAGAGGGTGCATTCCTCTAAACATCCAATAGGTGATTTTGATAGAAGTTGTAGGATTTGTGTGGAATTCCTTGTAGACCAAACTTTTTGTAGTGATATTTTTAATAGCAAAGAAGAGGGTAATGCTTTATGTTTCTATTTTCATATTTGTGATTTGGTTTTCATTGTGGAAGTTTATAAAAGGTAGACGAATGGTTATATATTGCTTCCTCATTCATTTATATCAGTGTTTGATCAAATCTTTTAATGTAAAAATATATATATTTGGATATTAGAAGTTTTGAGGAGAATAGAAGTATATCTTGCATTATGTTTTCAAAAAGAAGTTAAAACTAGTGATTCATGATTTGTGCTATAACAAATATGTTGCTCTAATTTTTTATCTCATTTTTTCATTTCAAAAGTTGGTGCCTCTTGTATTCATGAAGTTGGTGCTTCGAGTGTACGGGATTGGTGTTTCTAAAATAGGATGTTGGTGCTTCCCAAAGTTGTAGCTCTAAAGATTTTCCCAAGAGGCCAATAAAGTTTCAGATTCAATGTGATTTTTTATCCTAAGGGGTTTTCCATGTTAAAATATTGTGTCACTTTGTTATTCATTAATTATCTTTCTTATGTGTTAAATTTTATAACTTGTAACTATTTCAAATTTTGAAAAGTATTTTAAACCCTGATTCAACCCCCCTCTCAGTGGTGTTTGTATGCCAACACATTCTTGAGAAATAATGTGACTCAAAATATTTCCTTTGGTAACCTTGAATGAACACTTCTTAGGATTAAGAGATATGCCATATCTTTGGCATTGGTTGAAAACATGTTTGAAATCAGCAATATGAGTACTATGATCTTTTGAAAAGATAGTTTGGTCATCCATATAGATAACTATAAGTTTATTAATCAACCCTTGGGTATGTGCAAGATCATAGTCAACCAAACTATGCCCTTAAGTGGCAATAAAAAATCAAAAAATCAGGGTTATGTCAACTTGACATTCAATTTTCTACTTGTTATTAACTTTATATAAAAAGGTTGAGAGAAAATAATCTCTAGCAAATTGAATCTAGTTTATAAACTACTAGGACTTATCTCAAAAAAATAAAAATTGATTGGTCAAAATTTTGAATTTTAATGCAATATTACAAAAATTTCAAAACAAAAATAAGAAGTAGATGTATGTCTGACCACCTTAATCAAAATCAAATGATATTATTTTAAAAATAATATTCTAGATATAAGTAGACGACTCAGCCTAGATTTGACACATATTTTTGGATATTTTTATTCTAAATGAATAATTAATAATTAATTTTTGACTTTAATATTTTTTTGAATAGAAATACTCTTATGTTTGACCACCTTAACTAATTCAAAACTATATAAAGTTCAATTTTTTATTATTTTTCCTTATAGTAGAAGAAACATAGAATGTGATGCATCTTTTGGATTTAAAAAATTGTGTACCATTTGAAAGTTATAGTTGTTTTTCAAGTAGTGCGTCAGTAAGCACTTTATACGTAACTCCATTAAAAAATAAGTACTAATTAGTGACTAAACTCATAATTTGACAAAACTTATATTTATGGAAAGATAAGAATATTCTTAAGAAACCCTTTTCTTTTCATCAAATTTTGGTGAAAAAAGAGTTGTTAGCTACATGTTTGAAGTAAAAATCACATAAAAACAGGCCAAAAGCACATTTTTAGGAGGTTTTAAAAGTTGACCATATAGGTTTGGTATCAAAAAATATATTAGACCTTATAAAGATATTAATTGTTTTCATTTAGTATCAGGTTGGGTGGGAAAAAAGTTGGAATAAATTTTGAAATGGTTTGAGATATTTTAGAACTACAGATTTTTCAGATCGCCAATTTTTGGCACACCATGATCCTACACATACCCCCCTTAAATGCTTCGCCCAACACTCTTTGAAAATGTGGCTCCTATGTTAATCAATCCAAAAGGTATTCTTCTATATGCAAAGGTTCCCCATTTTGTTGTAAATTTAGTCTTTAACCTATCTTCCTCATCTATCATCACCTGGTTATATCCTAAATATCCATCTAGAAAAGACATTATTTTGGATTTATTCACAATTTAAAATACTTCATCAAGTCAGGGAAAATGATAGTTATCTTTCTAGGAAGCTCGGTTTAAATAGCGAAAATCTATGCAAAGGTGAATTTCTCTAGTATTTTTCATTACTCAAACCAAGTTAGCAATCCATGTTGAATGTCAGATTGGAAATACAATATTAGCATCAAGCAACTTGTGGACCTCTTTCATTATTAATGGTTTGATAGTGGAATTCATTGGTCTATCTTTGACGAAAAGGTTTGGCATCTGGATTTAGTGGAATGCGTTGGTCTCAGATTGGTCCTGACAATTGAGTGTCAACATGCTTAGGAAAGTTCTAAGGTTAATGCTAAGTATAATATAGATGCTGAGCTATAGTATGTGGTAAACTAGAAGTTCAACAGGTGCTAAGTTATTCAAATGTTGAGCATGTTTCAAGTGCCGAGTGACAATTGATGTTGAGTGATAATAGATGTCAAGCCAGTAGACGTGCCAAGTAAAGTATAGGTGTTGAGTGAGATAGAGTTACTATAGGATCCAAGAAAGACATAATCCTATATGTGTTGAGCATCAGCAATCAGTAAGTGCTGAGTAACACATAATCAACATATGAGTTTGTGCCTTCAGAAACTCAGATGTAAAATATTTTTGAGCAGACTCAAGATGAATCTCGAAGGATTCAAAATATAAGATTGAATCTATTACATTTCCTATGTAATCAAGATGCAACAAATCAAAAAAATGGAGAAAGCATGCAACCAATCAAGAAATATGGAAATAATTAAGCAGGGAAGATTGATGAATTTCAATCGTAGATTCATACCTAACCCTAAGTCTCAAAGCCTTTATAAGGAGGTCGAAACCCCATAATTTAGAGAGAGGAAGTATGTAAGAAGTCATGTGGGAATACAAGAAAGAATGCTAGCAAAGTTTTGAAGGAAGCAAAAGGGGTGTAAGGACTTAGAGGAAGAGCAAGACTACAAAATCAAGTTGATCTGAATAGAGCATCGACACTATGAACATAGATATATCAGATCAAGAAGGATCAAATTAGATTGGATAGAACAAGGATTTGTAATCAACAATTGAAGATTGCAAGTTATCAGGTCAAGATATTCTGCTATACTTTCTAACCATTGTATTAGGAGAATGAAAATCCTATGATGATAGTTTGGTTTAGCAGCCATATTGTAACTCCTTAACAAGTTTGTAAATCCTTTAAAAAGGTGACATTCCAAGTGAATATTTGTAAATCCTTTGTTCAGGTCACTTTTAACAAGGTGTAAAAGCCTTTAATAGAATAGGCCTTTCATAGGGAAGACCATTGATGGTGGTCAAACTTCGTAACCTTGAATAGTTACATATTGCTGTAGTGATAATTTGTGGGTGTCATCCCCACCCTAGTTTTACCTTCTCATTTTGGAGGGTTTCTAGATGATCAAGATCTTGTGCTATCTATTTTCATGCATGTGTTTACTTTCATGTTAATTAGATGTGTTAGATGCATATGATTGATATCAGATTAAAAGTTTTAGAGGTTAAAGTTTGTTACTTCTAATTCACACCCCCCCCCCCCCCCCCCCCCCCCAAGAAGTAAATCTTCCCACTTTTAAATTACAACAATTGGTATTAGAGCCAAGTTCTCACAAGGAGAAGCCTTACAACTTGGAGAAAAATATCTAGAAATGAAAGTCTACAAACTTGGGAAGATTATAGAGAACTAGGAAATTGAGATACATCTCATTTTGCATTCCCTGGAAGAAGCCAATGAAGAATTGAGAAAATCCTTAAAGAGAAGAAGAGAGATTGCCATAGCTGAGAATGATACACAATACAAGGAGATTGACACCTCAAAAGTTTTTGCAAATGTAGATTCCAAAGAGTTTGATGTAGCAATAGTAGACTTGATGGAAAAGAATAGAGCCTAAGTAGAAGAGATCAAAACTCTCAAGCTTGAACAAGAATCTCAAGCCATGATGGTTTGTGAAGTGACTAAATAGAGGAAAAGAGCCATTGAAGATAAGGCTATGATAGAAGATGACAAGAGAAACCTTGCCAACAGAATGGAAGAAAAGTCAATTGAACTTGGAAGAATTTCCAACATGCAGCTAGACACCCTATGCCAGATGATGAATCCACATCATGAACTAAATGTTAAGGACATGCAGTGCCTCTCCCATTTGACTTTTGTGAGTCATCCTGATGGATGCAACCTTGTTGATCTTTTGTTGTGATGGAATCATGATTGTGACCCTGAGTGTTCTACACCGTCGAGGTGTTTAGATTTATGTTTCTATATCAGTTGCTTTGATAATGCTTTTGACTAATCTATGAGATTATGGTGATTTTTGGTTCACTGAGGTTTGTGCCAGTGGTTACCAGGATCGATGTGGTATCATAAGGTTGTTCTATTATTACCTTGAGATGTGTGCAAAGATTGCACTGTGTACTATTACCATGCTACAGTGGACTAGGTTCCTATAGTAGTGGTTAGTCATGTTTATGACCGTGTTTGCTTATGTTTTTTAAGTGTCTTTTTGTTGATTCTGTAATATATCATTATTAAATGCTTAAGTAATTAGAAATGGATTGTTCATGTGAGATTATTTGGTTATGTGTTGCGAACATTTACCTTGTTTTATTTTGATCTGAGAGATATATGTTCTTATGTGATGTTTTACATTTGAGACGACCCGAGGGTCAAATGTTATACCTTGATTTCAGTATCATAGATATTAGACTACTATGTTGTTCAGTTAATCATACTACATGACGATGCCATTTTGAGATGACACTGTGTTTTATAATGATATCTGGTTATCTGGTATTTGGATATACCTCTGACTATGTTAGGTGATAGATTTAATGCTATGGTTATTTACTTCATTCCTACATTGTTATGCTTTATGCAAACGTGAGTGATGTAAATAGATTATTTTAATATAATTAAATAAATGGTTAAATTAGGTGATTTAATGCATTTATTGCTTCGACTATGTTATTATATGCAATTGCACTAGATTATGTTGTTTAGTGTGCAAGAATTATATCCCTGGCAGTGGCACATGGAGATTAGTGATTCAGCCATTCATATTTTACCAATTTTGTCCTTGTATGGTCGACGTATCCTTTATTAAAATGTTTAAATTAAACCTTTCGGTGATTATTAAATCTGAACTCATTTTCATTATGTGATTAGACTAGTAAGTGTGTCTATGCATTTAGAAGTTCACATTGTCGTGAAAGTTATTAAGGAGATTTATGTGTTTTTGGGTTTTCAAGCTTTTTAATTGATTTATTTTAATTTCTGGTAGCTTTGCCATAGATAAATTCTTATTTATAGGAATAGCCTATTTTTGTTTGGGTCAATTCGAGATTTAACTAGATTGGCTAGTTAAATGCCCTAATCGATTATTCACCCAAAAAGTGAATAAGTATCCAAATTGAAATTTAATTCCTCACTTCTCACTTTTGAATTGGAAAGAGGGAGAGTAAAACCCAAAATCCTCTTCATGAGGATTTATTGTTTTGTTCATTGTGGGAGCTATGGGCGTGGGATCGTCGCGAGGTTGAGATCGTTGGATCCAGCTCGGGGAAAGCTTGGATTGCCGCAATTTTCAGCCACTTCTACGGACGTTTTATTTTCTAGTTCAATTTTTTGTTTTGTCCTTTTGGCTGTGAGGTAGGGCTTTCCCGTTTTATTGTCTTGGCTCTGTTTATGCTTCTATTTTTGGTAACCGTTTGTTTGGAGGCTGAGAACTAGTGTTCCCATCTATTTCTATATTTTAGTTCTACCCGGTTGGGTGGGTATGAACATTTTCATGTTTTTTCGGTTGAGGGCTTGGAGTTTTATGTTGTTATACTAGCCGTTTTTGCATATGGTGTCCGATTCCATTTATTTTTGGATTTTTGGGGTTTTTGTGCCCAAAGGTCAAATGGGTTTTAATTTTGCAATTTTTTTCAACATTTGGAGTTTTTACCTCGTTTTGCATACGGCCTTATTTTCTTGGGTTTTCTTGGCACAATGTGGGTCATGGACCTTGATGATCTGTTTGGATATCAGTCAGACCACTATTGCACTTTTATGTTGCATTGGGATGCATGTTGCATCTGTACTCCCGATGTTGTGTTTGGTTGAGTGATTTTATACCTATTGTTATTGTTTCTTTTCGACCTTTGCTTTTGTTTCGTGAATGCTAGGATTCGTGTAGAATCCATACTCTCGAATTAAGGCCAATTGAGTGAGTTCATGACTTTTGGTCTTGTTACATCATTGGGATTCGTGTAGAATCCATACTCTCAGATTGAGGCCGGTTGAGTGATTTCATGATGTATGATTGTATTGGCTTTGGGATTCATGTAAAATCCATCCTTCTTATGTTGCTTTCAGTTGGGTGTTTTCTTTGCATTGTGTTCTCATCCTGTCCTTGTGTTGTGATGTTCATAATGGTGGTGTGCCACACACAAGTACATGCACGTACATTTTTTGGGTGACTTACGAGGCCCGATCTTTTGTGGTACTTCTAAAAGTTATGATCATTGGGGTTGGGATGGGAGTATGCATGCCCACGGGCACTTGTCATAGGATGAGCATGGGTAGGGTAGGGTAGCATATGGAGGGGGCTTCTATCTCATAGCCTGGTGACCTTAGTCCCATAGGGTTGGCGAAGGATAGGAAGTTTTAAATAAGTGATAACTATATAAAATGTGTGACTAGTAATAAAATTTAAGATAATAGAATGGTACTTTTGTGTATTGGCCTTCCATTGAGGGAGTTGAGCTACAAAAATTCGAGCTTGGGCTTTTCGATGCCAAGTGACTCTCCATGATGTCAGCCCTTACTTCGTAGCCTTTTGAGTGTCTGACTAGAACCTATACTTCTTGCATTGTCTTAGGTTCTTGGTTGCAGCCATCATACTGTCTGACATGAGTGTTAGCCATGGATGTTGTTTTTGTGCATTGTGGTTGGATCATTATCTCCATCAGCATGACAGGTGTGGACCTACAGGTGCCACATGGTTGGGAGGCATAGCTACCTTCACCACTACTAGGGACCAGTGTACAGAGATGGTCTTTTGTCCTAGTGTGACCATTGTTGGATGTTTTCACTTAGTACTTCGAGTTCCAGAGTATGCTTTCTTGTGATTTATGCTTTTATTGGAATGCTTGGATATCATGTTTAGATGATGTTAGTTTATTTTACGCATTCTCATATTATGATGTTTAGTATATAAGTAGATGATGTGAATTGTTGTAGTAGCATATCTATTGCTTATTGATGTTTAGCATGTGATAGGTGATGATATCTACTATAGGATTATCTTATGCTTTTCTACTAGCATGTTAGATTTTCTTATGCTTATAATGTTGCATGTTTTAGTAGTGACATCCCTATTACGACAGTACCGACAATCTGGTTGGTGGCTTGGGATGTTATGCACATAGGATGGCTAGGATCCATGATGGTCTTATGATGCTATTGACGGTTGGGAGGAACCACGTACTTAGTTTGGCTATTCAGTTATTTGCGATGTTACTTTTGTTTACTGCGATGTTTATTTTAGTATGTTCCTTACTGTTATGGTTTAGATGGATAGATGTTCCTCTTTCCTTTCTGTTGTTGCTCTCGAGTGTTTATTCCTCAATTCATGTGGATCTGGTACCCCCTGGTGTGGAGGTTCTTTGCTCTATTTTGGTCTTTTATGTTTTTTGAAGTGTTTTCGTGTTCCTTGGGTGATATTTGTTTAGTATGGTGCAATGTTAAAAATGTATCGCACGCCCATGCAAACTATGTCGTACGACATTGTAAAGTATCACACGCCTTCTTGAGAAATGTTGTACAATGCTAAAAGAGTATCGCATGCCTTCTTGAGAAATGTCATACGATACTGTAGAGAATCGCACACCTTCTTGAGAAATGTCGTACAACACTGGAAGAGTGTTGCACGCCTTAAGGAGAAGTGTCACCCTTCCTTAGTAAGAAGTGTCGCATGGTTTTTTGTAAAAACTTGCGCGGGCAGAAAGTGGGCACTTTTCATCGTGTTCCAAACTTTTTGAGGGTTGATTTGGCTACCCTTTTGGGTGCTCTTCGACCCTATGCTGTTGCATTTTGAATTTTGTCGATTTCTCTTGAAATCTAGTTTTCGTGTTTCTATTTTAGTCTCTTGGGATTTAAAATATATTGTTTAAATATAAGAAATACTTAAGATATATTTTAATATATGCGACGAATCTTTTGAGATAGGTTTTAGACCCCTCCGAGATAAGATAAAGATTCTAGGAAATTTCACGGCTTCAGAAATCTAGACTTAGCCAATTTTCAGGGCTTTAGGATTTCAGGCTTAGCCAAATTTCATGATTCTGCATTTTACCCCAGCTTGGTGTTTTTTTGATGAGTGGTTGTTTCTTGAGCCCTCATCTTGTTGTGGTGGTTGTTGGCTTTTGTTCGCGTGTGTCAATTGGTGGTGGCCTTCAGAGATCTGTTGGTTGCTGGGATTGTGGTGAAGTCTTCTGTTGCGATCTTTGTGATCCTTGGATGATGTTGTCACGTGCATTCATACTTGTTAAAAATTTTTTTTGGCTTGTATTTCATCCTTGTTTCCAAGGATCTCTGGGTAGGGCATTACAGGACATTGAGATCTCCACACTAAAGATCCAAAATGACCTAAGAAGATAGAAGGAGATTGTAAAGATCTTCAACAAACCTAATGAAGCCATTAAGTACTTTCAATAGCTATTGAAATCACCAAGAGCCAATAATGATACTTCAGGACTAGGATACACCAGTACTAGAAAAGGAGTGTCATCCAAGACTATAGAAGAAAGAAGTGACAAAGGTAAGAACACTAAACTTACTTTTCATTTTTTTGGTAAAAAAGGACATACCTCTAATGTGTGTAGGAGCAAGAATGCCCATCAACATGACAAACCCAAGAACATGGGTCACTATCACAAGTGCAACAAGTAAGGACATCAAGCACATGACTGTAGGACTAGAACTATCATGACACCAAGACTTGAAGGTTACTACAATTGCAAGAATTATGGACATAGAGCTTTTGAATGTAGATCAAAGCCTACATGGACACCAAACCAATTAGCAAAGACCAAAAATTATGGATATCACTACATTGGGACTACAACACCAGGCGTAGCTATCATTACTATCAAGAATATGGACATATCACTAAAAATTGTATAAGAACATATTTCAGAAGAAACTATAGCAAATGGTTGAGCCAAACTACATGCTTTAGTTGTTTGAAGACTTGACACATCAGCAAAAATTGCCCAACAAGGTCAAAATCACCCAACTCAGAGTTCAACAAAGGAAAAGAGAAGGTAGATGTTGAACACATCAGAGGAGAAATAAATAAAACATGAAAGAAGAAAGATGGAAGTAGCACATCCAATGAAGGGATCACTTCACCCAAAAGGTTAAGTGGTCACACTTCATCCAACTAAGCAAAAGAAGGTATGTGGGACTGATATTTAATGTTTTGTCATACATTAGTTCCAAGACAAGTAAGTACTAAAAAGGAGAGATAAGCATGAATAGAGATGCAAAGTTAAAATTTCAAGTGCTACCAAGTTGCCTTCATATGTCAAGTAAAAATCTAGTACATGTTGAGTTGTTTGCCAAAGTAAGTAGAAGTTGAGTGATTAGTTGCAATTGAGTTGAAGCTGAGTAAGGAAAATTCCACTATATGCTGAGTGGTGGAAAGACAATGGTAGCTGAGTAAAGCAGAATTGCTTAAGGAGCTGAGTGGACAAATGTAAATGCACTAAGCATTAAATGCTATGAAATAAGGGTATATGATTGCATTTGGAATAATTTTTCACCATCACAAACAAAAGATCAAAGACAAGAGGAGCATAGAATGATTTCCAAGCAGTGTTCCAAGAATTTGAGCAAATCTCAACAAAGATTCAACACAACTTCATCGATTTCAAGGTATTTATACTAAGTGCCAAGCTATGCAGTTTCAAAATTTCTTCATGTTTAAACCCTAGATTGCACAAATGGCCTCCAGTTCTAGGAAACCCCAAGAAAAAGAGCCATTTGAAGTCCAGTTAGTTTCAAATAAAGATAAGCAACCTGATTTTTGACCTATCCCTGAAGTTGCCTACAAGACCAACCTAGCTAGAGCCCTATCCATAATTCCTCTAAGGTAGTAATGGTTCAAGATGTTAGGAGATTCTATAACTACAAAATAGGTGCCATTGGAGACATGGAAATTAGGGAAGCATATTATAGATTGTGTGAAAATGGAATCTTGAAGGAAGAGTTCCAAATCATTGAAAGGAAGGGCTTAATCCGTGCCCTAGAATTCCCTACTATTTTTAAGACTGAATGGATTATAATTGTACTTAGTAGGATTCATGATGGTATTTTGTGGTTGGAAGATGGGATAGTTAAGATATCAAAAAGGATTGTTCATAGGGTAATAGGGTATCTAACCCTAGATCAGCCTAAACCCATAAGGAGTGACTCCAAATAAGATATTGAGAAAAATACTGGAGCCAAGTGGAACAAGAGAGGCATGACCATAGATACCATTAAGGATCCTCTTGTTGATTTTACTATTAGAATCATATCCCACAAGTTTTACCAATCTAGTAGACTCAACAGTGTTCCATGTATTGCAGTAGATGTTGGCTACAAACTTGTTAAAAAGGATCATACCTATGATCTAGCTAAACTGCAACAACAAAAAATCAATAAAAATTTGGGAGCTATAAGAAGAATAAAGGGAGCCCAATGTAAATTTGGAGAAATTTTGATATGTATATTCTTCTATGTAGAGAATGAATCCCCATCTTTTGGAAAGGTTAGCTAGAAAACAAATAGATCCATAGTAGCCCAGGTGAATGAATATATTGAATAAATGGGGGCAAATTTTGAGACACTCATGGCCAGTTATTTTGAAGATTTCAAGAATTCAATGAAGCAAAGACTTAGGATTCTAGTCTCACTTGTGGAGAAGCACACAAATGACATTTTTTTTCTTGTTGACATTGACTACACTTACATTCAAGCAATCATACCAATGGTAAGATGGCTTAGACCACTTGGGTATGAAATAAATATTGATGAGGCATCTATAGGAATCACAATATTGTTAGTAAAGGAAGTAGATAAGAGTGCCCAACATTTTGGCACATATGATGTGGTAAGATCCAAAGTAGCTATGGAGTTAAATATTGCTTCTACACTGAAGAAAAAGGATAAACTAGTGAAGAAGCTCAAAGCAAAATTTGGAAAAGGGTAGAGGCAGAGGACCAAGAAGAAGAAGATGAAGAGGAATAGGGACAAGGGCCAAAAGCATTAACCCAAGGCATGGGTGAATATGCTAAAGAAGAAGAAGGTGCTGAGCAAGAAGAGGAAGCACCTAAGGTAGAGCCCAAAAAGAGGAAGCCACAAAAGCAACCCGCTACATAGCCTAAAGGCAAGAAGAAGAAAACTAAGCCAAGCCCAACAAAACCCACCACAAGGGCAGATACAAGGGCTACAACTAAGGTGGCCAAAGAAAAAGAGAAGAAGAAAGCCATAGAACAAGGAGGGCCAATAGAGAAAAAGAGGAGAAAATATGTGGCACCTCCAGAGTTAGATGAGGAGAGGACAGAGTCTGATGATAATGAACAATTTAGAGCAGTAAGTCACACCACAAAATCAGATTTGGAAAACATCTGTGACAATATTAGGGACAATGAAAACTTGTCAGGGCTAAAAGGCATTGATTTTAATAAGCTAACAAGAGAAGAGAAAAATATAGTGGAAGAGTCAATTTACACTATGATGGCTAAGTTCAAGAATAATCCACTTGAACTGGATAATACTATGCCTAAGGAGTTGTATTCAATGGAAGAAAATAAATGGCATTATTGCCTAAATATGGAGAAGGAAAAAAGAGAATTAAAATTGGGTCGTGTAATGCCTTACCTCACAAAAGGTCAAATAAGAAAGGCAAGTAAGAAATATGGGAGAAAATTCACACCCAAATATAGAGCCTTCAACATATTGCAAAATAAAATAGAGGATGTTGTGAAAAAGTCCATGCAAATGTGGAAATTGATATATGGGCTGACTATAGTGAAAGAAGGACAAAAAGATCTCTTTGAGGGAAGGAAAAGTGATGAGGAAGAAGAGGAAAATGAAAATGAGGAAGAAGGAGAGAAAGAAAAGGAAGAAGTTACAGTCGAGAAGGAAACACAAAAAGGTGATATGGCAATAGCTGAAGAGCAGCAACAGGAACAGAGTGTGCAAGACACACAACTACCATAACCCAGTTTCCACATGCAACGCCTATATCTATAGAGACAATAATTGTGAAGGATGTTCCTCACACCTCTGGTCAAAACATCAACCCACCAGTTGCAGAGGATCTTAGAAAGATCCTTCACCAGACTACTTTGCAAGCACAATTGTGTACCAATCTAGTATTGGTGAGTGTAGAGGAACTATAAAAGGTAGTAGCTGAGATAACCAAGGAGAAGGTGAATCCATGAGAACCACCTTCAAAAACTCCAATAGCCACAAGTGGAAAACCACAAGAGCAACCAACACAAGATGCATTTGCTAAAGTTGATTCCATAGTCATAGTAGCTTCAATTATCGAGGAACAAGAAAAGAAGCAAATAGGGTAGAAGGATACCTCTACTCCTATAGAACAAAGTCAAGGTACACCTCCTTTGGTCATTGTAATTGATCAAGGCAGAACTAAAGAAGATAAGGAAGAGGAGAAGACCCCTAGGGAGAAAGAACAAGAGGCAATATAGACATTGGTTAATTTTCCTACTACAGGGACTCCCACTAGAACAAAAAAAAAACTAAGCATTGATGTAATACCATTGCAAATATAAGCACCAGGCTCAAGCTCTACCAAGGTAGCAAGGGTAGTTCACTATGGAGACCCTGCACTTGATGAAGAGATAGTCATACCAAGATATGACTATAAAACAATGAACATAGAACAAATTAATGAAGTGCAAGAGGCATTGGAGAAGAAGAAAAAGTAAGAGATACTTAGGAATGAGTATAGGAAAAGGCAAGCACTAATTGAAATCAAAGACATCTTTCTTGGTGCATTTAGCTTGCAAGTACTTGATGAGGCAAAGCCCATCATGGAGAAACTATCCAACATAGTGGACCAGGTACAAAATGAAGACTTAGATACAAATGCTAAATTGCTTGAATGGTTTGAGAAGAAATTCGAGATGAAGTTAAATGAGAAAATATCTAATGAAATAGCACTTTCTCAAGTAGAGCTAGCTAAAAAGGTTGAAAAGGTGAAACTAGTACTTGAGAACATATTCTCATTGTAGTCCAAATTGTGTGATTCCTCATACTTCACATAAGAAAAAAACTAGAGGATATTGTGCTTGGAAAGGAACATCAAGTTATCTAGCATGTAGCTACCAAAGGATCTAGCTCAAAGTGAGAAGCATTTTTCTAAAATGATTCACACACAAAAGGAATTAGTTGTACTTATAGTAGATGAGCCTAATACCAAGGCCAAGTTAATACAGATACAGTTTGCCATAACCCCTCACATGGAAGTTTTGCACAAAGAGATGGCCTATGCAAAGAATGTCTTGAAGAAATATCCCAATCTTTCCACATTGGAAGGCTTGGTATACCTTGAAGCAAAGACAACCATGTAACTTAAAGCACTGGAAATTGCATTAGACAATTGGGATGCTACTCTGAAGATCATTATGGAGGTAAATAAATTTTTTTGGCTAAATATTCAATTCATTCATAAAACCCTTTGACATAAGTGTCAAAAAGGGGGAGATTTAATAAATTGGGGGAGATACCCAAGGGAGATAATAATACCCAAAGGGGGAGATACCAAAATTTTGAGTTTTAAGGAGAAATAAAGAGATAAAGCCAAAAGGATCCAAAAACTGCAAGGGAAGATGTATGGAAGGGGGAGTAGAAATAGAGTAGACAAGGGAAGTAATGATGAGGGAAAGATAAAGAGTATCAAAATAATCAACATGAGACAAATCTAGCATAAGGGATTTTGGATACAAAAATGGCACATCAATTTAGGGGGAGTTACAAGTTTTGAGGTATATAGTCTTCTACAAAAATTTGAACAGGTTTTTGAAGTTTTGTACATATGTTGAACAAGATGTGTATTATACTCATAGAGATCAGATTCATAATGTTTAGTTAAGTGTTTTTGACACTCATGTCAAAGGGGGAGATTGTTGGTCTCAAATTGGTTTTGACAGTTGAGTGTCAAAGAAAATTCTAAGGTTAATGTTGAGTATAATATAGATATCAAGCTATAGTATATGCTGAGCCAAAGTTCAACATGTGTCTAGTTATTCAAATGTCGAGCAAGTTTCAAGTGTTGAGTGACAATTGATGCCAACTGATAATAGATGCCAAGCCAATATACGTGTCGAGTAAAGTATAGGTGCCAAGCAAGATAGAGTTACTATAGGGGCTAAGAAAGATAGAATCCTATATGTGTCGAGCATCAGCAACTAGTAAGTTCCGAGTAACATAGAATCAACATATGAGTTTGTGCCTTCACAAACTTAGATGTAAACCATTTTTGGCCCCACTCAAGATGAATATTGAAGCATCTAAAAGATAAGATTGAATCTATTACATTTCCTATGTAATCAACATGCAACCAATTAGAAAAATTGAGAAAGCATGCAACCAATCATGAAATATGGAGAGAATTGAGCAAGGAAGATGGATGAATCTCAATCGTAGATTCATACCTAACCCTAAGTCTCAAAGCCTTTATAAGGAGGTCAAAACCCCATAATTTAGAGAGAGGAAGCATGTAAGAAGTCATGTGGGAATGTAGGAAAGAATGCTAGCAAAGTTTTGAAGGAAGCAAAAGGGGTGTAAGGACTTAGAGGAAGAGCAACACTATAGAATCAAGTTGATCCGAACAAAGCATCATTACTACAAAAATAGATAGATTAGACCAAGAAGGATCAAATCAGATTGGATAGAACAAGGATTTGGAATCAGCAATTGAAGATTATAAGTTATCAGGTCAAGAAATTCTACTATACTTTCTAACATTGTATTAGGACAATGAAAATCCTATGATGATAGGTTGGTTTAGTAGCCATATTGTTAATCCTTAATAGGGTTATAAATCCTTTAACAGAGTGACATTCCAAGTGAATATTTGTAAATCCTTTAATCAAGTGACTTTTAATAGGGTGTAAAGCCTTTAACAAGGTAGGCCTTTCACAAGGTAGACCATTGATGGTGGTCAAACTTTGTAACCTTAACCAGTTACATATTGCTACATTGATAATTTGTGGGTGTCTTCCCCAACCCAGTTTTACCTTCTCATTTTGGAGGGTTTCTGGGTGACCAAAATCTTGTGCTATCTATTTTCATGCATGTCTTTACTTTCATGTTAATTAGATGTGTTAGATGCATATGATTGATATCAAATTAAAAGTTTTAGAGGTTAAAGTTTGTTACTTCTAATTCACCCCCTCACCCTCTTAGAATTAAATCTTGCCACTTGTAAATTCCAATAGGATGTTGTTAGTAATGATGTCAGGATCATACGTCTTGATCTCTTCATAACTCCATGCAATGACATCTTTGTATTCTATAATTAATTGAAGCACACTTTTCTGTTCTTGGGGATTACATGCCTTTCCAATTCTAACCAACTTCATGTCTTCTTTGGTACCTTGATTATTTGCATCACATTTTTCAATCCCTTTTTCTTCAACAATTCTCTTACTAGTACATGTTGATTCATCTTAGGAAAAGATACCTTCCAACTATACCATTGCCTTAAGAATTCTATTGGTTTTCAAATTTATAATCTCATCTTATCTTCTGGCTTATCATCCTTAGATTTATCATTAGGAGTATCATCAATCTCTTGTCCTTTGAATGATTGTTGCACATAATGAACTCAAGAATAAGATACCTTCCAACTATACCATCACCTTAAGAATTGTATTGGTTTTCAAATTTATAATCCCATCTTATCTTCTAGCTTATCGTCCTTAGATTTATCATCAGGAGTATCATCAATCTCTTTTCCTTTGAAATGACTATTGCACATAATGAACTCAAGAATATGTTGGTCATCTTGGAAGACTTGGAAGTTATTAATGTTATCTAGAATAGATGGGGCAGAACTAATTGAACTATTTATTTTTTTGGTTGTGTTCTTTCAATGGGTTGTAATGCATTGGCTAAAATTGCAAGGGCATTGATTACCATATTTCTTCTTCTCATAATGGACCTAATGTTCAAGGCCTCAAAATATTCCATCAATTCCCAAACTCTTTTATGGTATGCAAGTAATCTTCTATAAATATAAGAGTATATTAATTTCACTTGTCAAATCACCAATTGAGAATATCCTTCTACTATAAGAGCTTTGATGTCTTCCTCTAATGCAAAGAAGTCTACAAATACAAGATTCATATTTTGCAACATTTTTAGTACACATAAATTATAACAATATGAAACATAAAAAGACCTACCTTTGGGATTAATTATTTCAATACCTACACCAGGTCCTAATTTTCATTTAGAGATGTCAAACTTGAGTGTCTATATCAATTGTTCTTTGGGATTTCCTAACTTGTTTTTATTTGTTCGAAGCCTTTCTTTCACTCAAACTCTGAAAAAATGTTTCTTTGGGATCCATTGTAATCTTTCATGTGGTGGAATTGGTGAATTTCCATTATTTACCTTTGACATGAGGGTCATTTCTTTCTCTTGTTGATCTTGAATCTCTCCTATCAATTCTATGATTCTATCAGTTTGCGGCTTAGGATGAACAACTACCAAGGTCCAGCCTTGACCTTTTACAAGGTGTCTTCTCCTTATGACTTTGACTATGCCTAGTGGAGGATAAGACAAAGCTCCACTATCTTAAGAGGTGTCACCATATGACACATTTAGATCTTCATTTTCCTCTTCATCATTCTCTATGACTCCAGATATGCACATGAGAATTGAATTTTATTTTTGTACCTCATTTTGAGTTAGAACATTTTTTAGGTGCATGATCTGAGTCAATACCTGAGCAATCACTTCTTGGCAATGTGAACAATCAAATTTTGAATGACTTACTTTATGTAACCTGCAAAATCCCAGAAGGAGCAAAATATTGGGGTCTACTTCTTCCCCTAAGTATTAAAAAATTTCAACCATGCTATCTATGAACTGGATCACAATCTCTTCTCTTGGGGTAGGGTTCATTTATTCTCTATTCATTTTTTTTGCTTTCTTGACAGAAGTTATGTCAAGAGCCATCACCTTGTAAGAGCCTAAATCTAATTAGAAGAGTGCTACCTCATTTAGGGAATAATAATTTGTGATCATTGTCTTCAGTTTGGCTCAACATCTATCTTGATCTAATTATTCGGTCCTTTCCAAGGTAGCCATAATTGGGTAAAATTAGTTGAGAACCAGCCTCTTAGGAACCTTTTCCATTCTCTACTTAGTAACAAGCCATATGTTTATGGAATCTCACCACATGTATGTCTATGAAACTTGATTTTTGGGGTCTATAGTCAACTATATTCTGACATCTTTCAATACCCCAATAACTTTTACTTAAATTTTTTCAAGTTGAATCACTATTTGATTTGTAGGTTGACGAGTGCCTCCCAATATTTGAGCTATTGAGAGTGGTATGACATTGCAAGAACTTCTTGAATCTATGAGACAATTGTGAAGGTTTCTTCTAAAAATTCTAAGACTGAGTAAGAAAGGAGGCACTTTGGCATTGTCTATATACATGGTAGGAATATCATCAGAAGTGTTAACTTGTTGTGATACTATCTTTTGAGGGCCTACATTAGGAGTGGACTTTGTATGTTCAAGATTCTTCAATAGTGGTTCCCTCTGATTAGGGAAAATTTGTAGCATATCAAATAAGGATATATTGGCCTTTGTTATTTTCAAATCTTCCACTGCACTGTACTTTTCAATTGACCAAGCAAGACTCTTTAGTATCATAGGTATATTTCCTTGGTTTTGGTTTTGTTATCCAACATATGGTGCTCTAGTAGGCATTGAATTTTTATTAGCCCTTGGATCTTGAGGCATTGGTTGTAATGCGGGAGGAATCCCATCAATCATGGGTTCCCTACGATTTCATAAGTTGTATGTATTTCAATTATCATTCCAAAAAGTGGACATCTCTTCTAGTTGATTATCTAGTTCTTGACTAAATGGAAAGGTAAATATTCTTTATTGACTAGTTCTTTGATTCCTAAATTCTATGGAGAATCATAAGATTCTAATAGCATAGTATTGAAGTGCATAGGGGGCTCATTGTTAGTGCCTTGTGAATTCTAGCTTACTTCTTTATTTCCATTGAAATATGAGCCACCATCATTGGATACGTTTTGATTGGTGTCAAATTGAGTGATGTCTACAAATTGAGCATTATTTTTTTCTTTTATAGGGACACTTCCATTGTTTTGATGGGTATTCCATTGTCAATTTTGTCTTTGGAAACCATTGTTGCAATCTGAAGGATTGAAAATATTCCCTACATTCTTATTTTTGTTGAAATTCTTGTTGTAATTCTGACCATAGCTTTTTTTTTGTAAGGGCCTACATTCGTCCTCTAAAAATTGTTGTTTTTCCCATTCAAAACCTCAAATGGGTTATCTCATTAGTAATATGAGACATGGTCTTCTTCATTTGGCCTAACTCAATTGTAACATTATTTTTTGCTTAAGCAGATGTTGCTTCCTTTTTCTCAAAGAAAGAATATTTGAAAGGTTCATATCCTAGGTAAGTTATGGCTAGAGATGGCACAACTGGTGCCTGTTGTAGTGGAATTGGAGTCAATGGAATGAATTGACTAGGCACTACTTGTGTTCCAATAGGATATGTTGGTACTATCATACTAGCTTGAGTTGGAACCATAAATACCCCTCCACAAGGATTGGCTTGTTTAGTAAAGGTAATTTATTCTTCAAAGACATTTTCCAATGTATTGATGTCAGCAACATGCAGTCTTCTTAGGAAGATAAAAGTGAGGTGGTCCATAGCATTAAGATATATCTAGATTGTAGCTTCAACTGGTATGGTATAGGTTGTTTCCAACTTGTAGTATGCCATGTGAAAGTGGTGATTAAAACATGAAATGGTCTCCACTAGATCCCTCTTTATATATATAAATTGATGATGTATCATAGTTGGGTTAACAAATGTTTTGAATTGATCAAGTGTTAGACTAACTACCAACATTCCCCTTTGAGATTTCTGATATGGCTTAACCTACCTCTTGTGTTCTATAAGTCTAGTGGTTGTATTAGGCATTAATAGGTTTATCTTTTGGTGTAATGATAGCTCTTGGTCATAGGTTCGAATTTCCTCAAGTAATGTTGAGGGGGGGATTGTTGGACTAACCGCTTATGTTCCCCTTTGAGATTTATGACATGGCTTAACGACCTCCTATGTTCTATAATTCTAGTGATTGTATTAAGAATTAATAGGTCAATCTTTTGGTGCAATGACAACTTTAGCTTGTAACACTAAGAATAATTTTCAAAGGTGACCAAGTTGTGCATATATCCTGGTGGTAAATTCATGTACCACTTGAAGGAAAATTCTCCCAATGTGTATGGGAATAAAAAAAGAACCGTATTCTCTTGTTGAATCTAATTTAGATTGCATATTTCTTTGAAAACATTGGTATGATCCTCAGTTGTTTGTGTTTCTCCATAGATGAAGCTTAGGCAAAATTTCTCAAGATTTTTAGGAAGGTCATTGAGTGCACATTGTAAATTGATTGGTGAATATATTGCATTTGCAAAGAAGGTCATTGGTGGAGGCTTAGGTGGAAGGATAGGTAGGGGTTGGTTTGGAGGTGGAATCAAAGATGATGAGATTTAGAATGGGAGAAGTGGAATTTGTAGTAATCTCTTTTCATTGTGAGGCTTGTGAAAATGACTGAGTTCTAAGAAATTGTGTCTACCTAGTGAACATCTCAAAGCTCTTTGAAATGGAGATGATGGATTATGATCTTCTATTTTGAGTTGACTCTAGAAAAGTGCACCACTAGGAAGAACACTTGTAAAAAGTGCGCCTCTTCAAAAAATGCACTTGCACACATATGCACCTTCTAATATTCACAAACTTAGATTTTTCTGAATGTCCAGAAACTAAAAAATCTTCAAACAATAACTTTTTTTTCTTAATCTAAATGGTTTTTCAGGCCTTCCTAGCACCACTTATAATGAGTTTTCATTTTGCACGATGTTAAATGATAGGGATCATTTTGAATCCCTCTCTTTAAAAGATGATCAAGGACCAACTCGAAGGTTTCAAGTGGGTCTTTCAATTGACATGGTAACTTAATTGAGGATAAATGTGTACATTCATGAGGATGCCTTTGTTAGTTCTAAACCAATCTACATAACCTATTACTATTTAAAACATAAACACAAAAGAGATTTATTTTATTTTATTTTATGTTTTATGATGAATGCAATTTATTGATGCAACTATATGAATTCCTATTTTAGCCAAGTATTTGAAAAGAAACTACAAAGATAAAGTAATAAGAGATTAAAGAAAATAACTAAAAGGGAAATTCCCAATGGACATAAACCAAGGTAACAGCATGCCTATGAATTAATTATCAAAAGGATTGTGTAGGAAACCAATAAAATTAGAAGTGCTTCCTCAAATCTATTAATGAAATCGTTGATGTGAAGTACAATAATGACGAAAAGATATTTCATGTTTTATCAAATTGTGAGGCCACAAAAAGTGCAATCACACAAGACAAAACACTATGCAAGAACAAAGATGATCCTTTCTCCAATTTATCACAATAGTGGAATTTGTTAACACAAGGAAAATACTAGAACTAAAATGTCACACAATCATAACAACACAATTAAACCATTGGCTCTATTATTATTCATGAATGTGTATTCACAAAAATAACACACTCTAGCAAGAATAACTACACTTAGAATGAGAGCACCAATTACATATACTATTGCATCAAAATAATGGCCTAGAGTACATATTACAACCATGTATTTATAAGAGATCATGTCCTCCTTTTATGTTAGGAGTGAGAGCTCTTAAAATGAAAACTTATGCTAAAAACTAATTAAAAAAATCTAATTATATACAAACAGACTCTCTAAATGGTGCTAAGTAGGTCTCAACCCTTGTTTATATCTATTAATGGGTGCATGAGACTTTACATGATACAAAAGAATAAGATAATAAGAAAATAAAAAGAAGGAAGTTGTGAGATGATCTAGAAGTCTCTGGGATCTCTAAAAATGGAAGCTTGGCATTCTTTAAACATTTTGAGGAGATGAATTGCTGTCAAAATGCATTTCTTGCACGAACTGCTCTAAATTAGAAACTTGAGTAGCTTTCAATAAATCTAAAGCCTCATACTTATTATTTACTTTTTGTCAATAATTAGTGAATTCTATCTGAGTCTTCGTAAAATCCTCAAGCTTGGTGTCCAGTTCCAACAATGCCTCTTCAGTTTCGAATGCTTGTCCAATCTCATCTTTTGATGAAGCTTCTTCAAATGTTCCTTTGAATTGTCGGACTACTGATTGCACCACAAAAAGATTGATCTTAGACTCATCTTCAAAAATTTCAAGGCAAGTGCTTTTATAGTACCTCTCCACTTCCAAAAATTACTCTTGACCTTTTTCTTTAATCCACTAGATTTCCTCATGCATTCTCTCCATTACTTTATTATGTGTTGATATTTTCTCAACCCAATCATTAAACTTGTCAAGCTCCTCTACAACATATACCTCCATAAGCATCTAGTACCTCTGACCCTTTATTGATATGAGTGCTTGTAAGTTCGTGGCCCAAGTATGTACTTCATCCATTAGCCCAAAATCTTGTTTCAATATGGAAACCAACTTGTCAATCTTTGACTAGATGTTGTGCAATATGATCAAATTTCCTTGTATTATCTATACACCTTTCTCCTAAAAATTTTCATTGCATTGTTAAAATTTTTTGAAAAATAAGTCCACTACTTCCCTGCACTTTTTCTTCCTAGTTTAGCTCCAAGAGTGACCTCTGGGTTCTCTAGGTCAATAGGGCCCACTACTTCATTTAGGTAACCTTTGAGTATCTTATTCTTCTTACATAGTGTTATCAATTCTGATTCATCTTGATCCATGTGTTGAAACATGTTCTTCATGCTTGTAGTAATCATTACTTTGGTCATGTCCACCATGGGCTTTCCCAACATCACCTCCTTTATTTGGTAATCTTTAGGAGTTAGTTCTTTGGTGTCGGTATTAGGAGGAGGAATGAAGGTATGCACCAAAATGTTGTGATATTGATTCTCCGTGATGAAGGAAAGTGTTCTATCATCACCCTTAGGTTTCTTAGGCTTCTTTATCTCTTTAATTAACTCCTTTATTCCCTCCCCTTTTGTCAGCTACAACTTCTTTTCTTGTGTAAACATGACTTCCCTTTTCAACCATAAAGGTGTGGTCCCCATAGGTGACATATACTTGGATAGGTGACACATACTTGGATGAAGAGGTTGGTCCTATAGAAAGCTCCTTTCTCTTATTACTCCTCTCTAGAGTCTTCTCATTTGAAGACAGATCTTCTAAAGAAGTCTCTATACTCTATTGGGTTAAGAACCTAGCCTCTGTATCTGGGAGATTTCATTGAGTTTCTTCTACTATTTGTCCCTCCTCAAATACTTCATTGGAATGAAGTTGTTGGAATTTTCCTTCCTCAATTTTTTTTTCTTGTTCTTCTACTAGAATGACTAGAGGAGGTGGAGTTGCTAACCCTTTATCCAAAATGGCCATATCCTAAGATGGTGGTGGTGGTGGAATGCCCATAGATCCTTGAGGTAGAGGAGGCAATTGATTCCAATCCTCTTGTAATGGCTCTCTCGTGGGAGTATCTCTAATTTTCTCCCACCATCTCACCGATAGGCATAAAATTAAACTTTGAGAGGTTGAAGATATTAGTTCCTTCACTCTCCATCTCTACTATCCACTTCTATTGTTCATCTTCTAAAGTTTCTAGTTGGATAGGCTTTCTTGGAGTAGATAGAGGTGTCTATGTAGAGCTTCTTCTTCTGCTCTCTTCTTCTACGGGTTTGACTGTGTGGGTTCTCTAACTCAAAGGGGAAAATTTTTATTTTGTTTCCCTCCTCCCTCATCCTCAAATTCTATAATGGTCTTTGGAACATGTGGGGACATAGTATTTTTCTTCTTCAATCTCCTCCTCTAAGTACGCACCACATTTTCTTCTATTCTCACTCTCTTTTGACTAGATGAAGGGGAGGCTTCTTCCTCTATAGTTCTTAGGGGTGGGACCCTCTATTCATCTATTTATTCTTCCTCTTTCTATTCTAGATAGCTTGCTCTGGAAGTTGGTCTTGAGGTTGTTCATGCTCAACTTGAGGTTCAACTTTCCCTTGCTAGTGTTAATCTAGTGCTATATGGGCCTTAGCTACTTGTCTCCTTTCCCTAGGGACTGCCCTTTTCCTTTTTTTAACCTTATTTTCCTTGAAGTACTCAACCTCCCACTCAAGTTGATGTACCATTTCCAACCTTACTAGGGATTGAGCAGGGTAGGTTGGCACTGTGACCTTTGCACCTTTACCTTTTTGAGGCTTGGTTGTGGCTTATAGAGGTATGGCCTAGGGAACTGGATCCATTTGAAATGGCTTCAGGATCCTTTCCCTTGTTAACTTGACCACATGTCTAGCCTGATGATCTATGTTATCATTTTCCTCTTGCCCTATATCAATGTTCATGATTAGCTTGTTATAGAGTTTATCTTTGTTGTACAAAGAATTCATGACCTTTAAACGCCTCTTCATTTTTAGAATATTTTATGCTAGATATAGAATTATCCAACAATAGTCCCTTATGTAGATATCATAGTCATCTATTTCATTCATCCAGTGATCTTCCAAGGCTTTGACATGAATAAAATATTCCCTTGCTAGATGTTGGACCATCCCAATGTTGTCAAAAATGGGTGAGGGGAATTGCATTCTTTCAAGGGATACTAATCCCATTCAGAGTCAAAGGTATCAATTTCCTTCTTTTACTTTACTTTGAACACACCAATTGTGATTGGCCAGACCCATGTCTTCTTGTGCTATTTTCTCATTGTCATAAGAAAAAGTGAGTTGGTGAGATATCTCCAGGAGTATCAGTCTATTTGAAGGATATCCTTGGAGATTTTTGGGGCACAAAAGAGTACCAGCTACCCGAAGATATGTGAAAGTCTTAAATTGAATATAGCAGGCACCTAATTTAGTGATTCTAGCTGTTGCCTCTACTGACATTCTTTTCACATAATCCCCTTCAATGAATCAAATGATGACAACAAATGAATCCATCATTGATCAGTATGTATTCCATACTCTATAGTGGAGGCTTCTTTTTTACCAGTTGTGAGTATACCACATAGGGCCAAGAATTTTCATGTTCCATTCATCCCTTTCTATACAGCCCCAAATAGTCAGTGGTTTTGGTCACTAGCAAGTACACCATGTATGATGTCATGCAGAAATGAGGATCAATCTTGATGATGATGAGCTATTAATCTAAGTTTTCATTTAGGATGGTAGCCCAATCAATGGGTATTTTTGCATTCCTTATGGTTCCAATGAAATGAACCATCCATATTTGAAGGTTACCCACTGTAGGAAGGCCCATAACTTTGCTAAGGAAAACAATCGAGTATCTACTGTCTTCTTTCATATACCATTGGGTCATATCCACCTTGCCTACTCTTCAACCCAAAGGTGTCATGTCAATCAAGAATGATGTTTGCACTAGCTCTTTAGCCTCTTTCTCATCCTCTTTATACCACCATTATAACCCATCATATGATATTTGAAGGTACTTATCCACACTAGGAAGATGGAATACTTTCTTGATGTTTCAAGGTCAGAGATCTAAGACTATCTCTCCTGTGACACTTTTCACTACCTTCTCCTTCATCACATAATGTTCTACTAATGTCATTATTAGTTTAGAAGATTGAATTGATGTGGGATGTAATGTTGTGTTAACTAACCCATTTCGGATCAGTGCAGATAACATTGTTGACCTCTCCTTGGGTTTATTGTAGATGGCCAAGAAAATGTTCCAGTCATTGTGGCCTAGCTCAGTGTCTTAGATCTTTATGTGTCCATCCTAGAATCTTGAGTTATTAGCTTGTCCTTGGTACTTGAATGCAATAGGTTCTGGTGCCATTATCTTAGCCATAAAAGATGATGAAGATGCCATTTTATCTACACAAAAGAAGCAAAAATTATTCTTATGGATATCAAAAAGAAAAAATGAGACCTAAAAAGAACCTAGGTTGACTTCAAAAAAGGTGAAAAAATGAGTCAAAATAGACTAAAATGGAGCTTCTTCCCACCAAATAGCCTATAATGTTTTTTTAGCACACCTATCAGACCCTTATAGGAGTGCTAGTGAGCTTAGTTAGCCTCTAATATGGCTTAGAGTGCACTTGCACACATGCACACCCTAGCAAGGTGCACATGTGTGCATGTGTGAAACTCCACACATGTGAAACATGGCTTGTGCATGGAGGGGACTTAGTTTTCTTTTTATGTTCTTGTAAGAGGTGCAGAAATGCACACCTCTTATGGGTGCATATTTGCACACCTCTTTTTGGTTGCCTTAGTCCTTTGATAATTTTATTTTTAATTTTTTTTAAGTGTGTTGAGGTGCACACATATGCACCTATTTCAAGGTGCCTACCTTGTCTGTTTGAATGTGTAGGAGGAGGAATAGCAGAGTTGCATAGTGAGAGAAGGTGTGGTTAGATGAGGGAGTGACAGTGAAGTGAGAGAGGGAGAAGGAGAGGAGTCTATTTATAGAACATAATGGCATGCCATGTGTGTACCCCAATAGGTGTGCACCTCTTAAGGTGCACTCCCTCTAAGGGTGCTCACATGTACATGTGCACACACTGAGAGCATGGGCAAAGTGTGCATATGCACACTTAGTGCACAATTGTGTCCAAAACTTGATTTTTTCTCTTTCTTCAGCTTCCCAACCCTTCCTGGTCAGAGACCTGGGTTTTGACCTAGACCCAGGGGGGGTCCAAAATAATTGGGGCTTTGAACTAGAAACCTTAGCGGGTAATTTAAAACTAGGGGTCCCCATTTTGAGTCACAAAATGGTGTGTGCCCTGTAAAACCACAAAGGGTCCTATGACCCCTAAGGACATTTTTTCTCATGAATTGGATCAAAAGGGATCATAAGATACCTTATGACCCCTTTCAACCTATTCAAATGAATGAGATATATTTCCAAGGGTCCTAGGACTCCTACATATATATGTTGTCATATAATGGGTTGAAATGGGCCATAGGATATCCTATGACCCCTTTTGACCCATTCAAACAAATAAGATATGTCCCTACGGTTCCTAGGACTCCTAGGACTTATATTGTCATGGAATGGGTTGAAAGGAGTCATAAGATACCCTATGACCCCTTTAAATTTATTTGAACAAATTAGAGATTTTGTTAGAGGTCATATGACCCTTAGGGTATGTTGTAATAGAATGGCTTGAAATGGGTTGTAAGATATCCTATGACACCTTTTCACCCATTCAAACAAATGAGTCATGTCCCTAGGAGACCTAGGCCTTTTGGGAATGCATGTTCTTATTGACCCCTTTCAACTCATTCACACAAATAAGATATATCCCTAGGTGTCCTAGGTCCCTTAGGGGCATATGTTGTCATGTTATGGGTTGAAAGGTGTCATAGGGTACCCTATGACCTCTTTTAACCAATTCAAACAAATGAGATATGTCTATAGGGTTCCTAGGACCCTCAACGACCAACATATGTTGTCATGGAATGGGTTGAAATGGGTTATAGGGTACCCTGTGGCCCCTTTCAACCCATTTAAACTAACAAGATACATCTCTTGGGTTCACACAACTCCTAAGGATATATTTTGTCATAGAATGGGTCGAAAGGGGTCCCACGATTCCCTATTACCCATTATGAGCTATTTGAACAAATGAGATATGTCTCTAAGGTTTTTTTAGAATTTGTAGGGACATATGTTATCATGAAATGGGTTAAAAGGGGTCACAGGATAACCTATAACCCCTTTGGCCCCATTTGAGAAAATGAGATATCTCTCTAGAGATTTTAGGACCCCTAGGGAAAAATATTGTCATGGAATGGGTCAAAATGGGTCATAAGATACACTATGACCCCTTTCAACCCATTTAATAACATTTTATATGTGCCTAGGAATCCTAGGAACCCTAGAAATGTATGCTGGTATGTAATAGGTTGAAAGGGTTCATATAATACCCTATGACCCTTTTCCACTTTTTGAAACAAATGAGATATGTCTCTAGGTGTCCTAGGACCCCTAGGGACATATATTGTCATAGAATGGGTTAAAAGGGGACATAAAATACCCTATGATCACTTTCAACCAATTTGAACAAATTAGATATGTATTTAGGGACCCTAAGACCCCTAAGAATGTATATTGTCATGGAATGGGTTGAAAGGGTCATAAGATACCATATGACCACTTCTGACCCATTTGAACAAATGAAATATGCCTTTAGGGGTCCTAGGACCCCTATAGACATATGTTGTGATGTAATGGGTCAAGAGGGGTTACAAGGTATCATATGGCCTCTTTCAACTCACTCAAACAAATGAGATATATCCTTATGGCTCCTAGGACCTCTAGGGACATGCCTTAGTTGTTACTGATTCCATGAAAATATATATGTTGTCATGGAATGGGTCAAAAGGGTTCATATGATACCTTCTGACCATTTCAACCCATATGAACAAATGAGATATCTCCCTAAGGTTGTAGGACCTCTAAGGACATATGTTATCATCAAATGGGGAAAAAGGTGTCATAGTTCCCTATAACCCCTTTCATCCCATTAAAAAGAAATGAGATATGTTTTTAGGGATTCTATGACTCCAAGTGATGTATATTTTCATAGAATGGGTAAAAAAGGGCAATAGGATACCCTATGACTCTGTTTGATGCATTTGAACAAATTAGATATGTTCCTAGGGGACCTAGGATCCCCAAGGATGTGTGTTGTCATGAAATGAGTTGAAAGGGGTCATATGATACCCTCTGATCCCTTTCAACCCATTTCAACATACAAGATATGTCCTTAGGAGTTCTAGGACCCTCGAGATGTATGCTTCCATCTAATGGGTCAAAAGATGCCACAAGGTACCCTATGACTCCTTTCAACCCATTCAAACAAATGATATATGTCCCTAGGGATCATAGAACCCCTTGTGATATATATTATCATGGAATGAGTTGAATTGGATCATAGGGTACCTTATGGCTCCTTTCGACCCATTTAAACAAATGAGATATGTCCCTAGGGGTCCCATGATCCCTTAGGATGTATATTATCACATAATGGGTCAAAAGGGGTCATAGTATACTATATTACCCCTTTTGAACCTTTTGAACAAATGAGATATGTCACTAGGGGTCGTAGGACCCCAAGGGACATATGTTGTCATTAATGTTGGACTAACCCCCAACACGCCCCCTTCAAGATTCATGACATGGCTTAACTGCCTCATGTGTTCTATAAGTTTAGTGGTTGTATCAAGCATTAACATGTCAATATTTTGGTGCAATGACAACCCTGGCTTGTAACAAGTGGTATCAGAGCTTGGTCATAGGTTTGAGTCTCCTTAGGTAATGCTAAGGGAGTGATTGTTGGACTAACCACCAATGTTCCCCTTCAAGATTCGTGACATGGCTTAATGGCCTCTTGTGTTCTATAAGTATAGTGGTTGTATTGGGCATTAATAGATTGATCTTTTAGTGCAATGATAACCCTAGCTTGTAACAATTAAACGGGATGAAAGGCATCATAGGATACCTTATGACCCTATTGGACCCATTCGAGAAAATGAGATATCTCCTTAGAGCTTTTAGGACCCCTAGGGAATATATTATCATGAAATGGTGAAAAAGAGGTCATAAGATACATTATGATCCCTTTCAACCCATTTAATGATATTCTATATGTCCTTAGGGGTCCTATGATGCCTAAGGATGTTAGCTGATATGGAATGGGTTGAAATAGGTCATAGGATACCTTATGACTCATTTCCACCCATGAGAATAAATGAAATATTTTCTTCGGACTCTTATGACCCTTGAGGACATATTGTGATAAAATAGGTCAAAAGGGGTCATATGATACCATATGACCCCTTTCAACCAATTCCAACAAATGAGATAGGTCACAAGGTGTCCTAAGACCCCTAAGGATGTTTTTGTCATAGAATGGGTTGAAAGGGGTCATAGGGTATGGGTCATAGGGTATGGTTTCATAGGATACCCTACGACCCCTTTCAACCTATTCAAACCAATGAGATATGTCTCTAGGTGTTGTCGGACCCCTAGGGACATATGTTATCATCAAATGGGTCAAAAGGGGTCATATGATCCCCTATGATACCTTTGAACCCATTCGAGAAAATGAGATATTTCCCTAGAGCTTCTAAGACCCCTAGGGAAATATTTTGTCTTAAAATGGGTTAAAATGTGTTATAAGATATACTATGACTTATTTCAACCCATTTAATCACATTCTATATGTCCTTGGGACTCCTAGGACCCCTAAAAATGTATATTGGTATGGAATGGGTCATAAGGGTTCATAGGATACCCTATGACCCCTTTCTAGCCATTTAAATAGATGAGATATTTTCATAGAATGGGTTGAAAGGGGTCATAAGATATTCTATGATCCCTTTCAACTAATTCAAACACATGAGATAGGTTGTTAGGTGTCCTAGGAGCCCTAAGTATGTATGTTGTCATGGAATGGGTTGAATATGGTCATAGGATGCCCTATGACCCCTTTTGACCCATTTACACAAATAAGATACATCCATAGGGGTCCTAGCACCCCTATAGATGTATGTTGTCATGGAATGGGATGAAAGGGATCATAGGGTATCCAATGACCCCTTTCAAATAATTCAAACAAATGAGGTTTGTCCCTAGAGGTCCTATGACATATAAGGACATATCTTGTTTATTACCAATTCCATGTCAACATATGTCCCTATTGACCCAAGGACCACTAGGGATGTATATTATCATTGAATGGGTCTAAAGGTGTCATATGTTACCTTATGATCTATTTCAATGCATTTGACCAATTGAGATATGTCCCTCTATAGTTATTATAATATATACTATATAATTTTTAAGTTATAATTACTAAAATATATATTATATACTTTATAATATATTATAATACAATATGTATACTAAAATACATACTATACACAATAATATATAATATCCTATATCCTATATAATATAATACTATGTTATAAACTCATAATATTAAACATATGCAACAATTTGTAATTTAAAAGACTTAAAAGAAAAAATTGTTGATTTTTCTCATTCTATAACAACCAGAAAGCTGTAAAGTTAACCAATTGAATTTTCATCTCATTAATCAAGGAGGAGATAATCTTAACCTCTCACTATTTTTGATTCCAAACCCTCCAATTTCCATGGGATTCCTCTAGTATGGGTTTCAAAGGATTAGCTACCCGATAGATTGGGTACCCTAATATATTAGGCACCCCAATATATTGGGTATTTGATATATATGGTATCTAATTTTCTTAGGTAGTTCTTTTTCTTTGGTATTAGGATTGGAGAAAAAATTCAACATGATTTGTAAAGCAGTTTTGGGCATTTTTAGACATTTTTTTATTCACATTGCCAATTTTTGGCTCACCATAATCTTGCACCTACCCAATAAAAGCTTCTACATTACTATCATTGTTTTCCTCTTTGGGGTTCAAAAATATGGAAAATCGTATGCCATACCCTTCTTTCAAGGTGTTCAAGAGCTCTTTCTCTCCTATCATTAACACACTAGGACCAGTGAGCATAGGTTCTTCCCCATCTTATATAGACTTGATTTTATAGGTGACACCATCCTTTTAAAATAAGTAAGAGTTTTTCTCACCATCATGGATTTCTTTTCAGGCATAAATTTCCATCGCCTACCTAAATGATTATGGCATGCATCCATGGGAAACACACCACAAAGTATATTATACTTGAACCAACTTATGGTAAACTCTACCCAAGTTTGTTTATTAGCCAATACATTTTAACCTTTATTCCACCAAATCGCATTATATGGGTTACTAGGTGGTATCCTACTTCATTTAAGATTCTTAACTACTTCCTCAAATACAATATTTTTAATTGAACCAATTTCTATTACTAGTTTATATATACCTTGCTAGTTATTTTGTAGTTCTCTTGAATAAGGACTTTATTTGGTTAGCCTCCTCTTTGACTAGTTCTTTCAACACTATTCTTCTTATCATGAGGTTCTCTTTGACCTCTGAGTCTATCTTTATCTTAAATGAATTTACATTGGCTATATCCTCTTGCACCTAACACACTCTCATATCCTCTCCTTGGGATGAAGAAGATTTCTTAAGGTTTCCTATTTGGTTATAATTATAACATTTCATTGTTGAGAAGTAGGATCCTCTCCCTAACGCTCTAGACCTTCCTCTACTTCAATTAGATTACCTACCTCTTTAGCATCATCTTCTACTAGAGTCTCCACTATCCTCTTGTGGTTTAGACTCTCCTTGGGACCTGTAGACTACACTTATCCCTTCATAGCCACCTCTGTGACCTCTCTATCCCTTCCTCTATCTTTATGGCTTTGATGCCACCTCTTCTTATTTTTTTCCACCACTTTGAGAGCCAATTGATAGAACCATTTAACTATGGTAGAACATAGTAAGATAATCTCCCCTTGAATGTTTCATCTTGATTCATTCAAATATCTAGTCAGTTTGTTTCTTTCATCTTATGCTACACTTGACATCTCATTGGTAATCTGAGACATGGTCTTCTTTATTTGGCCTAACTCAGTTGTAACATTATTTTTTGGTTGAGTGGATGTTGCTTCCTTTATATCAAAGAAAGAATATTTTAGAGGTTCATACCTTGGGTAAGTTATCGCTGGAGTTGGCATAATTGGTGCCTATTATAGTGGAATTGGAGTCAATGGAATGAATTGAATAGGCACTACTTGTGCTCCAACAAGATATGTTGGTACTATCATACTAGCTTGAGTTGGAAGCATAAATCCCGCTCCATTAGGATTGGGTTGTTTAGTAAAGGCAATTTCTTCTTCAAAGAGTTTGTCCAATGTATTGATATCAGCAACATGAAGTCTCCTTAGGAAGATAATAGTGAGGTGGTCTATAGCATTAAGATAGATCTAGATTGTAGCTTCAAATGGTATTGTATATGGTGATTCCAATTTACAGTATGCCACGTGAAAGTAGTGATTGAAACATGAAATGGTCTTTGTTGTATCCCTCTTTATTGATATAAATTGATGATGTATCATGACTAGGTTAACAAATGTTTTGAATTGATCTAAGAACAATTTTCAAAGGCAGCCTAGGTTTGCATACACCCAAGTGGTAAATTCGCGTACCAATTGAAGGAAACATCTTGCAATGTGTACGAGAATAAATGTAGAACCATATTCACTTGTTGAATCTATTTTAGATTGCATATTTCTTTGAAAACATTGATATGATCCTTAGTTGTTTGTGTCTCTTCATAGATGAACATTGGGAGGAATTTCTCTAGATTTTTGGAAAGGACATTGAGTGCACCTTGTAAATTGATTGGTGAATCTACTGTATTTGCAAAGAAGGCCATTAGTGGAGGTTTAGGTGGAAGGATAGGTGGAGGTTGGTTTAGAGGTGGAACCAAAGATGATGAGATTTGGAATGGGAGTGGTGGAATTCATGTTAATCCCTTATCATTGTGAGGCTTGCAAAAATGACTAAGTTCAAAGAACTCATGTCCACCTAGTGAACATCTCAAAGATCATTGAAATGGAGGTGGTGGATCAAGATCTTCTAGTTTGTGTTGATTTTAGAAAAGTGTGCCACTAGTAAGTGGAGTTGTGAAAGTGCACCTCTTTAAAAAATGCACTTGTGCACTTGTGTGCCTTCTAACAGTCACAAACTTAGATTTTTCTAAATGTCCAAAAATTGCAAAACCTTCAAACAATAGCTTTTTTTTATTAATCTAAATGGTTTTTCAGGCCCTTCTAGCACCACTTCTAATGAGCTATCATTTTGCATGATGTTGGATGACATGGATCCTTTTGAATCGCTCTCTTTAAAAGCTGATTAAGGACCAAATCCAAGGTTTCAAGTGGGTCTTTCAACTAACTGGGTAACTCAATTGAGGATAAACATGTATGTTCATGAGAAGGCCTTTATTGGTTCTAAACCAATTTGCATAACTTGTTGCTATTTAAAATGTAACCACAAAAGGAATATTTTTTTTGTATTTTATGTTTTATGATGAATGCAATTTATCAATGCAACTATATGAATTCCTATTTTAACCAAGTGTTTGAAAAGAAAATACAAAGATAGAGTAATGAGAGATTAAAGAAAATAACTAAAAGTTTGCAAATTAAATTATTAAAAGGATTGGGTAGGAAACCAATAAAATTAGGAGAAGCACTTCCTCGTCTCCATTGATGCAATTGTTAATGGGAACTTCAATAATGACCAAAAGATGTTTCATGTTTTATCAAATCATGAGGCCATGAAAAGTACACTCACACGAGACAAAACACTATGCAAGAACAAAGAAGACCTTTTCGACAATTCATCACAATAACGTAATTTGTTAACAAAAGGAAAAAAACTAAAAAACTAAAATGTCACACAATAATAACAATAGAATAAAACCATTGTCTCTATTATTATTCATGAACATGCATTCACAAAAATAACACATTCTAGAAAGAATAACTACACTTAGAATGAAAGCATCAATAGCATATATTATTGCATCAAAATAATGGCTTGGAGTACATATTACATCCATGCATTTATAAGAGATCATCTCCTTCTTTTATAGTAGGAGTGAGAGCTCTTAAAATGCAAACTTATGCTAAAAACTAATAAAAAATATTGAATTATATACAAACTATCTCTCTAGATGGTGCTAAGTAGGTCTCCACCCTTGTTTATATCTATTAATGGGTGGATGAGACTTTACATGATACAAAAGAATAAAAGAATAAGAAAATAAAAAGAAGGAAGTTGTGAGATTATCTAGAAGTCTTTGGGAGCTCTAAAAATGGAAGCTTGGTATTCTTTAAACATATTTTTGGCAATTAAACTGATGTCAAAATGTATTTTTGGTGCATGAATTGCTCAAAGTTATAAGCTTGACCAGATTTTGGTAAATCTAAAGCCTCATACTTATTATTCACTATTTTCTTGTAATTACTAACTTCTATCTAAGTCTCTGTAATACCCTCAAGCTTCGTGTCTAGTTCCAACAATGCCTATTTGATTTTTAATGTTTGTCTTATGTCATCTTCTGACAAAGCTTCTTTGAATGTTCCTTTGAATTTTTGGACTACTGGTTGCACTGTAAAAAGCTTGGTCATAGACTCATCTTAAAAAATCTCAAGGAAAGTAGTGTTGTAGTACCTCTATGCTTCCAAAAATTTCTTGTGGGATTTTTCTTCAATCCACTAGATTTCCTCATGCAATTCCTCCATTACTTTATTACCCATAGATATATTCTCAATATAATCATTGAGCTTATCAAAATCCTCTACAATGTATACCTCCATGGGCATCTAGTATCTCTGACCCTTTATTGATTTGAGTGCTTGTAAGTCTATGGTCTAGGTACGCACGTCTTCCATTAGGCCAATATCTTGGTTCATTGTGGAAACCAACTTGTTAGAATTTGACTAGATATTGTGCAATAGGGACAATATGCCCTATATTATCTATACTCCTCTCTACTCAAAATTGTCACACCATTGCTGAAATATTTCCAAAAATGAGTCCAACTACTTCCCTATAGTTTTTCTTCCTAGTTCAGCTCCAAGAGTGACCTCTAGATTCTATAGGTCAATAGGTCCCACTACTTCATTTAGGTAGCCTTTGAGTAGTTGATTCAGCTTTCACAGTGTTATCAATTCTGATTCATCTTGATCCATGTGTTGAAACACTTTCTTCATGTGTGTAATAATCATTACTTTGGTTGTGTTCACCATGGGATTTCCCAACATCACCTCATTTATTTGGTAATATATAGGAGTTAGTTCTTCACTATTGGCATGAGGAGGAGGAATGGAGATATGAGCCAGAAGTTCTTAATATTGATTCTTCATGATAAAGGAAAGTGTTCTAGCATCACACTTAGATTTCTTAGGCTTCTTTATATCTTTAATTAGTCCTCTCTAGAGTCTTCTCATTTCAAGAAAGATCTTTTGAAGGAGTCTTTGTACTATTAGAAACAATATTCCACCAAGATAGCTAGGGGTGGGGGGGTGAATCAATTATCCGATAATTAATCTAGTTATCTTCATTAAAAAAACTTAACCATCTAATCAAAGTAAAAAAAACTATGCAAAGATGCACATAGAAAATTACACCAAATATGTTGACTAGGGAAACCCTTGATCAGAGGGAAACCCCAATAGGAATGATGCCCACAAGATGATGTACTAATATAAATATTCCTTGATAGAGGATGGACCCTATTAGGAGTCTGTTGCAACATTTAGTGTAATGAGTCCCTATTAAGAGACTTTGAATCTTTATTAGGAGATTCTAATCCTATCGGGAGTTGTGGTATAATCTATGCAAGAAGAGCCCATTGCCCAAACATGAAATTTCAACTACAAGAAGAGCTCACTACTCAAAAAAGTAATTTACTAGTATCTTCTTCTTTCCTTTGTACTTTCCTCTATCTTTTCAATTTGACCAATCATAGTTAGGCCTTGTAGACCAAGTCACAAACCTCAGATCCAAATACCAAATCTTGGATCACTCGGCAAAACCTCGACGATGAAGTTTCCTTCACTTCTGCACTGCTTTGCTCAACTTTGCATTCCACACTCTCTACTACTTTCCAAACATTCAAAATTTACATATCACCATATCCACACATGTCATGATAAAGGAAAATGTCCTTCCTTTATATCAAGTCTATAAATTAATTCCTGAGTTGGCTATTAATCCTTCTCAATTAATTATTATAGGACTTCACTAAGAAAACATTACACTTAGCGATAACCTTAATCTTCTACATTGCAACTTGAATAAATTTTTGTACATGCAATATTATGGTGAGTGAGTTTATCCACATTTTCCTCAACATGTCTTCTCTATGTCCTCAACCTCGATCCTCAAGATATCAAATTTGCTAAGAGATATACCAAGTTTTCTAGAACATGCCTTTGTAAACTCTATCTTAGAATGGACATCACCAAAACCTACATATATTCTTCTAGACTTGTCCTTTCTGATTCCAATGTTAATTGCATATACTTGATACTTAGAAGTATCTCTCATAACCTTAGGTGGTTATCATGCTCAACTAGCCATCCATACCAACTTAATCTTTTCACTATTCTTCTATCAGATACCATAGAAGACATTAAACATACAATGTTGAATTTAATGACAAAATCAGTCATGAATGTAACATATCATCATCAAACCAATCTCCAATCTTTCCAATCTTCCAACATGTAATCTATTGGGCTAAGGACCTAGCCTCTTTATCTAGGAGTTTTTGTTGAGTTTCGTCTAGTATCTGCCCCTCCTTAGATACTTTATTGGCATGAAGCTGTTGGAATTATCCTTCCTTAGTTTTTTTTTTCTTGTGCTTCTTCTTGAATGAACAAAGTAGGTGGAGTTGCTAACTATTTATCCATAATGACCATATCTCGAGATGGTAGTGGTGGTGGAATGCTTAGAGGTCCTTGAAGTATAGGAGGCAATTTGTTCCAATCCTGTCCTAATGGCTCACTCATGGGAGTATTTCTAATTTTCTCACCCACCATCTTACTACCCACTGATATAAAATCAAAGTTTAAGAGGTAAAAAAATCAGCTCCTTCACTCTCCATCTCTACTATCCACTTTTTTTGTTCATCTTCTAAAGTTTTTAGTTGGATAGGCTCTCTTTTAGAAGATGGAGGTGTCTATGTAGAGCTTCTTCTTCTTCTCTCTTCTTTTGTGGCTTTGGCCAAGTAGGTTCTCTGACTCAAGGGGAAAAATTCTATTTGTTTCCTTCCTTCCTCATCCCCAACTTCTAGGATGATCTTTGGAACTTGTGGGGACATATTATTTTTATTCTTTAATCTCCTCCTTTGAGTACCCACCAAATTTTCTTCTACCCTTGCTCTCTTTGACTCGTTGAAGGGGAGGCTTCTTCCTCTATAGTTATTAGGGGTGGGACCCTTTTTTCTCTATTTGTTCTTCCTCTTTTTTTTCTAGATATGTCTACTCTAGAAGTTGTTCTCAAGGTTGTAGATTTCTCAACTTGAGGTTCATCTTTCCCTTGCTAGTGTTGATCTAGTGCTATTTGGGCCTTAGCCACTTGTATCCTTTCCCTAGGGGCTGCCATTTTCCTCTTTTTAACCTTATTTACCTTGAAGTACTCAACCTCCCACTCATCTTGATGTACCATTTTTGGCCTTACTAGAGATTGAGAAGGGTAAGTTGGTACAATGATCTTTGCACATTTACCTTTCTAAGGCTTGACTAGGGCTTGTAGAGGTATGGCTTGGGGAACTGGATCCATCCAAAATGGCTTCTGGATCCATCCCCTTGCTAACTTGACCACATGTCTAGCCTAATGATCTATGTCATCATTTTCCTCTCACTCTATCTCAATGTTCATGATTGGCCTGTCGTAGATTTTATCTCTATTTTACAAAGGATTCATGACTTTTGCGACATTATTTTCTACAGCCTTTAGGGGAATCTTCATTTTTAGCACATTTTATGCTAGATATAGACTCATCCAACAATAGTCCCTTACGTGGACATCATTTATTGCATTCATCCAGTGATCTTCCAAGGCTATGACATGAACAAACTCTTTCCCTACAAGATGTTGGACCATCCCAATGTTGTCAAAAAATTGGTGAGGGAAATTTATTCTTTGAAGGGATATTGATCCCATTTAGAGTCAAAGATATCAATTTATTTCTTTTACTTTACCTTGAATGTGCCAGTTGTGATTGGCTAGACTCTTGTCTTCTGGTGCTATTTTCTCACTTAGTCATAAGAAAAAGTGAGTTGGTAGGCTATCTCTAGGAGTATCAACCTATCTGAATGATATCTTGGGATATTTTTGGGGCATAAAAGAGTACCAACTACCCAAAGATACATGAAAGTCTTAAATTGAATGTAGTAGGCACCTACTTCAGTGGTTCTAGCCACTGCCTCTATTGACATTCTTTTCACATAATCCCCTTCAATGAATCTAATGATGGCAAAAAATGAATCCATCATTGACCACTATGTATTCCACAATCTGCAGTTGAAGCTTCTTTTCACTAGTTGTGAGTATACCACATAGTGCCAAGAATTTGCATCTTTGTTGGTTAATAGCTTGTTCTCCTATTAGACTTGATAATCTTGACTCTTTGATCTACCCATTATTTGGAGAGACAAAAGGATGTTTACCAACAAATGGGTCAATGTATATACTTTATCACTACTCTCTAAATTGATTAGGTACAACTCCCTATGATTTGCAATGATGTCCAATGCATATGTTTTTATGTGATCAGAAATTCTTGATATTATAAACTATTAACCTAAGAGTAGTAAAGGATAACCAAGTTGTTTGTAGACATAGACAACTCAGGCAAGATGTTTGTGAATAACCTATCACACTCAAAGGAATGATTGCATAGATTATCTTGATATTTTCTAACTTCTAATTCTATTCTAAATGCAAATTACTCATCTAAATGCAAAAGTGGGAAAGAAAAGATTATACTTATGAAGGCAAGTGGAATTGTTTTTGTTATTAGCCTTGATTGAAATGAAATTCAACAAGTATCCAATAGATTCACATACATTATCCTTTAATTCCCAATGTAATGCATAACATATATGAAACTATCAAGAGAAGAAACAAAATCATATATGAAGTTGTAAATGGAATTATTGTACTGCAAATATCATAACAAAGTGGCATCCATCTGATTATTTATAGGATCATACACAATTATCTTTCAACTCTAAGTGCAAAGCTATCTAATACATGGACTACAAAACATGGAAATAAAATATTGTAAATGGAATTATAGAACTATTCCCTCTCTAGTTTTTCGACTCTTGTTATGTTAAAAGATATCACATTTATAGTCTATTGTTATCATTTCTAAATTCTAGTAGAGCAACAATCATATAATAGAAAATAAACTATGGAAATATCCAATCTATATTGTGATACAAGCACATGCTCTCTCTTCTATTGATGATTCTAAATCCATGATATACTTGAAAACACACCATGACTATTCATCTTCATATAGTCTTAAAAAATCCTAGAAAATCATTTATTCTTCATTTTCTATTGTTTCATTCCAAACCCATGTATTTCATATTCCAATAGTCACTACATTTTTGAATTCCCATTGTTGATCTCAAATTGATGGTTGAGATTAAAATGTTATGAATTCCTTTATAATTCCTCTGTGAGTCCCTCTATATACACTTTTCTTCTCATCACTATGTCGCCTAGAATAATGATTGAGAAAATTCACATAGAAAGACAATAACATCTGTCCAAATCTCTTTCTGATTTGATGATGATAAAAAAAAATGATGTTAGGTCTCTTTGTTTCATTGTGCGGGTCCCTCTTTCCAATAGGGTACTAAATAGTAGTAGTGGGGAATAGTGGAGCACTTCTTGTAGCTCAAAATGTAATAAACCACATCTTGGGTCTTACAATAGGGAAAATATCCTATCTTATGAGCATCTTTGAGAAAATGGTACTAGTGAGAGTTGTGTGTGTGTGTGTGTGTCTCACACACACACACACACACACACACACACACACACAGAGAGAGAGAGAGAGAGAGAGAGAGAGAGAGAGAGAGAGAGAGAGAGAGAGAGAGAGAGAGAGAGAGAGAGAGAGAGAGATCCCTACAATAATCACCTTGTAGATATTGGAGGAAATCCCTTAGGAAACTTCCATTGAGTGGTCACACATAGGACTATAGGAATATGAAAAAAAAGTGAGATTAAAATCCAAACCTTGTTGAAGATCTACAGAGAAAAAGGGACATAAAAATCTACCCCTTCCACATAGTTCAAGTAGAAAAAACAATCTTAGAAATAATGAACATATGAAATTCCAAGTAATACTACATTATCTTATGACTTGTGTGTTTATGCCATAGACTAGTAAAATTAATACCATAAAATGCATCAAAATTTTCTTCAACATATTGACACTCTATACAAGTAGGGTTGACAAGCCTTATTAAATAAAACTTAGTCATGAAACCATAGTAAAATTATATGTCTGATTCTTGATGATATTATTTTTTATTAAATGAAAATAGGTTTTCGAAGGGTCCTAGAACCTTTTATATCTTAGAACAAGAGATAAAAGACATTATAGTCCAAAGACAAAAAAAAGATAGACATGAAAGAGGAATAGAAAAATAAAAGGTGAGGTAGATGTTGGGACAACATACAAACAACCAAAAAGATTAAAAACTAGACCTAAAGGATAGAATAAAATAGCACTAACACAAACACTTTCTCAACTTTTCTACCTTAAGATCTAGTTTCTCCATTGCCCTAGTAACCTTCTTTATGTTTTTAACTTCATTTGCTAGTGAGACTCCTTCCTTATATGTGCTCTAGTCCTCTTGTTGGGCCTAACTAGGGAGTTTAGAAGGGATTCCTTTCTAACAACAACATGCACAATAGCCTTATCTAAGGGGGAATTGTCCATAATGTTTAGTAGAATCTTGATGTAATCATTTGAAGCTTTGGTAAGAAATACTCTTGAGGATTGATGACCCTAAAGGCCATATTAGTCTTGTCTATTAGGGGAAAAATTTTAGTCACTGACAATGTAGAGTTGATTGATCTAATTTGTGACCAAGATACAATAGAGGTCAAGATAAATAGAGAAGAAGTATACAAGTTCAGTATGTGCTGAGGTAGATATAGTTGTTGAGCACATTAAAATTATCGTGTATTTTAGTTTTTGCCAATTAATACTTGAGTCCATAAATTAAAAGACTCAAGATGAAAATAGTGTTGGAAATATAAGAGGAGTATTTGAGAGGGGAGGGGTGAATCAATTACCACTAATATATTTTCTAGATCCCTTAGATGTCAATACAAAATATAATCTGATAACTAAATTTTGCTGATGCTCGGTAAACATACATAAAATACTGTAGCTCAGTAAATGTAGAAAATGTTAACTTTGCAGAACTTAACATATTGTCAGTGAATACTTAATCTTAATTGCAAGCATGAAAAAAATAACATGAACACATATGACACCAGAATTTAATGTGGAAACCCAATGTAGGAAAAGCCACCAATTGTAACTAGTTACTGTTTTTCACTCTTTTGAAGTGAGCCTTGTTAGGAACTAACCCTGTTAAAGATTACAAAAAACACTATTATGTGTGACCATGTTAAAGAATTTAATCACCCCGTTAGGAGTGGCCTTGTAAGAGGTCTTGAAATAATCCAATGGAATTGCCACCTTGTTAGAGGATTTAAAAATGACTGTTAAACCAAATCTATTAAGATAATTTAGATCATTGCTCCAATGGTTAGAGTGTAATAATGAAATGAACTGATTGAGATGCAACTTAGTTGCTGATTATAGATCATAGTTCTAGATTACACTTGATCCTTTCTGATCGAATATCAATTTTCTGCTCCACAAGGATATTTTGCTTATCCTTCAAGTTCACTTCCACTCATCATTTCTTGCAGTACATTCATTACAACTTCACACTTTGAAATGAGAACTTGATCTTTTACTTATACCTTCCAAATTGTCAAGTCAGCTCAAATAAAAATTAGAATAACTAATATTCATCATCGTAGTCAACTAGAACTAATAGATAAAATAATTAAGCTTCATATGCCAAAATAAGAAAATCCTTTATTAGCCAACCCAACTCAGTAGGAACTAACTCTGAAGTGATTTCCTATGTTAACCAATAGAGGCTCGGTTAACACTTTGAACTTGATTAACACTAACTCTATTTCAACTTTCCTTCATTAACCAGGTGAGCTCAATTAACACTCTTTTCCTACATAAATTCTTTCGATGCCTGAGTGAACTCGGTAGACACTATCTTCTATGCTAAGAAAACTTAGGAATGCTTAGTAGATAAAAAAAACTATATTCACTGACCAAGTGAGCTCAGCATGCACTGAGTGTCAACTAATATGACATTTGTGTAATATCAAAGACAACACACAATTAATCAATTGTATCCAACAATCTCCATCATTGGCATTGATGGCATTACAACATGTCATAGCAGAATGCAATTTTGATGATAAGACTCCTTCTGTCAGTGTGAGCTTTTAAATTTTTTTCCCTCTGTCAGAAAGCTTCTCCCTCTTTGATTTCACATAGAAAACTTCTCATACATTGCAATATTCTCCCTCTATGAAGGAACTACTTAACTTCTTCCTCTTGGAATGAAATTTTTTTAGAAAGATATGACAATACACTTCTCCCTCTTTGACAACACATGCCAAAGACAATAGTTCACATTAGTATCAATGTACCTTGAGTGTTAGAGTAAATAATTAATAATTAATTATTTATTCTATTTACTTAAGTTTACTTAGGATGATGCATTATTTAATTGTTGTAGTGATGAGTTGTTGACAACATAGGAGTTCGTTCCCCTCTAGCATGTTCCACCTTTTTGTGGATGCCTAGTGGTCAACCTTATCTTCTACCACTTTTCAAGTTTTTCTACAAGCTTCCATGAGGCCTTTATATTCGACCTCTCTCATTGTATTTTGTCAACTCATTGTAAATAAATTTCTTTTTATTTTACAATATCTTCTCTCTCAAGTCCATTTAGGGTTTTTTCCAAGCTCCATCTCTTCCTTCTTGGTTTCCCTTCGACAGGTTATTTGCATGCAAGTGATCTTAGTGAGCTATGGAGTTAGATTTTATCAACTCCTACATGGTATCAGAGTGGAGCGAGAGTGGTGAATAGGTAGAAATCACTAGCTAAGCGACAGGAATAGGTGGAGGTAGGAGAGGCACTACTGAAGTGGGAGGGGCGCTAGTTGGGCAGCGGTGGCCCCAGAGTGGTAGTCATGCAACGGCTGCCCTGCAGCTACACTGCCAGTGGAGGCAACATGCAAACTACTTGTTGGTGGTGTGGCAGTGGCCTCGTGGTGGTAGCCTGCCCATTTTTTAACTTTTTAATTTTTTTTGTATTGTTCATCCGTATGGCCATACTACAGACCGTGCAATCAAATTTTATTTTCCTCCCAAAGCTATGTCACCAAAATTAGAAAATTTTATATGAATTCTAACTATAAATGGCCTTTTTGATCCAATGGAAGTGTCTTTTTAGGCCCAAAGTGCTCCAAAATAGTGCTCTTCCCTTAGATTGAAGAAAAATACATAAACAAATTAGGATTTGTGTCTCCGAATTGTAGCTTCAAAAATCCTTCAATGAAGCAATAATAGAGAGGCTCTAATACCATGTAGGAGTTAATAAAATCCAACTCCACAGCTCACTAAGATCACCTACATGCAAATAACCTATCAAAGGGAAACCAAGAAGGAAGAGGTAGAGCTTAGAAAAATCCTAAATGAACTTGAGAGAGAGCATATTGCAAAACAATGAAAATGTATTTACAATAAAAAATGAGATAAGAGATACAATGAGAGAGCCCGAATATAAAGGCCTCATGGAAGCTTGTAGAACAAGTTGGAAAGTGGTAGAAGATAAGGTTGACAACTAAGCATCCACAAAAAGGTGGAACATACTAGAAGGGAACAAACTCCCTTATTGTCAACAACTCATCACTATAACAATTAAACGAATGTATTAACCTAAGTAAAAAAAAGTAAATAGAATAAATAATAAACAATAAATTATTTACTCTAACACCCCCTCTTAAGTGTAGCTTAGGGGAATACCTTAATCTCACAAAACTAAGATGAAATGCAGAATGGGTCCCGATAATGAGGCCATGTTAGGTATCCATGTACAATGCAAAGAAATGAAACCTCTAAAAGTAGGGAAAGAGAGAAAATCACATGGGAAAAACCCTCCCCCAAAAAGAGGTAAGCTAGTGAAGGACTGAAGAAGCCTCCAACTAGTGGAATGTCCTAGAAAATAGGAATAAAGATGAGATCATGAAAAGAATCACTGAAGCATGAAGAAGCTACAAATTCTACCATTAGAAAAAAATTTCTGATTTGAAGAACCTCCATGGAAGAAGAAGGCACAAACCGAGTGTTTCTATATGGTAGATGATCCATCTCACCAAAATGCATAGGTAGCCAACCACTACAATCACCTCATATATAGGATCAACCACTAAATACATAGCTCACACTAATGAACCATCAAACCATGGAAGCATTAGAACACTAGAATAACCCCCCCTTAATGCAGACAGGGTGAGATGATAGACAACTAAGAAGGTGGGCCAATATCCTCTGTAGACAAAACCAAGAACAACAAGAGAGAGGAAGAGGTACAAACACCTATAAAGACATGGTCAAACTAATGCTACATGGGAAAACAAAAGGAAGAAGGCCAAAAATAGCAAACAAATATCCCCCTCATGGTGCTTTATAAAAATAGTGCAAGTACAATTGTCTCAAAACAATGTTCATGAACCCAAAATGCAAGTGTGGCACTTTATCTTAGTGCATATACATAAAAGTGTTTAGAAATGATGTCTACAATGATCAAAAAAAAAAAAAGCTGATAGAAAAGAGAGTATAGCCCGAAAAAAAAGATTACATGCCAGGAAAATGATCCTCGGATCTAAAACACCCAAGATATCCACCATAGAGGAAAAATGCCAAAAACATGATAGAAAGAGCATGGACTAGAATCTAAAGGAAAAGGACAACATTTCTTAAAAGATGACAAAACCAGCTTTCCAAAAATATAACATTTTCAAAAAACTAACACAGAATGCAAAAGAAAAGCTTACCAGATTCAAAAATAGAACTTCAAAATTCAACTACAAAAACAAGAACAAAATTGTATCAAAACCTAAAAATACCCATGCCAATGTCTCCATCTCAGAACCAACTTTTTGATGCTTCTTTTGGATTGAAAAATACCTCCATATGTTTAAGTTATGGCCAAAAAAATGCAAGTAGGTCAAAATGACCCTAGAGAGCTTGGCAAGGGTATTGATGTAGGGTGATGTCATGCTGATGTTAGCATAATACTAGCTTAAATCTAATGGTGTGGGGGTCATCGTAGCAAAAAAAGGCCATGTGACAGTGCCACATGGATGCCAAATGGTAGGGTGGTGACATAGTAGGTGACATGGCAGGGGCAACATGGCAAAGTGCCATTGTGGCATCCATGCCATGTGTCACCCGCAGGTCATGCCAAATGTGTTGAAAATGCTAACTATTCAAAAAATGCTGACATAGTCACCACATGAGCTATGGGCTATAAGACGAGTGAAGTGTGGGTGGCAAAGACTGGCACAGGCAGATTGGGAGTTCAGAAAAGGGGTTGAGCCACGACGGAGGTGGAGAACTAGTGGCTTATCGGCAGCAACTAGGCTCGGGCTGCCCTTCAGTGATGTGGCCAGGTCCGATGGCCTATGAGCTAGGTACCAGCTACATGATGGCAGCCACTGGGTGGTGTGGTGGTGGCTGCTCGGCGGTGCTGCCTTTTTTAATTTTTTAATTTTTTTTGTATTGTTTGTCTGTATGGCCATACCGCAGACCCTGCAAGCAAAATTTTTTTGCCTCCCAAAGCTCTATCACCAAAATTGTTAAATTTTATATGAATCTTTAGTAAAAATGGCTTTCTAAATCCAAGGGCAATGTTAGGTTAGGCCCAAAATGCTCTAAAAAATGCTCTTCCCCTAAACTGAAGAAAAATACACAAAAAAACTAGGATTTATGTCTTTGAATCGTGAGTTCAAAAATCCTTCAATGAAGTAGTAGCACAGAGACTCTAATACTATGAAGAAGTTGATGAAAGCCAACTTCATAGTGCACCAAGATGACCTGTATGCAAATAGCTTGATGGAGAGAAACTGAAGGAGCAAGAGCTTGAAGCAAACAATGCAAGAGAAAATATTTCATAGTAGGAGTTCCTTTAGATTTTGCCCCATACTCTTTCTATCATGTTTTTGAAATTTTTCTCTATGGTGGATATCTTGGGTGTTCTAAGTCTAAGGATCATTTTCAAGGAATGAAATATTTTTTTTTGGGTTGTACTATATTTTGTATCAATTTTTTTCCTTTTCTAATCATTGTAGACATCATTTGTAAGAACTTTTATGTATACACATTGAGATAAAGTGTCACTCGCATTTTAGGTTCGTGAATGTTGTTTTGAGATAGTTGCACTTGCACTATTTTTATAAAACACCATGGGGGGATAGTTGTTTTCTATTTTTGGCCTTCTTCCCTTTGTTTTCACATGCAATGTTAGTGTGACTATATCTTTATAAGTGTTTGTACCTCTTCCTCTCTCTCGTCATTCTTGGGTCTATCTATAGAGGATTTTGGTCCACCTTCTCAGTTTCCTATCATCTCATCCTATCTGCATTAAGGGGGGGTTATTTTGGTTTTCTAATACTTTCATGGTTTGATTGTTTGATAGTGTGAGCTATGTATTCAGTGGTTGATCCTATATACTAGGTGATTGCAGTGGCTGACTACCTATGTTGTGAGATGGATCATCTACCATATAGACATGCTTGGTTCATGCCTTCTTCTTCCATGGAGGTTCTTGAGATCAAAATATTCTTTTCTGATGGTAGATTTTGTGGCTTCTTCATGCTTTAGTGATGCTCTTCATGATCACACTTTGTTCCTATTTTATGGGACATTCCTCTAGTTGGAGGCTTCTTCAGTCCTTCACTAGGTTCTTAGCTCCTTTTGGGGGAGGGTTTCTCACATGAGGTTTTCTTTCTTTCCCCATTTTCAGAGGTTGCATTTCTTTGCATTGTACATGGGTACCTAAGATGACCTCATTGTCAGGACCCATTCTGCATTTCATCTTAGTTTTGTGAGCTAAAGGCATTCCCCTAATTTGTACTTAAGGGGGAGTGTTAGAGTAAATAATTAATAATTAATTATTTATTGTATTTACTAAAGTTTACTTAGGTTAATGAATTTATTTAATTGTTGTAGTGATGAGTTGTTGACAACATAGGATTTTGTTTCCTTCTAGTATGTTCCACCTTTTTGTGGATGCTTAGTTGTCAACCTTATCTTCTACCACTTTCCAGCTTGTTCTAAAAGCTTCTATGATGCCTTTATATTCGGGCTCTCTCATTTTATTTTCTCAACTCATTGTAAATAAATTTTATTTGTTTTTTAATATCTTCTCTCTCAAGTCCATTTAGGGTTTTTTTCAAGCTCCACCTCTCCGTTCTTGGTTTCCCTTCAATATGTTATTTGCATGTAGGTGATCTTGGTGAGCTATGGAGTTGGATTTTATCAACTCCTAAATTGAGTACTGATTCATCTGCAATATGTCCTTGACAATACTGCATCAACTAATTGACCTTCAACTTAGTTCCTATTGATGCATCACTAAACTTCATTTAGTGAGCTTCAGATAGGGGAATGACCCTTAGCTTACCTCTTAGATACAAAAATGCATCCTTAGGTAATGGTTTGGTGAATATATCTACAATTTGTTCTTTTGTATTCACATATTCCAATCTAACTTCTTTATTTTGTACTAATTCTCTTACAAAGTGATATTTTATAGCAATGTGCTTTGTTTTGGAATGCATTACTAGATTCTTTGATATGTTGATTGCACTGGTGTTATCACAAGATATGACTACTGGTTCTTTGATTTCAACCTTCATTCCTCCCAACAATTGTTTAAACCAAATAATGTTAGAATAGTTTACTACTGCTGCCACATACTCTACTTTTTCTGTGGATTGGGATGTGCAATTTTGTTTCTTGCTTGTCCAAGATACTAGTCTTTTACCAAGAAAGAATGCTCCACCACTAGTGATATTTTTGTCATCAAGACTTCCTACCCAATCAGCATTGATAAACACCTTTAAGTCTAGATTGCCTCCAAGTTTATACCATAAGCCATAGTCTTTAGTACCTTTTAGGTATCTCGTGATTCTTTTGATTGCCATCATGTGGTTTTCTCTAGGTTTTGTTGAGAATCTTGCCACTATCCCAACTGCTAAGGCAATATCAGGCCTTGTATTTACTACATACTATAATTTCTCAATCATTGATCTATACAAGGTCTAGTCTACTTCTTTGGAGTCATCATTTTTGGTAAGCTTATGTCCAATACACATGGGAGTTTGAACTAGTTTTGAATCTTCCATTCCAAACTTCTTTAATTTATCCTTGATATACTTGAGTGATATAGATACCATTTTTGTTCTATTGTATTTGCAATCCAACAAATAATTTTATCTAACCAAACATGGAATCTCAAATTTTTTACTCATTTCTTATGAAAATGATTTCCATAAGTCATCATTTCTTATAAATAGATTATCATCAAAAAATATCTCTGCCAATACAATATTCTTATTTGGTCCTTCTTTGATATACAAACTACTATTATCATTTGTTCTTTGAAAACCAATCTGAATAAAATAGTTATGTAGTCTTTCATACCAGGCTCTAGGAGCTTGTTTGAGACCATATAGTGCTTTGTGTAATTTGTAGACCATGACTCTTTTGTTAAGATCTACAAAGCCTTCTGGTTGTTCAATGTAGACTTCCTCACAAAGAATTCCATTGAAGAATGCAGATTTAACATCCATCTAATATAATTTGAATCCTCTATGAGCTGCATATGTAGGTAGAGTCTTAATACCTTCTAATCATACAACATAAAAAAAAGTCTCACCATAACCAATACCTTATTCTTGAGATTACCCTTGACATACCAATATTGCTTTGTTTCTTGACACTTTTCCATCTTCATTTAGTTTATTTTTGAATACCCATTTTGTACCAATCACATTTTTATCCTTGGGCCTAGGAACTAGATTCCAACTTTTGTTCTTTTCTATCTATTCTATCTCTTCATTCATTGTTTCAATCCAATTTTCATTTTCTAGAGCATCCTTAAAACTTCTAGGTTCAAATTTAGAAAGTAAACATGTACCTTTTAATTTTCCTCTTCTCATTGTTCAATTTGATTTATTTTCAATGATCTGATTAGGTGCATGATGCCTTCTCACATATTTTGCCAATATAGGTTCTTTAACTTTTAAATGAATTCAACTTTCTTCATTTTGAACATCAACTTTAGGTTTAGGTCCTTCTATTTATGGCTCGGGTTCTTCAGACTCAGTTTGAACTAGCTTGGTAGCCTTTGAATGTGAGTCAGGTCCCTGTGGCTTGGTTTGCACATCATGCAACTTGGTAGTCATTGGAGATTTAGGAAGCTTAGGAGATAAAGTCTCCCTTTTGTCAAATATGGTTGGCAATGTATCAAGTTCATAGTAGACAAATCTCCTATAATCCTCAAGATCCTTTTCTCTTTCTTCTTCGCTCTTGTCTACAAACTCATCAATTCTTACATGTGCACTTTCTATTATCTTGTGAGTGGAAAAATTCATACATTTATATGCTTTACTTCTGTAGGAGTATCCTAGAAATAGACCTTCATCACCTTTTACATCAAATTTTCCTTTTCTAGATTCTTTCAAGATATAACATTTGCTGCCAAATACTTTCAAGTAACTTACATTGGGTTTGTAGCCATACCATAGTTCATAGGGAGTTTTATTTGAGTCCTTCTTCAACTAAACTCGGTTCAAAGTATGAATGTCAGTGCTGATAGCTTCCTTCCAATATTTAGTAGAAACATTATTCTGAATCATTAGTGTCCTTGCACAATCCATGATGGATCTATTTCTTCTTTCAACTATTCCATTCTACTAAGTTGTACTAGGCATTGATACTTGTCTTTTGATTCCTCTATAAATGCAAAAATTATTGAATTCATTAGAGATGAATTTACCATCCTTGTCTAATCTTAATCATTTCAATCTCTTTTCAATTTCTTTTTCCACTCTTGTGAGATACCATTTGAATTTCTCAAAGGCTTCTAGTTTTTCTTTTAGATACATCATAGTCATCATTCTAGAATAGTCATCAATAAAAAGAATGAAGAATTTTTCTCCACTATAACTTTCTATTCCAATAGGTCCACATAAATTAGTATGCACAATTTCCAAGACATCTTTTGACTGATAGTTTTTGCTCTTAAAACTAGTCTTTCTCATTTTACTAATTTGGAAAATTTTTGCACAATCCAACATCAGGTTTCTTCAAACTAGGGATACCTCTTACTCTTCTAAGTTTTCTTATCTCAACCATATTTTCAAAGTTTACATGACATAATCTTCTATGCCATAACCAAATTTCTTCTCCTTGACTAGCAATAAGACATGAACAATCACCAAGATCAAGATAAAATAGATTACCTTTTGTTTGCTTGCCTGATCCAATCAAATTTCCTTTTTCATCTAGCAATCTTGCCTAGCCATTCATAAAATCTACCTTGAATCCAATATTGTTCAGTTGTGCCATACTCAATAGATTATGTTTTAGTCCTTCAACCCAATAGGCATTATCATAGACAAGTTCATTGGTTAATGAGATATGACCTTTTCCCTTTATGCAATGAGGTTCATTGTTTCCAAACCTTACACTGCCTCTATCATAGTATTCAAAATGCTCAAACTTTGTTTTATCTCCAGTCATATGGTGAGAACATCCACTGTCTATGATCCATGTATCATTTTTACTAACATGATAAACAAGTGCCATCTTATCTCCTTCATCATCAGATTCATCTCTTACAACAATGTACACTATTTCAACTTCACTGTCATCATAATCTCTAGCCATATAAAAAGTTTTCTTACTTTTATATTTGTAGGATTTGTGACTTTTTAATTCCTTCTTGCCTTTGTACTTGTGGCTTTTCTTCCCATCCTTACTTTCTTTGTTTGGACACCTGGCAACAATATGACCAATTTTTTCACAAGAAAAATAGATTAGTGGGATTTTAGCTTTATACTTTCTTCTACTCCTAGAATGTTTCTTTGCAAGTAGGGCTTCAAAATTTTTAGGATCACTATCAAAACCTTCTTCAGTTTCTTCCTCACTTCTTGATTGATTTCCTTTTATTTTCTTTCCTTTTTCTTTGAGTGAGAGTTTAGCTTCAAATGCAGACTCGATATTCTTGGAAGCAAGAACATAGTTGTCAAAGTTGTCTTGTTCAAAAGCAATCAATATTCCTAATAGGGCATCCAAACCTATTTTATTATTTGGATCACATCTCTTTTCTTGAATAGTGGATACTCTAATTGTATAGATGGGAAGAAGAGTTCTCAGTATTTTACTTACAATAGTTTCCTCTTTGATGTCTCCTCTAGATGCTTTGATTTCACTTAGATTGACCTTGATACTTTCCACACATTTTTTAACATTTTTATCTTCTCTCATCCTCATTTGATCAAATTTTCCTCTAAGGCTTTCTACTTTAGCTCTTCTTACATTGTCATCTCCTCCATAGATTTCTTTCAGTTTGTTAAACATATCATAAGCAGTTTTACAGTCTTTGACCTCATCAAATTTAGCATAGCTAAGAGGAGATGCAATATAATTCATCATGATATCTGAAACTTGAATCATTGATGGTAGCTAGGTGAAGCCTCATAAGTTCTTGCCATGCTACAAAGTTGTCTCTATTCAGCTTTGGAATCTCTCTTTTGTGAGACATCCTGATCTTTAGCTTAGGCCCTTGAAACCTTCTCTATAAGCATCAAAAGCTTTGATACCAATTGTTGGAAATATAAGAGGAGTAACTAAGAGAGGAGGGGTGAATCAGTTACCACTAATATATTTCCTAAATCCCTTAGATGTCAATACAAAGTATAATATGATAACTAGATTATGCTAATGCTCAGTAAACATATATAAAATATTGTAGCTTAGTAAATGCCAAAAATGTTAACTTTGTAGAACTTAAGATATTGTCAGTGATTACTTAATCTTAATTGCAAGCATGAAAACAACAACATGAACACATATGACACCAAAATTTAATGTGAAAACCCAATATGGGAAAAACCACCAATTGTAACTAGTTATTATTTTTCACTCTTCTGGAGTGAGCCTCGTTAGGAGCCAACCCTATTAAAGGTTACAAAACACACTATTAGGTGTGACCTTGTTAAAGGATTTAATCACCTTGTTAGGAGTGGCCTTGTAAGAGGTCTTGAAAAAATTCAATGGAATTACCACCTTATTAGAGGATTTACAAATGGTTGTTAAACCAACTCTGTTAAGAGATTTTAGATCACTGCCACAATGGTAAGAGAGTAAAAATGAAATGACCTAATTGAGATGGAACTGAGCTGTTGATTACAAATCTTAGTTCTAGATTACACTTGATCCTTTCTGATTGAATATCACTTTTCTACTCCACAAAGATATTCTGCTTATCCTTCAAGTTTGATTTCACTCATCATTTCTTGCAATACATTCATTACAACTTCACACTTTGAAATCACAACTTGACCATTTACCTATACCTTCCAAATAGTCAGGTTGACTTAAATACAAATTAGAATAACTAATATTCATCATCATAGTCAACTAGAACCTATAGATAAGACAATTAAGCTTCACATACTAAAATAAGAAAATCCTTTGTTAGCTAACCCAACTCAGTAGAAACAAACTGTGAAGTGATTTCCTATGTTAACCAATAAAGGCTCAGTTAACATTGTGAGCTTGTGAAAATCCTTTTGTAACCGAGTGAACTTGATTAATACTAAATCTATTTCAAATTTCCTTCATTAATCAGGTGAGCTTTGTTAACACTCTTTTCCTATATAAATTCCTTTGATGCCTGAGTAAACTCGTTAGACACTTTCTTCTGTGCTGGAAAAACTTAGAAATGCTCAGTAGATAAGAAAAAATGTTTTCACTAACCAAGTGAGCTCGACATGCATTGAATATCAACTAATATGACATTTGTGTAACACCAAAGACAACACCCAATCAATCAATTATATCCAAAAAATAGTTCCTACCAAGTGAAAACATGAATAAAAAGAAAATCTAAGTGTCAAGAAGGTATATTTTCTAAATTATATAGTTTATGTCTATGAGTTTGGAATGACACAAAATCTTACGTAAACTATTTTTCTAAGTGTGGATCATATTTCTAAGTTGAAAGAGCTAATCAAGGTCATAACTACACCTACCATTACACATCATTAGTCCATATATGATATGATTTTCCAATTAGAAAATTGGAAGGGTCAAGGAGAAAAAGGATGAAGGTGGATAGTTGATTGTGGTCAAGAAACTTACTAAGATGACTATGTTGACATTAAGGTTAGTTTGTGTATTAGTGACTTAATACTTAGTTAGTTGATTTCATTTCTACCAATCTCTATAGTTGCTACTGAGCTTATCATTGTTAACCAAGTGTTTTAGTTTCTACTGAGCTAAATAGTTAGATTATAGTTCATGCCAAGCTTCATATTATCTTCCAAACATCTAAGATAGTTTATAGTATTGCACAAGCATAGTAGAGTCTAATGAGCTTTTCAGTAGAAGGGATGAAGATCTTAGTGTTAGCTGAGATCTATAGTGTTAACCAAGCATATCAATGTCTAGCAAGCCTGTAATGTTAACAAATAAAATACAGTGTTGGTCGAGCATCATAGTGTCAACTGAGTGATTCAGTATCTATCGAGTTTCTTAGTGTTCATCGAAGCATATAGTATGGATTGAGTTCCTTCTACTCAAATTGATTAGTATGGACTGAGCTTCAACACCAATCGAGTGCTAGAGTTTTTCAAGTGTTGATAATATTTTTCAACTGTCTAAACATCATTGAGTTGTCTCTAGAACCCGAGTTATAGCAATTGAACAACTTTGTGAATTATGATGAATTTGGTATTATAGCTAACTCTAGTAAGTAATTAAGTGGCTTGATATATATATATATATATATGTATGTATGTATGTATGTATGTATGTATGTATGTATGTATGTATGTATGTATGTATGTATGTATGTATGTATGTATGTATGTATGTACGTATGTATGTATGTATGTAATCATATCCAAATGTATTAGGTAGAATGTATGTGAACAAGCAAGAAGTAGATAAGTGCAAATTGAAGAAGGCTACAAGTAGTAAATGGTATAGAAGAGACTTCTATCACAATGAGGTGATCATTGTAATTCAAGGAACCTCACTCAGTAAATCAAATTTGTAGATTAGAGATCAATCACTAGGTCATCCTAATAGGTGCATCAATCAAATCCTCTAACAAGGTGGACTTAATAATATTTTGCTAAATCTCCTAACAAAGTGCATACTTCACTATATTTGAAAATCTTTTTACAAGGTGGACCTAATAGTCCTTATTGACCCTAATAGGGAAAATCACCAGAAATGGTGAATTGAAAGCCTTAATAGGCTAACTTTATATTGTAGTTTAAAGATTTTGGGTATCATCCACACCCCAATTTTACTTTCTATTTGGAAGGTTTCTGGGTCACCATATCTTGTGACAATGTGTTATAAATGTTTATTGCTTTCATTATTCCAAGTAAACAATTAGATTAGAATAACATATGAAGAATTAATTAGTGAAGTAAGTTTAAAGTTTTATTGGTTCTTGATTCACCCCTCCCGTCTCAATAACCTATCCTACCTTATATTTCCAATAATTCATATCATAGCATTTGGTTCTCACATTAGAAGTTTAATAGCTTGAGAAAAGATCAGAGGAAATGGAGGTATACAAACTAGAAAAGCCTATTGATAGTGAAAAGTTAGAAATGGAATTGGCTATTGGACTACTTAAGAAAGAAAATGAGAAACTTTCTCAATCCTTACAAAGAAGAAAATATCTTGTAACGAAAATGAATGACAATCTCTACATTGAAGATTTATGCCAAGAAAGAAATTCAAATGAAGTTGATGCAAGAACCAAAGACCTACTTGAGAGGACTCTCAATCTTCAAGAAGAAAATAAAAAGTTGAAAAGAGAAAAAGAAATTCAATTAGTTAGATTATGTGAAGTCATGGAACAAGTTGATAAAGCCAATGAAGAAATAGAAGAAAAGGAAAATGAAATTAATCAACTATCTCTTTAGCAAATATATTTGATTGATCAAATCAATGATGTAAATCAAGAGCTTATCAATTTGAGGAAAGATAATGAAATATTGAAGACTGATCTCAACATGGAAAGGAAAACCAATGAGAGAATGATGAAATCTCAAGAAAGCATGATTAAATTAAATGAGCAAAGTCAATATAGACATAAAGGAAAAACTAGATTAGGATATTTAGATGAAGGCAAATCATCTCACTAAGGAGCTCAAAAGAACAAAAGACCTACTTTTAATCATTGTGGTAAGATAGGTCATACATCAAATAAGTGTTGGAGAAATGATAAAGAAAAATTCAATGGAGAGTGTTACAACTGCAATAAACATGGAATTAGAGCAAGTGAATGCATAGAGAAACCTAAGTTTGAAGGAAACTGTCATAACTACAACAAACAATGACACAAATATTCAGAGTGCAAAACCAAGAAGTGGAGCCCAGTAGAGAAAATTGTGAAAGGAATATTTAGATGAGATTACAACACATGGTGTAGATATCACTACTATGGTGAGAATGGACACATTGGAGAAAATCGTGTAAAAAATAACATGAGTAAGAGAGACACTACAAAGAGATGTTTTATATTTATAGAACTTGGACATCTTGCCAAGAACTGTATGAACCAAGGAAGAGTTGAAGATGAAAAGAAAGCCAAAGCTAACAATATCAAAAAATAAATGAGGCAAAAATGGGTGCATAAATCTCTAGAGAATACAAGCCAAAGTTGTGGAGTTGTTGACACCCAAGTCACTAAGTTGGGTGGCACAATCACTTTGACTTAGTTCCTTATGGAGATCAATAGAACTATGACTTAGAAGAAGTCTTCTAATATTAGTTCTAGCTAGCAAGTAGAAAGATCCATAGTATCATTTAAGATGCACAAGGATCACCAAGTGATGATGAAAGTTCAAGACCTTACTGAGTAAGGTCAGGTTGCAAGATCTTATCAAGCAAGCTTGGGATGCACTAGACCTACCGAGTTCTAAATTTAGATGCTGAGTTGGTGACTCTAATGAGTACCAAATTTAGACAGAGCAATGTTAACCCTAAAAAGTTTGAAGTTCTTACCAAGTTGAAAGTGTCTTTCAAGCAATAAAGACATCATTGAGTGGAGGACAGCCTATCACTAAGTGTGCATTTGTACAAAGCATTTATGGAGATTGTAAAGAAAAAATTTATTTAAAAGGAGAAAATTCATTGAACCATTTCACTATGAATGGAAAGAGTGAAGAGAAATTTCAAAGCCCCTAGGAAATTTGAAGCAGTATTTGGTGAAGATTATTTTTGTGTTCAAGAATTAACTAAGTGAATGGCATCTTCAAACATCAAAGAGAAAAAGGGTTCAGCGATGTTGATTTATAGAGTGGATTACAAGGCCCCTACATTTAAATTGGCACCAATAATTATAGAGGCACTTGACCTAGTTAGAGTGCAATCTCAAATCCTTCCAAAGGTACTTCTTATACATGATATAAGGGAATTTTATCATTTTTCAATTCAAGAGCTTAAAACTCTAGAAATGAACCAGACATTCAATTAACTTTGTGTGGATGAAATTTTGAACCCCTAGCATAAACATTTGGAGATGAAGGGGTTGACACACATTATGCATATGCCATGATTTCCAAGGGAAATGGATCAGATATAACTTGAGTAGAGTTCATGAGATGCATTTGTGGTTGGATCACCCTATCCAAATCACAAAGAGGATGATTCATAAGATTACTGGGTTGTTAATGTTGAATAAATCTAAAACAATGAAAATCCTAGGTCAAGTTAAACTAGTGAAGAGAACTCTTGTCAAGTGGGATGCTAGATGAATGAGACATGGAAATAAAGTTTGGGATACATGTAATTTCTTAAAAGATATACAGCTCGAGTAGACAAATCAACGTTCCCTGTGGAGTAGTTGACCTAGCACTAAAGGTGGTCAATTTTTTTTTATCTTTGACCTTGCTGAGCTACTGCTAAGTTAGTTGGGCAAAAAAATGGAGAGTAGCTAAGTCTCCAAGAACAAACCATTTAAGTTTGGTTCTATTTTATCTTGTTTATTCTTCTATGTTTAAAATTTTTTCACTTCTAAATGAAATGTGGTATGGAGAAAAGATACACCTATATTATATCAAATAAATGAGTTCATAACTAAAATGGGAGAAAACTTTGAAAGTATAATGGATGCCTACTTTGAAACATTCAAAGAGAAAATGAATAGAAAATATAGGATTCCTATGAAATTAGTAGAAGACTATGAGCATGATATCTATTTTATAGTAGACTATAGTAAGGTTCACATCCAAGTAGTCAGGCCAAGAGTGGCATGGGTAAAACATTTGAGTTATGAGGTTAATATTGATGGCACCAATGATATTATTGAGGCTCTCTTGAATGAGCCTATGGATCCCAAGGCTACATACTTTGGAACATATGAGGAGGAAAAGGCTAGGAATGAACTTGAAATGAAGCTGTCCTAGATAGTAAATAGAGGAAGAATGAAGATAGAAAAAATCATGAAGAACACAAAGTCATCAAGCTCTCCTCTCATGCTTACTTAAGGTAAGGGAGATAACATAGCTAATGAATACAAAAATGTAGAGGAGCCTCCCAAGAAGAAAGGGAAGGTCATAATAACAAAGCCTAAAAAGTCTTCCCCTACTATGTTCACAAGGAGATCCACCAAATCTAAAAGGAAACTAAAGTTGGGTGATGAAGAGGATGAAATCGAACATATAATATTTTAGAAGATTGCCCCTACCTTTGAAGAGAGGTTAAAAAGACTAAAAGAAGGAGGAGGCATGTCATCCTTCAAATCAATTAAGTATGATGGCAAGAGTGAAATGAAGAAGAAATAGATTGAAGAGGCCCTAGTGGCACAGATGGAAAAATGGAAGTATTCCACTAATTAATTGGTCAAAAAAGTTCCTATAAATATCCTAAAAGTAGTTACACTAGTTTGGGAGAATGCACTCAATGTTGCTAAGGACATCAAATAATAGACCTTAAGGAAACTTATGCCTAATTTGCTAGACATGGAATTTAGGGATTCATTGAAAAAAAAAGAGCAAAAGCTTACTCCAAAATTCCATGTAGTTCTGATCGTATCAAAGGACATTGAATTTGTGGTGAAATGCAATACTATTGCATGGAAAAATATTTATGGCCTACACAAGCCAAGTGACGATGTTGTACAAATAGATGATAAAGATGGTGAAAAAGATGTGGCAAAAGATAATGAAGATGCAGAAATAGAAGATGAGGAAATGGAAAATGTAGATATTAATAACGCTGATGAGGAAGAAGAGTAAGAAGATATAGGAGGACATCTTCCAAAAATTTAGAGCATTGAGAATACTGATGTAGATAAGATAGTAGTAGATTTTATGACCTCCTTTCCTCACTCTATGAGAAAATCCTTAGTGGAACCTAGCTTTGAGAAAGATTCTACCAAGTTGGTTGAGGTTAAAATTGCATTTCTAAGCACCCAACCAATCTCTGGAGAAACTTCACTGAGTACTTCAATGATTAAAGTATCTAACACTTCATCTACCATGTAGTAATCTCAGATCATTCTAACATCAGGCTTGATCAAGAAATAGTAAGGTATTCCTAGTATTAGTGTTATTTCTACTATTCCTACATTTGTTTTTATTTCTACTATTTCCACTATTATTTCCACCATGGCTAGTGCAATGATAGATGAGACCCAGCCTCAATTGAGCACTAAAGTTTTGAATAATGGAAAATAAATTGTTTCATCTATTATTCATAAGGAAAAGGGTCAAAAGGTTGAAACCTATATATAGAGGAAATTGATCTAGAGGAGGACATTGTAATACCAAATTGGGATCTTTTCAATCTAACTCCTGATCAAATGTATACCCTTCGAGAACTTTGGAAGAAGAGAGCAAGGCAAAAAAAGCTCAAAGAGGAAAATAAAAAGAAAAATCAAGTACTTGAAGATATCAAGAGCATATTTGTTGATCTCTAAATAGAGAGGTTGATGAGAAACATCCTATTTTGGATCAACTAGTTGAAATTGTCCACAAATACAATGAAGAATTGAATGGACAAGAAAAACTTCTATAGATGGGAGAAAGAAAATTTGTGTTTTTTTTTTTTTGGAGCAAGTAGCACAAAAGATAGCTATTTATCAAGTAGAATTGTCTACTATTCTTGCTACACTAGAAACATATGTAAATAATGTTGTTTCTTTATTTGTCAAGTTGAGTGAAACATCTATCTTTACCAAGGAGATTAAGGATAGACTATCCAAGATAGATGAGGACTTGAAGGCAAGTGCACATCATTTGTCACTTGATCCTAGTTCTAGTTCTGCACATTTTATAAAGATCAGGTACCTGACATATCTCTAGGTAGAATTACTAAGGGAAGAAGCTAGGATTAGGGCTACACTTGCATATATTCAAGGCACAATTCTTCAAAACATGGATGCATTGTAAAAGAACATTACACATGGAAAGATAATGGTCCATGACAATAACTTCTCCATAGTTGACCACATGATGGAACCCTCAATAGAGGTATAGATAGCCTTGCATGCATCTAATGTATTGCAAGAGAATTAGGAAAAAATCATGGTAATCATTTTGAAGGTACACAGTGATTTCTTATCACATTTTGATATTAACATGTAAATATTTTACACCTTTGGAATTTATTTCAAAAAGGGGGAGAATATTATTTGTATAGGGAAATATTATCATACTCTAGATATATGTATGGGGGAGTAGTAATATAGAGATACATGTATAGATATAATAAAATATGTTTAAAAATAAAATTTGAAAATAAAATAAAATAGAGTAAGAGGTTATTGAGCTACAAGAAGAGACAATAGTCAAAATTGAGTTGAAGATCTAGATTGTTGACTAAGCGAGTTTTGAGTTGTAATTTTTGTGAATTCAAATTTTTGGTATAATAAGTGTTTTTGTCACCAATGCAAAAGGGGGAGATTGTTGATATTAAGGTCAATTTGTCTACTACTGACTTAACACTTAGTCAACTAGTTTCATTGCTATTGAGCTCTATAGTTTCCACCGAGATTACCATTCATCTAACAGTGTTAACCAAGTGTTTCAATTGCTACCAAGCTAAATAGTCAAATTGGAGTTCAAGCCGAGCTTCATAGTATTTGATAGCTCCTTTTTGAGAATGGAAAAATTTTGCATTTTGTGGTGGAATTTTCAAATTTGTTTCGGTAGGGTTGGGATCATCTTTTCATTTTTAGTAAACCCTAGTAAATTTTGTAATCATCTTCTTTCCCTAACCCTAGGCCATAAGTATGAGCGAGTTTTCATTTTTAAAGATACCTTGTTTTTTGATCTTTTTTGATCTTACGACAAAGGGATTGGTGTAATATTGCGGGCATGTGTTGTGGCCTTTCACAATCTCATGATAGTTCTTGTATCATGTCATCATAGGAAAGTTTAATTTCTTTCCCGATCCTATGGTGACCTTTATATCGTAAGATCGTGTCACATTTTGTTTTACCTATGAAAGGGTCTTTTTCAATCTTATGATCAGTGTTTGCTCATTTCATCGAAGGCAGAAGATAAAGGGGGTCACGATCCTACGATAAAGCTTTTGTTTATCAAGTCGTAAAGTAGATGGATGGGGCCTGACAATTTTATGAGGTGTGTCACATAATCAAGGAATGAAATTAAAAGACTTAAGATATTACGACAAAGGCCTTGTCATATGATCGTATGATGGATAAAGGTATGTTACAATGGTGCAACACCCTGTTGTCGTAGGATTTTAGAATTCTTGAATGCAAGCGTGTCATTTTCTAACATGACAAATGTTAGTTTCCTGTTGAAATTGAACCAGTATACATGTGCTAGGTGTGTTCAGAGTCAGCATTTGTGGGACCAAGGGTAGTGAGATGGCCAATGGATAATGCTCTCTGATCTTACGATAAGTTCTTTCATCGTAAGATCTCAGAACTCTGAGGAAGGATTTCCCGATGCTGCAACTGGGGTTTGTTGTAGCATTACATGGATAAATTTGTGGACCCATGATGTAATGATGTAATGTTTCAACTTAACCGTAACATGATAGAAGAAAAAATGAAGGGTTGCAATGCTATGAGGTAGTAATATCAATTGTGATCGTGTCATCGTAGGACTTATGAAGATGACTTATGATGACCTAAAATCATTTGTTGTCGGATCATAGAACACAATGAGTAAGCTTCTGATGCTACGATAAAAGTGTTATCATAGGATCATGAAAGATTTTGTCACTCTTTCTGATTGCTCGATATAAAGTTTTTAAAGGATATCATAGGATCGAAGAGCCGTTAATATAATGTTGCGATATTAAAAAAGTTATTTTTAGTTACCTTGTCATAATATCATAGAATATAATCTCTTTAGCAAACATAATGATGAGAAAAGAGGTTTGAGCTTCTCAGCCAATCAGTTTTGAATGCAATACAAAAAGTACATAGTTGGAAATTAATTTGGCACCTCCTGAGGCTGACATAATGGATTACGATAATTCTCAAGCATGTTGAAATCAATGCGATTTAAACATCCATTTAACACTGTTAGCTTAAGCCCTTATAGAATGTATGACCTTGAGGGGTGGATGAGGGCCACTTTAAAAGAAATGAGAAACTATGTGCTACCCAATTCCAAATATAGTAGCAGAGTGGGAGGCAGCTGATAAACTTACAAAGTTGGATGATGTACTGAGGGTAGAGAGGGAATTGAAAAGAATTGAACCCCAATTCCCAAGTTTTTATATGGATATCCCTTACCCTAATAAAATTAGGAAGATGGGCATAGACCATGCTGAAATAATGGCTAAGATGCCAAAAGGTCCAGTGGGAGAGGAAGAAAGAGTGTGCCTAGATAGCCATGAACTTGATGTGACCCTTGAGGTAGAAGAAGAGGATGCACCCCAAGCATCTTGGATGGAAAAGTGGCATAAAAGACAAAAGATTGTGTAGATCCCACCTCAGCTCAGGAAAAGAACATTGCAAATTTTGCTAGGAGCAGTCAGTATTTTGCTGACATGAAGCAAAATTATCTCTAGACTAGGGCTGATGTAGCAGAAGGTAGTCTAACGGACTTGGAGTTAGCATCACCAAAATTGGATGATAGAATCATCCAGGCTCAACAATTCTTGGAGGATGATGAATTCATCAAATCCAATGAATTCAAGAGTTTCTTATATAAGATAAAACAAGTGAACTTTTCCTCCAAATGAAACCTGATGAATCAGATGAGAAGAGGATGGAGTTGATTGAAAAGCTACACTCCTATGACCCTAAAAGTGAGGTAATGACCTTGGAAGAGGCTAGGAATCTTGTTCAGAGGAGTGACATGTTGCTTGTTCCTAGTTTGGACTTGGAGCAAGCATTTATGCTTGATCAAATCAGAAGACAAGAGAGTGTCATCTCTTATGAGGCAATTGGTGCTGGTGGTTTCAAGAAGGGAGCTATTTTTAACATTGATACCAAGTCCTTGGCAGTTTGGAACATGGACCCTACTTCTAATAAACCAAAATTGATGGATGTGCAGAGCACAAAGTAGGGCAACATGATAATTTGGACTCTAGGGTAGCTCTAGCAAAGAAATCTCCAAGGCAATGAAACATTTCTCATTCATGAATGAGGCTAAGGTGGAGGAGATAGAGGATAAATTATCCTAGGCTATACATGACTACATTGATGTTAGGAACCTCTATGAAAATGAGCTCAGAACTAGTCATGTATACAGAGAAATAATTGCTGAACTAGAAGCTAGGGTCAGGGCACTTGAGGATGAAGTTGCATCCCTTAAAGAACAGTTAGTACAAATAGAAAAAAGAATAACTCTATTTTAGGGAGAAGAGGGACAAGGGACTTTAGTGCCAGCCAAGGATACTATTGAAGCTCTGGTACAGACTGAGGACACAGAAGAGGAGCAATCCTCATAGCCTAGGAGGATGAGCACTGACACTCAGTTAGTTTAGCAGGGAGGAGATGTAAGGATTGGGATCCTTAGATCCATGATGAGCCATAGGGTTGATACTCTAAATAACTGATCTCAAATGGCTAATAGCTCTTTTATTTCTTTGTAGAGTGTTGAGCAAGTTTGCAATGAAGCACTTTCATGGTTAACTCCAACTTTCAACCTTTGGGGACCTTACATGCAATTTTTGGATAGATTGATAATGCTGATGGCTAAGAAGCCAAACTTACCAAATAAAATTTTTACTATTAAGGAAAGCCTAGAAATGGTAAAAGAACTGAGTGGCTTCTTTTCTAGTAAGTTACAAGTTATACAAGGAACATTGAGGACATTGTTAGATGGAATAGAACCTTGTATACCATCAATTATGGCTACTACTAATGTAGTAAGAGACTGGCAAGAGTGGTTAACTTCTTTTGATGACATTTTGACCCAGGAGTCTACATCAGCAATTTTTAAAGATACTTCAGATTCCCCTTTCCACGTTTTAGTTGATTCTCTCTTCAAGAAAGAGATAAATTTAAATAAATTCATTTCTAAGTCTAAGGTAATTATGGATGCCAGGTGGACCAAGGCTACTCAGGATCTACAAGGGGTAAGGACACTGACTAGCCCACCAAGAGATAAATTTATGTTTGGGAAGCAATAGGTGAAATAAAGGCCCTGCTGACTAGAAGTAGCTAAGATATTCTATATAATTACATAAAAAGTACAGAGGAGAGAAAAGATCAAAGGCTTCAATATTAATGTTTTTCTGCTTCCTCAGCTACTTACTTTTTGATCGATTACTATGGAAGACTAATTTTATGTATTTATTGTGCTCACCTTCCTACAGTTAGAATGTTCCATTCAAATTTTGACATATGTCCTCCTCTCATCTGTAGCTTGTTGCAATCTTATTTATGGATTTCCAAGATGATAAGTAGAGGTTGGTTGTCTGTAGAATTTTTGATATGCAATATTATTATTTTGCAGTTCATCTAGAGTGTGTTGTAGTAACTTGAATGATTTCCAAGATAGTGCATATTTGAATACAAAAGGAATATTTTCTAAAAATGGTTGTCTCTCTATGTGTTATAGTTTGAGTTTTATCAGTAATATTGAAATGAAATAGGAGGATTTATCCTCAATCTTCATTATCCTTGAAGTTTTGTCTCTTTTTCATATATCCATAGCCTTGAGACTGAGTAGATAGATTATCTTTTCAGTTACATGCGATTTAAATGATTGTATATCTCTTACTGATTGCTACTGATTTATAGAATTAGGTAATTGCTTTCTATAATTGATAGCGTTTAGGGTTTATGAGAAGGATAAGAATTAGAATGAAAATAAGAGTTTGATGTTAACTTTCTTAATCACAAGTTGATTACAAGGGTTTAAATTGCTAATTATTCACTCTATAGCCCAATGGATAAGACACTGACCCATCTAGAGGTTTGAAGGCATATTGGGATATTCATATAACTGCAAGACATTTATATAACAATCAATGTCATTTCACCCTTTTTCTTTATGTTGAAGAGATAATAGTGTCAATCATGGCTTGCTTGCTGATTACTTTCTTTTGGTTACAATTAGCTACTTAATCAAGGAAGTTTATCAATAAATCACAGAAGAATATTGACCATTTCTACTGTAGGGGACAGTCTTGTAGAGAAGAGAATCAAGTTATTGAGATGTATCCCTTAGGTTTTCTCACCTTGGCTTAGTAGAGCCTAAACTGAATTGAGTCCTGTTGACTTTGTTAATTGGTCCAGAACTGAGATTTAGCCTTACTAAATATAGGATTTAGCTCATCCTTAGGCTTGTCCATGGTCTTTATTTCTTGGTATTAGGTTTAAATATACCTAATATATTCTTTACTAGGAAGAACTCCAATAGTATCTACCGAGCATCTTAGACAGTTTATAGTATCACCTGGGCATAGTAGAGTCTACCGATCTTTCTAGTAGAACTGATCAAGATCTTAGTGTTAACTGAGCTCTATAAAGTTAACCAAGTATATTAGTGTCTATCAAGCTCACAGTCTTAATGAAGAGAATTTAGTATTGACCAAGCATTACAGTGTTAATTGAGTGATTCAGTATCTAGTGAGTTTCTTAGTGTTCATCGAGTCATATAGTGTTAATCGAGTTCCTACGGCTTGAAGTGATTATTATGGACCAAGCCTCAACATCAACTTCATGCCAATTTTTTTTGAGTATTGATAGTTTTTTCAAAGTGTCATAACTATTAGAAATGGTAGTCCACCAAGATAACTAGGGTTGGGGGGGGGGGGGAGGTGGGGTGGGGGGGTGAATCAATTATCCAATAGTTAAAACATTTATCTTCTTTAAAAAAAATTAACCATTCAACCAAAGTAAACAATGACCATAATAAGATGCACATAGACAATTACACCAAATATGTTGTCTAGGGAAACCTTTGATAAGAGGGAAAAACCTGGTGGGAATGATGCCCACAAGACGATGTGCTAATATAAATATTCCTTGTTAGATGATGGACCCTGTTGGGATTCTATTACAACATTTAGTACATATGAGTCCTTGTTAGGAGACTTTGAATCCCTGATAGGACATTCCAACCCTATTAGGAGTTGTGCCAACCCTATTAGGAGTTGTAGTACAATGTATGCAAGATGAGCCCACAACCCAAGCATGAAATTTCAACTACAAGAAGAGCTCACTACTTAAACATGTAATTTATTGTTATGTTATTATATACTTTTTTCTATTAATTGAACCAATTAGTGTCAGACCTTGTAGATCAGGTCATGAACCTTAAATCCAAATATCAAACATCAGATCACTGAGCAAAACTTTTGCAATGAAGTTTCCTTCACTTCCACTTTGCTCTACTCAACTATGCATTCCACTCTCTTTTCTACTTACAATCACTTCTTTATATCATATCATGATAAAGAAAAATGTCCTTCCTTTACACAAATTCCATAAAAGAATTCCCTAAGTTGACTATTAGACCTACTCAATTAATCATTATAGGACCACATTAAGAACACATTACACTTAGTGATAACATTAATCTTCCACCTTGCAACTTGAATATCTTTTAGTACATGCAATATTATGATGAGTGAACTTAGCCACATCATCACCAACATGTCTTCTTCACATCCTTAACCTCAATTCTTAGAGTAACAATTTTATTAAGAGATATGGCAAATTTACCAAAGCATGCCTCTATAAACTCTATCTCAAAATAGACATCACCAAAACTTACATAACTTCTTCCAGACTACTAATTTCTTCATCTGATGTTAACTACATGTAATAGATACTTATATATATCTCTCATAACCTTGGATAGTGAGAATACTCAACTATCCATTTGTACCAACTTGATCTTTCCACTATTCTTCTATCAAATACTACAGAAACCTACTATGTTGACATCAATGAAAAACTCAGTCATGAATGTAACATATCATCATAGTAACATATCTACAATTCTCCCTCATAGGAATATCATCAACATTCATGCTTCCAATTATGTCTCAACAATCTCCCCCTTTGGCATTGATGAAAACATAGATGAAAAAATCTAGTTCCAAGAATACCAACAAAAGACTATTCATATTACTTTTCAAATCCTCTTCATTAATCATTCTCCACCATTGATATACTTCAATGTACTTTCTATCAAACTATCATTCCATGTTGTACATCTTTCAAACATGTTGTACTTCCTCATTACCTTGTTATGATGTTTTTCATGCCAAACTTCTCTCCAATTGACATCAATGTCAAAGGTTTCAGCAACCATCAAACTCAACAACAACTAATTCTTACTTAGCTCAAGTGTCCAAAGACACTGTTCAAAACAACATCCAATAAGAGTCCTAGAAGACTTTCTCCATCATAGATATTCCCTCATATAGGAAGCATCAACATTTAGTCTAGACAATAATGGTGCTCTATTACACTAGACTGATGCACTCTTGCATCATTTACTCTAATGTAGGAAGGAGCATAATCCATTGAATACCTCACAAATACGCAAAAGTCTCTTTGGGAAGAGGCTTAAAGAATATATCTACAATCTACTCTTTAGTGCTCACATACTCCAATCTAATTTCCTTTTCTACAATATTTTTACTCAACATGTGACACTTAATAGAAATGTGCTTAGTCTTCAAATGCAATACTGGATTCTTCGACATATTTACTATGCTTGTGTTGTCACAATGTATGACAATAGGTTCACTGGTTTCTATTCTGATATCCTTCAACATCTACTTCATCCAAATAACTTGATTGTAATTGTTTATTGCTGCAACATATTCTACTTCCACTATACTTTGTGATGTACAATTCTACTACTTTCTTAGCCAAGAAACCAAACTTCCTCCCAGAAAGAAGGCTCCACGACTAGTTCTCTTTATGTCATCCATACAACCTACCAAATCAACATAAGTATAAGAACTTAGAGTAAAATAATTAGATCTATCATACCACATTCTAAACTTTGATGTTCCTTTTAGATATTTAAATATCCTTTTGACTATTGCATAATGTGCTTCTTTGGGAGTTGCTCGAAATCTTGCAACAATTCCAACTGCATTTGCTATATCGAGCCTTGTGTGAGTCAGATATTTCAATCCTCCAATCATAGATCTATACTTCTTTTTCTCAATAGTAGATGTCTCATCCTTTGTAGATAACTTGTGTCCAATTACCATAGGCGTTCCAATAATTTTGTATGTTTCCAAGCTAAATCTTTTCAGTAAATCCTTCAAATACTTAGTTTGAGAAATAAAGATTCCTTCTTTATTCTATACAGTCTATAATCCTAGGAAATATCTCATTTCTCCTATCATACTCATCTAAAATTCTTTGTTCATCTCTAAATTGAAAACTTCTCACTTTCCTCATCATTTCCTCCAAATATGATATCATCAACAAATATTACCAAAATCATCAAACCATCATCAATTTCTTTCTAGTATAGATTACTGTCATTGATACCTTTTCTATATCCTAGCTTTGTCAAATGCTTGTCCAAACTTGTATACTAGGTTTGTGGTGCTTGCATCAAGCCATATAATGCTTTCTTTAGCTTTCATACAATTTCCTTATCATCTGTTAAAGGACAACCTTCAAGCTACTTAATGTATACCTCTTCTTCAAGTTCTCCATTTAGAAATGCTAACTTGATATCCATTTGATACACTTTGAATTTATTTTGTGCTACATAGGCTAAGAATAATCTTACTGTATTTATTCTAGCCACTGGAGCATAGGTCTCATCATAGTCTATTCCTTCTTGTTGTGAGTAACCTTTACATATGAATCTTTCCTTGTTCCTTACAACTTTTCCTTTCTCATTCATCTTGTTCCTGAATACACATTTAGTTCTTATCACATTCTTGTCTACTAGTTTGGGGAGAATTTCCCATGTCTCATTCTTTACTATTTGATCCAATTCTTCTGTCATAGCTTGTTTCCAATAATCATTTTTGCATGCTTCATCTACATTTTTAGGTTCAACTTGAGATATCAAACATTGTTCTTCATTGACTCTACTTCTTGTCAACACACCTTTATCTCTACCTCTGATGATCTTCTTAGATGGGTGATTCTTTATCATATTCTTTTTTGAAGTAGGAATTGCTATCTCAACTCTTGGCTGTTCTGAAGGTTTTGAGCTTTGTTCCTGCATCAGCTCACCTTATTTTGCAAATCAATGTTAGTCTCAAGAAATATCTCATCATTCCTTGGCTTAGTAACAACATCATCATCTAAATTGTAGTCAAGTGTTCTCTCTTGTATCTTGAATTTCTCATCAATTCTCACATTTTCACTTTCCATAATAGTCTTAGTTCTCAAATTATAGCACCTATAAGACTTTCTTTCCAATGAATAACCAAGAAACATACCTTCATCACTTCTAGCATCAAACTTACCAATATCATCATCTCTTTTCATATAACACTTACTCCTAGAAATTATAAAATAATTAATTGTAGGTGAGTGACCAAACCACAGTTCTTAAGGGTCTTGTTTGTGTCTTTCTTGACTTGCACTTTGTTCATAGTGTAGATTGTTGTATTTACAACTTCTCTCCAAAACATCTTGGATACATCATTCTCAGCTAACATAGATTTTCTTGCTTCTATAACTGATATGTTCCTTCTCTCTGCAATGCCATTCTATTTTGGGGTTCTTGGAGTTGATGTAGTGCCTACCCTCATTCACATCTTCTCTGGACATATTATTGCTATTGTTATCAGACTTTGATGGACTAGTTTATATAGATGGATTAGTGGTATTGTTTTGACACTATCAGACATTATATTATGGATTCAGTTATCATGTGATGAGATCATTTAGACTATATATTTCATGTATGTATGATGATCACTATATTGTTTCCAGTTATTGCTGATGATTAGTTAGATGGTTGTTTATCTTATGTGCTTTATTATGGATACTTACCCCATACTTGCATGTGTATGGTGTGCGTGTTTTCTTATTGTATGGCGTTTTTGATGTGGTTAAGGAAGGGAGTCGTAGTCACCTACTTAGTCAGGATCTACACGATGCACCACTTCCTGCCATTGCCTATTTAGCTTAGCACTATATATATATTTTGTATGTACATGCATGGCTTTTTCTGCAGGTTGTAGGTACCGGGTATCGACTTCCCTGAATTGCCAAGATGAGCGTACCCTATTATACTATCTCAATGATAAGAGAGGGGAGATAAATTCTCAAGTCCAAATCCCGAACCCTAAAACCATTTGTCCTAGTGAGTTAGGACAAGTATCTGAGTTGAGTACCCACTGAATGTGTCGGATGACATATTTTGTGATTTTTAATCTTTTAGACTGATTTGGTATGAATTGTTCTATGATGGGTTTTCATATTTTATCATGAAGGTCCATGGTGAATTTTCTATTAACTAAGTTTTAATAAATAGATTTAATTAACCAATTAATTATTTGAGAGATTAAATATCATGATTTTGATATTTTGATTATTAATTAAAGGAGAATTAAATTAAAAGAAAATTAGAAATTAAAATAAATAAAAAATTATAAAATATTAATTAATTAATAAACAAATATTAATAATCAAAGTTATAAAAAAAAAATTTAAAAAAATTATTTAAATAAAAGTATGAAGATTAAAGTGGGAGTTATAAATATTTAAATGAAAATTAATTTAAAAGTTATTGGAGTTATAAGTTTGCATGGGAAATAATGCAGTTCCCTATTTTTCATGTGTCAACAACACGGGGGTTAGTGCATCAATTAAGCACATGGTGTCTACAACCCTAGGGCTTATCTAAAAGGCTGGAAATAGGTCCATGCTTAGTTGGCGATATCTTACAGCTGATTCTAGAAGCATTCTAGGGTTATCCGAAAGCTCTTTATATTCGGGCATTCCTTAATAGCTTAGAGAGAGCGGGGACATAGCGTGGATAGTATGGTTAGCATGGAGATTAGTTGAGACATTGGAGGATTCGGGAAAATTCTGAAGAAGGGAAGCTTGCTCTGCGGGTTGTCTGAGGATAAGCGAGTTTAGCATCAGAATCCAGGTAGATTCTTGTGATTTCATTATGATACTTCTGCATCTTGCTTTTCCCTATCTTCTTCATATTTTCCATATGTCTTCATTGTGCATTTTCAATTTGGGGCAATTAAGTTTTATTTAAGAATTCTATATGTTTAGATCTGAAAATAATATGGACTAGGGTTACAAATTCATGGACAAATCCATTAGAATTAGTCATCAGAGAAATTCTTAAGAGAACAAGTTCATAGAGAGGTTCTGATAATGAAAGCTTGTAATTTTATAAACAATCTGAGATTCTGTATATTATATATATACATATATATATATATATACATATATATATATATATGTATATATACATATATATATATATGATATGTATTTATATAATGGTATCCTTATTATGGCGGAATCACAACTTGTTAAATCGCACTGCGATTGTTTGATTTCATAAAAACTTATGCATATTGGGTGGGGGCGGAAGTCGCACCCCGTACCCATGTATTTATTGGGTGCGCGGTACCTGCTGCGTAGTGTACCCATGACTGCATTGGTCGCAGGGTACCTGCGACAGCAGGGTACCCGCGGCAATGGTCGCCATAGTGACAGCCGATGGTACATCGATTCGGCTCTGGTCTAAGGAAACCTTGTTAATTCGATTTCCTTTATGAATCGGATTTAATAAAATTCAGTTCCGTATTTTATAAAATGAAAAAAAAAATATTAAGTATTATATTATATACGTACGTATGTATATGTTTAAATATAAATATATATATATATGTATATATGTAATATATATATATATTAAAAGATTTAAAGTTGTTAATAAAAGATTTATAAATTCATCTCTTTTTAATGATGAATAGTTTTGTAATTTTATAGTTTTAACTATGAGGAATTAATAGTTTAAGATCATAAGATAAATGAAGCATATGAAAGTTTAGTTAGTGGAAACATCTTTTAAATGTTATAATTGGGAAACTAAAGTTTAGAGGGAATTTTTAATCCATCCAAAAAAAAAATAATACATGGAAAAACTTAGGAAAATGTTCTTGGAATACAAAAATTGAGATTATGCATAAGAATTCAAATTTGAAAACTTAGCAAACCAAAAACATGTGTTTACATTGTGTATTCATCATGCTAATGTTTGGGGTTTTGGGTTGACTAGTGTTGACCGGTATAGGACGTCTACCAGAGGCTTGGGGGTTATGTGAATGTGATGTCTTGATGATGTTTTCATTCGATCTTTATAAACCCAACCATGATTATGTGATGGAATGCTCTATCAATTGGTTGTGAATACTGATTGTTATAGTTGAGATTTCTTATTTCTGGAACCCTTGACTTAACCATTATTTTGGTCATCGATCGGTTATCCTTGGATATATTCTAGTTGCCATGATGGGACTAATATGTGGATTTATTATTGATGATGTCATGATGTGACATGTTTTGACTCAACCACTTTGGAGTCTTCGATCAGTATGATTTTTAGATATATTTTGGTTATTGAGAACCAATGGATATTTTGATTATCAGTGATACTTCAGTTGCCAATAGAGAGCTGTTGTGTTCATGATTTTCTATGGATGTTGCTCATGGTGATTTGATGCTTTTATGCATATTTAATGATTTTTAATCATGGATATTTGTTGATTCCTTATTATGGTGATTTTGTGGACTTTCTTTATTATTATGATACCATGAGCATTAGGGTAGGATATCTGCATGTAGTGTCGGGAAGTGGCTTGCAATGGGGGCCAGGGCCCTAAGAGGCTGCCAGGGTAACTCATTGTAAGTTGGTTAATAAGTGATAACATTCACACACTTAATACTAACTGAATGAACCTAAAAAGATAAGAGTTTTGGTTCTCACCCATGCCTTGAGTGCTTGTATAGGCTAGGATGGGAGTAGAGAGAACGCATGGTTGCGACCTTGCATTCCATAGTATGCCTTGTCAGTATGAAAGGATACTAGTGGCCACATGAGATCTATATGGACCCGTGGAGTTTAGCTAACTTCCAAGGTAACTTGTACGAGATAAATGCGATGACACTTTCCCGCTTGCATAGTAGGTTCCTACATGTCATTGTGTGCCTCTGGGAAGTAGATGTCTGTTTTGTGTTTGGAACCTTTGAGTTAGTATACTTTTAGGATTCCTAGACTTTAGCGTCATGTGCTATGTGGTTTTGATAATCTGTTTTGGGACTTGAGATTATCTCCTCAGCACGGTGGGAGTGGACCACTTAGGTACCACGCGGTCGGGTGGTAGTGTATTTTCCACTCTTATCATTTGAGATTCGTTGAGACTTTGTGGATAATGCATCCTTCGTGATGGTGGATATGTATCCTTTCATTGATGATTAGCATATGTTAGATGATGATATCTTATGCTTTACTTTTTATGTTATTAGGATGTTAGGAGTGGCATTCCTACTATGATAATATCGATGACCTCTTCGGTGCTTGGAATGTTACACACGGAGGGATGGCTAGGATCCACGATGGTCTAATGATGCTATTAACGGTTAGGAGGAACCGTGCACTTAGTTTTTTTATTTGATCTTTCTGATAGATTTAAACGGCTTTTATGATGATGTATCATGAGTATCATGTGATGTATCATGGTTAGAATAGGATGATGTACTTTATTCTACATGTGTATATTCTTTTAAGCCTTCATACCCTGTGACATGTACAGTGGATGAATGAGCAGTTGGATATGTAATAATTGAACATTGGACTTATCATATTATTTCATGTGGATGTTGTACTAGATGGATTCATGTAAGTAATTCATGTTAAGGGGATCTTAAAGAATGTAATATGTTGTATATGTTAAGTTTACTCTTTAGATGGACATTGCTATTGCTTCCGTTATTGTACATAAGTTGTAAGTGGTAATTACTTTTAAAAAAAAAAAAATGCTACCAAACTTAGTGAAATACTAGGTTGATTCTTTGGATCCCTTGACGGGGCATTACAATTGATAATTGTCTTTTGATTCCATTTTCTTCACAAAACATGTTAAGATAATTTGAAGTAAATTCTCCTCCTTTATATAATCTTAAACATTTAATCTTCATACCAGATTCATTCTCAACTCTATTCTCGAATATCTTGAATTTATCAAATGCCTTAGATTTGTCTTTAAGAAATGCATCCCACATCATTCTAGAAAAATCATCAACTAGAATCATAAAATACCTTTCACCATAGAATCCTTTAGTATTTCTAGGAATGCTGAGATCTGTGTGTACAATCTCTAATTTTTTTGTAGTAGTAAAATTCTTGTAGAGAAAAGAAGTTCTATTATTCTTTGCCAACACACATTCCTTGCAAATTGTGTTAGTAGGCTTTACAATCTTAGAAAAATCTCTAACTACAAACATACTACTAGTCTTCACAATATGTTCAAAGTTTATATGACAAAATCTCTTATGCCATAACCAATTTTCATCTACCTTTGTAGCCAAACATGTTATTTCAATAGGATTCAACTGAAATACATTACTTCTGTATTTGGTTCCTATTCCAATTACCTTTCTATCTTTGTCTCTGATCATGCATGTCTTCTCTATGAACTGCAACTAATAACCTTTGTCTACTAGTTGTCCAACACTCAAAAGATTGTGCTTCAAACTATCAACAAAATATACATCCTTAGTGTTAGTTTTATCGTCAAGAGTTATCAACCCAATACCTTTAATATGGCATGTTGCATTGTTTCCAACTCTGAAAATTCCTCCATACTGACTTTTGAAGTCAACAAACTTGTTCCTTTCACCAGTCATGATGTGAACAATCATTGTCAATTATCCAATTATATTTCTTTTCAACCTATGATAGCAATGCTACTTTTTTTGGACTTTCTTCTTTAATTGCAAAAAATCCTATTTGATCATCACTAGAACTTACTACTTGTTCATCAGAATCATTTTCTTCATTTGCATATAAACACTCTTTTTCTTTTCTAGGTTTGTAATTTCCTTTGCACCTTTTCTCTCTTTTAGGACTCTTAGATGGATAATGACCATATTCATCACAAGTCCAACATTTAAAGATTTTCTTACCTCCTTTTTCTCTTCTTACTATAAGGGCTACTCCTTCTTCAATCTTCCTTTCTTCCTTAGATCTGCTACTACAAGTGAAATCTCCTCTAGCACTTGTGCTCCTTGATAAACTGGGTCAAATATTCAAGGGACTAAAAGCTGTATTTGTTCTAGTCAACTCTCCAAACTATCTAAGTTCATTCTCAACTACTTCAAGTCTTCCAAGCAGTGTTTCCTTCTTAAATCTTTGGTATAAGATATCTACAATTGTATCATTTGAACTACCAGCTTAAATGGTGGTATTAACCTCTTCAATATCTTCCATATAACCTCATAATCTTCTTTGGTTCCCCCTTGAGATCTAATACCTATAGTAATTTCTAATATTCTACCTACAAATGTTCTTACATATTCATCTTCCATCATTTTAGCATCTTGAAATGCACAAATCCAATTTTGTAGCCTCAATTTCTTAGAATGTTCATCACCTTCAAAACTATTTTCCAAAATATTTCTAAATAAAATGTGAAGAAGCTAGTTATTTTACTTGATTGTATTCAATTTCAAGAAGTCGGGTCAATAGTGCTTCTCTATTTCTCATGTCACACATAAAAATATCTCTTTTTTCTTCAGTACAAGTTTTCAAATCTTTTTTAGCAATGATTATCTTCACTAATTTTGTCAAGATCTAATATCTTGGACCCATACACAATAGATGTATCTTCATCCTTTCCTTCCAATGGTCATAATTTTCACCATCAAACTTCTGACTATCCTTCCTAAACATGCTTGCCATGGATCTCCCAAAGTTGTTAAAATTTATTTTCAAGGACCTAATTCTTTGATACTAATGGTTAGAAACAATAGTCCACCAAGATAACTGAGAGGGGAAAGGTGGACGGGGGGGTGGGGTGGGGGGGTGTGAATCAATTATCCAATAGTTAAAACATTTATCTTTTTTAAAAAAACTTAACCATTCAACCAAAGTAAACAAAATCATAATAAGATGCACATAGACAATTACACTAGATATGTTGACTAGGGAAACCCTTGATCAGAGAAAAAACCTCTATGGGAATGATGCCCATAAGATGATGTACTGATATAAATTCTCCTTGTTAGAGGATAGACTCTATTAGGAGTCTTTACAAAATTTAGTACATATGAGTCCCTATTAGGGGACTTTGAATCCCTGTTAGGAGTTGTAGTACAATGTATGCAAAATGAGCCCACTGCCCAAACATGCAATTTCAACTACAAGAAGAGCTCACTGCTCAAACATGCAATTTATAGTTATGTTCTTCTTTCCTTTTTTCTATTAACCAAACCAATCATTGTCAGAACTTGCAGACTAGGTCATGAACCTCAGATCCAAATATCAAATCTCAGATCACACAACAAAACCTCATCAATGAAATTTCCTTCACTTCCACTCTACTTTTCTCAACTTTGCATTCCGCTCTCTTTGGTTCTTACAATCACTTTTGAATATCATATCATGATAAAGAAAAATGTCCTTCCTTTATACTAAGTCCATAAAATAATTCCCTAAGCCAACTATTAGACCTTCTCAATTAATCATTATAGGACCAAATTAAGCACACGTTACACTTAGTAATAACATTAATCTTTCACCTTGCAATTTGAATATCTTTCTGTACATGCAATATTATGATGAAAAAACTTAGCCACATCATCACCAACATGTCTTCTTCACATCCTCAACCTTGATTCTTAGAATTTACCATAAAATGCCTCTATAAAGTCTATCTAAAAATAGACATCACCAAACCTTGCATAACTTCTTCTAGAGTTATCATTTCTTCATCTAACATTAAGTACATATACTAGATACTTAGAAGTATCTCTCATAGCCTTATATAGTGAGAATACTCAACTAGCCATCCATACCAACTTGATCTTTCTACTGTTCTTCTATTAGATACTATGGAAAACTGCTATATCGACATTAATGACAAAATCAATCATGAATGTAACATATCATCATAGTAACATATCTACAATAATCCCCTATAGGAATATCATCAGCATTCATGCTTCCAACAATCTCTCAATAAGAACATCACCGAGTCGTCTTTAGAACCCAAGTTACAAAAATTGGATGACTCCATGAATTATGATGAATTTGGTATTATAGCCAAATCCAATAAATAATTAGGTGGATACATACATACATACATACATACATACATAAATATATATATATATATATATATATATATATATATATATATATATATATATATATATATATATATATATATATATATATATATATATATATATATATTGTATTGTAACATATCTAAATGTATTAAGAAGAATGTATGCAAACAAATAAGATGAAGATGAGTATAAATTGAAGAAGGCTACAAGTGGTATATGGTATAAAAGAGACTTATCTATCACAATAAGGTGATAATTCTAATTCAAGGAATCTCACTTGACAAATCAAAGTTTTAGATCAAAGATCAATCACTGGTTCATCCTAATAGGTGCATCATTCATGTCCTCTAACAAGGTGGACTTAATAGTGTTTTGATAAATCTCCTAATAGAAAACACACTTCACTAAATGTTTGTAAATCCTTTAAAAAGGTGGACCTAATAGTCCTTATTTCTCTTAATAGGGAAGATCACCAAAAGTGGTCAATTATAAGCTTTAATAGGTGAAATTTATACTGCAGTACTTAAGCTTGTGGGTATCATCCCCACCCCAATTTTACTTTCTATTTGGAAGGTTTCTAGGTCACCATATCTTGTGTCAAAGTGTTATGAATGTTTATTGCTTTCATTTTTCAGTGAAAATAATTATATCATAATAATATATTAAGGATTAATTGGTGAAGTAAGTTTAAATTTTTACTAGTTCTTAATTCACCCCTCCCCTCTCAATAACCTAGCCTAACTTATATTTCTAATTGATTGTAGGAGAAGAGTTTGAGAAAAATAAATTAGTTGAGAATTAGAGGTATGATTTAATGAAAATCTCAAGGTAAATTAGTGAGTTAAGTTTTTTGAAGAAGTTAAGTGACTGAGTAGTGTAGATAGGAGATATTGTAAATCAGTCACACTAAGGTGATTATCTATTGGATAGAGAAGATCTTCTATCAACATCTTAGTGAAAATGAAAGGATTAAGGCATTGTTACATTCTAACAAGTGTATTAGGTGAATCTTTTAATAGAGTGGTCTTAAGAGGCCCAATGTAAATCTCCTAATAGAATGCTAACTTAATTGTGATGTTAAATCCTTTTGTAAAGTTAGGATTAATAGTCTTGTAATATTTTAATAGAGTAGAGACCTTAAAGGGTAGATCATTAGAAGTGATAAATTGGTACCCCTAATATGCACTTTGTGATTGTAGTAGTGAAGATTTTGTGGGTGAAATCCTCACCACAATTTTACCTTCACCTTAGAGGGGTTTTGCATTACCAAATGTTTTGTTATGTGTTGATAACATGTTGATGTGTTTTATTCATGTTATTAGATATTACATACGATATTATATTCTATCACTTGATGTTGAATGGTTGAGGTGTATGGTGAATTAAGTTCAATAAGGTTTATGATTGATGTGGTAAGAATTTTTGGAGATCCTAATTCACCCCCACTTCACACCCTCCCCCCCACCTTATCATCTCACTTTCTCATTAGATTTCCAAAAAAATATAGCTTCAATTCTTTCTATCTTTCCTTCTCAAACTACCACCCTATCCTAAAAATCTTGAAGACCTATATTTCCATGTCCTTTCAACAAGTAAAACCATCATTCTTGTTTGTCATATTAATCTCATAAGACAAATCCTTGGCAATAATAGCCACATTATGCATATCAAATTTACCCTAAAAAGACATGATGCTAAGATGGACCTACTTAATCACATGAAAAAAACCATTATTGAACATATGGTGATCCAGGATTCTATTTCTTGTAGCCAAAAGGATATTAAGTGCACTTTCCCTACTAACATCACTAAGTGTTATCATAAAAGTGTCATTTGTACATGATCTAAATTCATATCTCACATTACCTTACCCTTAACCACCCGATTGGTTTTTCGGCATTATGTAGGGGGGAAATAGAATCAATCTAAACTAACAAGATCCACCTCTTAAATTATATTTGATTGACAAAGAAGAAAGTGTCAATGTGTAACCTAATGCAAAAGGACTAATGACTTGGGTTTAATTCCCTCTAACATCCACCCTTTGAGGCGTCTAAGAAATTATATATGCAATATAAATTTGAAATATAAATATATGATAAGATGGTAAAGTGTATCCAAATACAAAGGGGGGAAGTGATATACCTTAAAGGATACAAACTTATAAATGAGCTATCAAACAAGCTCATTAACCCTTGACTCAAATTCAAAAACTCTAGGAAATAAAGTTAAACCAAAACCTTCATGAATGAATGTGATTGAAATCTAGCTTAGAAATGAATGTGCTTAAAATCTAGCTTAGGAATGAATGTACTTGAGATCTAGCTTAGAAATGAATGTGCTTGAAATCTAGCTTAGAAATGAATATAGATGAGTGTAGAAGATGCAACAATGGATCTTGAATGTTAAATTTTCTATATGTTGCATAAACTCTTTCAATAACTTGAATACATGAATCCTTGATATTTAATGGAGAGATTTCTTGAATTCCTTAAATGCTTGAAGAATTATTGAGATCTTGAGCACATGCTTGAAAACTTGATTTTGAGATATAATATAATAGATAAAAGAGATAGTTTTATAAAGGGTTCAAAATTAAATTTCTCCCACAAACCAACTCACATAAAAGATAGCACCCCAAAATAATTTGGACATGGGACTTGGCAAGTGGACCCAAAATAGGGCCTATGAAGGGATGAATTGTACCTTTAATAGGCCCATTAGGGATGTACTACATCCCTAATAGGATAGGGAGAAATTGTGTCTCTCCTAACTAGGGACAAAATCCTTGGGATTCCTTCTAGGTTTTGAAATAGGTCCCATCTCCAAGAAAGCATATACAAAACTTGAGATATAGTGATTAGCTTGCAAAAGGGATAGTCTAAGTGATTGAATGAAGGAAAGGGAGGACCTAGGAGGTTAAATATGTCCTCAAGATTTATACCATGAAAATATGAGCCTCAAAGATTATCTATTAGGTTGTACCCTAATTCTACCTAGGAGAAAGGGGAAGAAAGGAGACAAGTGCAAATGAATTATGAAATCATATAAAATGGGTCCAAAAACATCATGCAAAAAAGGTGCTTTTAGTTTAATACACTTGAGATATGGGACCCTAATCCTCCAAACTCATAGTCCTTCTATAATATGTTTTACAAGAATACTCCTCTTAATGGTTATGATATTGTAGGAAAGTACTGTTGTCAATAATAGGTTGTTGGAATAAATTTTGTGAACCCTAAAGAATAACTAGTAAAAAAATGGTAGACTCATTTATCAAAGGTGTTTATCTCAAGGTGCATGAAGGAACCAAGATTGGTTGGGAGAAATGACTAGTGAAGGAAATTGATATGCAACTCTAGTTCACAAAGGTGAACACAAAAGAGAATAAGTATGGGACCAATAAAGAAAATGACATAGATGATTATCTTAGATAAGGTATGACAAGTGAAGTTTGTGTGAGTAGAAGGATTCCAAGTAGAAAGGAAAGAAGATTGACCAGTTGCCAAAAACTATGGTTTGGACAACTCAAAAAGTGAATTGTAGAGAAAGATATCCATGACTTGTTAGTCATGAAGAGGGTATGAGTGCACTCATCATTGCACTTAATGGTGATGGGATAATATATTGAGGAATTAAAAAAAAAAATTAATATTTTTCCAACAAAATAAAGTTACCAAGAACATATGACACTCGTGACTCTTGTATGAATATGCTACACCTAACAAGAGTGGTTCACTACTACAATAGGAAGTTGAGCTGTAGTAGGGGTGATAATTAAAAAATTGAATTGTTAGATTAGGGATTCTAAGAAAAGATAGAAGAAATTATAACATGAGATAGAGTTGATAGAGAAAATGTTAGATTCCTAAGTGATTAGACAGAGTCAAACTAAGAATCAAACTAAGTTATCATTTTGAGGATAAGTGACTAAGAATGATCAACACAAGCTTTATTTTATGTAGGAACAAGGAGAGACAAGCACAGAAGTGTCCAAGATCTAAACTTGTATAGCCAAGAGAAAGATCTATTTCAAGATAAGTTAGTAGATATTTGTTAGACTAATCACCATTATTTACTAATATTTCCAAGAATAAATCCTTTCAAGGGTGGAACCTAATAGGTTCTTTTTAAAAATCCCTTAACATGGTGAGAGATTAACTTGTGATTTGAATATCTTTAAGTAGGATAGCACTCAAAATAGGGCTAGACTTTAACATGTCTTATAAAAATCCCCTAATGAGCTGGAACCTAAAAATTTCTTTGTAATGTTATAACAAAGATAATCTCTTGACCAGGTGCACTTTAGGAGAGTGCAATATTTGTGAGTATTGATTCATACACCATAGTTTTCACACTAACTAGGTTTCCAAGAGATACATATTGTGTTATATGTTTATATTATTATGTTCTTTTTTATTATTACTCTTGGTTGGTTAAGTTATAGCCTGAACAAACCCATAGACAACTATGAAGTTTTATAGAGAGTAAAAAGTTAAAACCAGTGAATATAAAATTTACCACTTCCCTTCTCAATATAATGACCTATTGTAGGAGAAAGAATTGGAATCAAAGCCTTGGTCCCTAGGAGAAAATATTTTAAGAACTTGAAGAAAAATAAAGTTGTTTAAAATAGATGCAACAAATATTTCCAAGGAAAATTAGAGGTCATGGTGTGGGAAGACGAGTTTGCATTTGATAAATATTGGAGATTTTTACTAGACACATGTAGAGGTAAAATATGTTGAACTAGTTGGTCAACTCATCCCAAACAGGTTAAAGGAGAAGGAGATATGCAAACCTACAATGAGTGCTCTAGTGAGAACCTTATCTTACTTTGAGTACAAAGATGTGGAAGATATCAAGACTACTCATGATATGCAAGAAAAGATAATAGTAATCTATGGTGGTGAAAAATATATCATGAGGGCTAAAATTGAGAGCCCAAGAGGAAATTTTAATGACATGAGGATAAAAGAAGGGAAAGAGATTACAGGCTATGCCAAGAAGGTAAAGGGTTTCATGCCTTGAATTAAAGTATATAGATGCATACCACAAGAAAATGGGTGTATGAACAAGATATTGAGAACCCTCTAACCAAAATATTCCATAAGGGTGTCATCCATTCAAGTGCTGAGAATAATAGATATGATAGAGGTATAACTTGATGCCTTGCTAGGAAAGATCACTACATTTGATCTTATACACTTTTACAACACCCAACCACCCAAGGTTCAAACCTACATTCAAATCCTCAATTGTTCAAGTTACAATGTAGAAAAAAGAGAGGAGACAAGCACATTAAGTTATATGAGAGAATTGGACAGCCTATATGCTAAAGAAGTCAAACAAGAGGATCTATAGGCTCTATTTGCAAAAAAAATGGTTAGAGGAAAAGGTAAGTACAAAGGTAAGCTCATTTTGAAAATGTTTTAACTACAAAAAGGCCAGACATTATACTGGATGATGTCTACAACCTATGAGAAATGAGAATGATGTCTAGAAGAAAACCAAAAAGGGAGGATCAAGCTCCAAGGGAAAGGAGAAGAAGCAATGCTAATTTTCTAAAGAAGGTGTGAATAATGAATAGTTAAGTATTGATGATGACAAGGACAAGGATGAAGTATCCTTTGTTTCTATTGTAGAAGAAAGCATGGAGAGAGTCATCCTAATAACTAGTACCAATATCCATAAGAACTAGGTAATATATAGTAGTTTCTTACACCACATGTCTAGTAATAGAAGCATGCTCCATAAAATTGTGGCCAATGATGAAGGAATGGTGAATTTTGGCAAAAACTTGCTATGCACTAAAATAGGTAAGGGTGTTGTATCCCTAAATTAGTCCACTACCTATGAAGATGCATATCTCTTGGAAGGATTGAAATATAAGATGTTGAGTATGGCCTAGCTGATGGAGAAGGGTTATAAGTTAGAGTTGAACAAAGGGTCTTGTAGAATATTTGACAAGACATGAACACTCTTAGATACAAGAGAACAAAGTAGAGGTAATATTTTATACGTCAATATTTCTTATAATAATTGTATGGTAGCTAAAAATGATAAGAGTGTGTTATGGAATAGAAGGTCCATGTGAATTTTGAGAGTATATTCAAAGTAGGAAGGAAGAAATCAGTAAGAGGTTTACCCCTATTACCAAATCTACCAATTTTTAAGTGAAATACCATCAACATCAAAGATGTAAGTTCATGTTTTTTAATAGCAAGTAATTTACTTTTCAACATGTACTAGATCTAATTCGTACTAACTTGTGTGGCCCCATGAGGATGAAGAGTGTATATGATGACATATACTTTATGTTGTTTATTGATTATTTTTATAAGATCATGTGGACTATCTAGTTAAAACAAAAGTTAGAATCTTTTTATATGCTCAAAATCTACAAAGAAAAAGTGAAAAAAGAGAATAGTAGAGCATTGAAATGATTGAGATTAGATTGTAGAGGTGAGTTGACCTTGAATAGGAATTTTAATGTTACTATGAGGAGAATGGAATCAAAAGAAAAATGTAAAATCCAATGATACCTCAAATGAATAGTGTTGCAAAAGGAAGAAACGAGCCTATCATAAATTGTACTAGAATATTGATGATCCAAAACAATGTTGTATAGATCTAATAGAGAGAATCTAGAAGCACAAGTTTTTGTGTACAACTTGAATAGGGTACAAGTGAAGAAAGGGATACATAAGATTCCCTATCAACTATGATTTTCTCACACATAGTCTCTTAGATACTTTAAGGTATTTGGAAGAAAATACTACATCAAGAGAGATGAATACTATGGAAATTTTGAGCCTAAGAGTAATGAGGGTATTTTTTTGATATACTTTAATAAAAGTAGAGAATAATGGTGTCTAAAGATTTGGATAAATAAGATTGTGAAATGTACCAATGTAAAAGTGGTTGAATTATCAAATAAGAATGATGAAGATAGAATGAAAAACCAAAATCCTACAAGATGCTCAAGTACACCCAACTAAGTGATACAGTGGAGAGTGTACTGATAGAGAAGGAAACAATGCATGAAATTATACTCACTCAAGAAAAATAAGCTCAATATGAAGACCAAAGAGAAGAAATAGTTAAAGGGAAACTAGTGCTAGCCAAGTAATGTAAGGAGGCACGACTTGCTTAATGATATCATTAGAAACAAGGATGCTAGAGTGATAATGGGGAAAAAAGTGAGAGAGATAGTATGTCTATTCTCACATATGCAACTCAAAGTAATAAGGGAAGATCAGAAAGGAAAAAAATGGAAAAAAGCCATGGAGGAGGAAATTAATCAAATAGTAAAAAATGATACTTGGACCTTGGTTCCCTAACCAAAAGACAAGAATATCATTAGAATAAAACAGGTGTCCCAAAACAAGATGAATGAAGATGGAGAGGTAGTCAAGAAACAATGCCAAACTTGTCTAATAAGGCTATGCACAAGAAGAAGGAAAGGACTATGGAGGAACCTTTTCACCATTGGATAGGTTGGAAGGAGTTATAATATTCCTAGCATTTGCATCCTAAAAAAAATTCAAAGTGCATTGATCTAATACAAGGTTACATTCTTGAATTGATTTTTGGAAGACGAAGTGTATATTGAGTAACTCAATGGCTTAGAAAATAAAAAATGAAAAAAACCAAGTATGTAGACTGGGAAAATCCATGTATGGATTGAAATAGACACCAAGATCATGGTATGAGATATTACTCTCATACGTTTTAATTATTTAGTCCATAAGAACTAGTAACAACTACAATCTATACATGAAGCAAGAAAGATATATAAGTCTATTTATTATAGAGATTTGTTTTTCTAATATAATTTTTGGAAGATATGATAAGCTAAGTACTAAGTTTTTTGAAGACTTGAAGAAATAATTTGAAATGTCCATGATCAAAGAAATTAGGTTTTTCATCAAAATGTAAGTATCCAATTGAAAGTAGGTATCTTCATAGGGAAGACTAAATATGTGAACAAAATACTAAAGATGGTTAGTATGGAAGAATAAAAAGTGGTGCACATTCCAATGTTGAAAAATTACAAGTTTTTAAAGGAGAATTAAAGTGCTAAAGTAAATGAAATGCTTTACCAATCCATGATTACTAAACTACAATATGTGATGCAAAATAGACTAGACATAGCACAAGCAGTTGGAATAGTAGCCATATTTTCTTCCAACTCAAAATAATGACACATTGTAGTTGTCAAGAAGATCCTCAGGTATGTAAAGGGTACTGAAGAGTGTGGCCAATGGTATCATTGTAATGATAACTTTGAGTTTAGCATCTTTAGTAATGTTGACTAGGTGCAGAACATAGATGAAAAAAATAACACAACTGGTGGTGCATTATTTCTTGGAAGAATATTGGTTGCATGGGATAGAATGAAGGGAAAAAAAATCATTGTCAATAGCTAAAGCAAAATTTGTACATTGTAGTAATGATTTACACTCAATTTGTTTTGATCAAGCAATCTCTTCAAGGAATTCAAGATAAAATGGAGTAACTGGTAGTTATCAAGTGTGATAACACTAATGCAATCAACATATCCAAAAATATGGTAATGCACTCAAAGATGAAGAAATTACCCATCAAACATATTTTTTTGAGGTAGAAAGTGCAAGAAAAATAGGTTAGAGTGGAATATGTAGCAACTAAGAGAAACTAGCTCATATCTTTATAAAGCCTCTTTAAAAGGATACTTTCTAGTAACTATGAGAAAGGCTAGGGGTCTTACCCCTATTCATCATGAACTAAGAAGAAAATAGTCATGCATCAATCCATGATCAAGGAACAAAGAAGTCTAATGGTGGATCTTTGAGAACAAGGGACTAATCCATACTGGAATTTGTTGAGATAACAAAAGAGAAGAGAAGCTAATCTCCTTTGGAATTTTTATCAAAGGGGCAATTGTTGAAAGAAGAAAAGAATGTAAAGGAGAAGATAAAAAAAGGGGAGCATAGAAATAAAAAGGAGCTACAAAGAAAAAATGTGAGAAGAACATAAGAAAGAAGATGAGAGGATCCAAATAATAGTCAGAGCATATAGATGCATTATCTCAGGGGGAGATATTGAAAGAAATAAATCAAGAAAATGCAAGGCACAAAAATAAAAAAGTGATAATTTTTTAAGTGTTTCAATCTATAACAAAGGGGTAGATTATTGGTATAACTACCTTAAACCTTGGAGATTGACTAGTCAATAGACCAGTAAACTTAGTTATCAAAGATATTCTCATTTTTGTCAAGGAACACAAAGGAACCAAGATTGGTAGGGAGAAATGACTAGAAAATTACATTAATGACTCTAGTTAACAAGGGTGAACAAATAAGAGAATAAGTGTGGGACAAGTAGAGACAATGAAATAATTGATTCACTTAGAAAAATTATGCTAAGTGAAGTCCATGTGAGTAGAAGGATCCTAAGTGGAAAGGAAAGAAGAACGGTAACTTGGCAAAAAAAGATGTTTTGACAAGTCAACAAGGAAAGCATGGATCAAGATACTCATGACTACTAGGTCATGAAGAGCATAGAAGTGCACTCATAACTTCAATTAATGGTGATGGGTTAATATATTGAGGCACAATCAAAAGAATTCAAATATGAATTATTTCCATCAAGAGGAAGTCATCGACAAAACATGAAACTTGTGACTCCTATACACACATACTACACTATACAAGAGTAGCACACTACTTTTGTGGGAAGTTTAGCTAGTAGTAGTCAGGAGCATTAAAATTTGAGCTTGTAGATTAAGGCTTCTAAGTGAAGCTAGAATAGAGTATAAAATAAGATAGAGTTGAAAGTGAAAAGGTTAGATTAATAAGTGATTATCTAGAGAGCCAAACGAGATGAACTAAGTGGGATTTCAAGGTGTGAAGGAGAGTGACAAGAGATAATTCTTCTTAAGCACATTATTCTGCTAAGGAAAACTGAGTAAGTGCAAACAACATAAGCTTCATTGTGTATAAGAGAAAGGAGATCCCAACACACAAGCAATCAAAGTCTAAATTTTGAGAGCTAAGATAAGGTAGAGCATAATTCAAGACAAGTAAAAATATCTAAAGAATGATCTATTTAAAGCTAAACAATGAATCTATTTGTTAGATCAATCACTATTGTTTACTAATCTTTGAATATGTAAATCTCATTGAGGATTGATCCAAATAGATTCTTCATACAAATCTACTAATAGGGTGACACATTAAATTATGTTTCTAAGGGTAAAAGTACAAAGTTGTGTCACCTTTTAGGATGACTTGCTAGAATGATTGAATTTGGGCATTTCTATCTAAAAATCAAATTTTTTTCAAACATGTATGATCTTGATAAATTTATTCTAGTTAAGTTATATATGGTCTCACACTTTTCCAATTGAAAATATCTATTAGATGCATGTTTTATACTAGTGTGTATCTGATTACTAAAGAAATAAAATTATTTTAGCAAATTGACATTTCAATATCTCTTACTATTTTTTATGAATTTTTTTAATAACATATAAAAACTATTTTATAGAGCTCAAAGTCACTAATATTCTCATATAGAATTCATAATGCTTTAATTAGATATATTATATTGTAATTAAAAAATTCTACAAGCATGTATTTTAACACTTGAGAAGATGTTGATTTTGAGAAAGAAAAAAATATGAAATCATTCTAAAAAAATTAAAAAATTATATGACATAGAGGAGAGACTTCTCTTCAAGAATATAGAATTTTCTTTCAGTTGGAATGTATTTATTTTGAAAAATGTGGTGGGAGATGAAAGCTATCAATTTTGGGTAAGGTGAAAGTTGAATTGCTATAAAAGAGAAAATATAGGTCTAAAGCCATTTTTTGTTTTTTATTGTTCTAGATACATATATTATCTATGTTTTTGGTGGGAACTAGACCCCAAATTTTCAGCATTTTTCAGCAACTAAAAAGTTATCTTTAAAAAATAGGAAAATATATCAATCCTTATTCCAAATAATTATTAAAAATTATAATCCTAAATTTCATTCATTTCTACATTTCATTAGTTTACTTCATTTCCAAATTCTACATAATAATACCAGTTTTGTGTCATTGAAGGTGAACAATTATACTTTTGTTAGGCTTTTCATTTGTAAAAGGGTGACACAATTTGTGCTTTTACCCCTAAATTACTTTAAACAAGTTTCTCCTAACAATGCAATCGTTTGATGGGTCTTATCAAAATCACTTAATAGGATATAATCTAGTTGTGTCTTTGTAAAATTCTAACACTGATAAGCTAATGACCAAGTGCACTTCAAGAGAGTGAAATATTTGTGAGGATCAACTCACACACTAAGATTTTTACCCTAGATAGGGGTCTATGAGATAAATGTACTATATTATGTGTTTCTATATTATGTTTTTTTTAAAATCTTAATCTCGACTAGTTAAGCTACAACTTGCACAAACCCATAGAAAAGTGTGAAACATGATAGAGAGTAAAATGTTGAAACTAGTGTGTATACTAATTTAATCCCCACACCCTTGAGTATACTTACCTATGGTAAGACTAACATAGGAGAGTTATGCACAAGAGGGGGGAAATCTCTCTCAGTGTTATGTTCACCTTTCAACATTTTCTTAGATGAAGCCATTTTTTTCTTCTAGTCATGAGCCTTAGGTTCCTCCCTATCTATATCCATATCATCACTATCTTTATTATAATCCTCATTTATGGTATTGTATCTAAATAAATGGAAAGAGATCCTCTCATCAATAAATTTACTTTTCATATGAAAAATTTGTTTGTGGGAGCTTTCATATTTTGGGAGTATTGTATAAATATTAACACTATCTATATAGCTTGTAGAAACCTAAAATAATCCCAAATGCTAAATTTTAATATTTCTTGTAATAGTATAATTGATTATTAATTAATTAACTAATTATTTTAGTTGTATTATTTGACTTATTTATTCAATTAAATATTTTTATTTCCCTCAACATATTTGAATTCAATTCAAATAGATCCCTATAATGTATTAAATTTATTCATACAAAGTGCTCCATAAATCCCCTTGTAAATTAAATTATATTTATTTAAATTCCTCCACATGATTAAATTTCCTAAACCCACTATTAAATTAAATCCTATTTAATTTAATGTTGAGTCCTTGTTAAATCGTAGTCTACCCACCCATCATTCTCATCCTCCTAAGCCTATGCACTAGCTAATCCCACTTATTTAGCCTCAATATCCTTTTCATCCCTATGGTTGCTCACACATGTGAGAAAATCAATCCTATGGAGTGCCTATTTTATTAACTTCTCCAATAGGTAATCTTACACCTTTATCCCCCACTCTTTCTCCCAAGGTTTCTTATAGATGTGTGAGTACACCTTGAGCCACTCAAACCTTAAAGGGTCTTTATGAATTTCTACATGGATTTTCATTTAGCTTATGTGTCTCTCTTGTAGCACCTATGTGGATGCTACACATATTCCATCTCCCTAAAGTATCAGTCAAGCCTATAAATAACGCCCTAGTTTAGTATTTGAGAGTTTTACAAATTTTATGCTTAGAGCTAATCTTTCATAGTTTTTTGCATATTGTTCTTGGTTATTCCATTTACGTGGTAGCTTTTCATTGTATATTTTTACTTATTTGCATCATTATCTCACATCCTTTAAAATCTTTTAAAAATGATTACTTCCATAGCCATCTATTCAAGTTTTCTTGATCATTTTGAGCATAGATTCATACACATTGTATATCATTTATCAATGTTGGAATTCAATATTTGTGTTTGTGGAGAGCACATCCACATCTCTCAATCTTGAGCACTATCATCTATGTTACTTGCAGTGTCATCTACATAGATTTTTTGTCATCTGTGTATTATGGTATCTGTGCATATTGGCACCTAAACTTTTTCACTACATGAGTGAAGTTTATTACAGAGTTTGGAATTTTCATATTTCCATCTCTATGCTATTCTATTGTCTACAATTGAGTGAACAAAATTAATGAGCCTTTCAATTTCAAACTACTTTTTGATCATTTTAGATAACATCTTCTCCTGGGTTTTTCATAATAATTGATATTTCCATAGTTAAACATGGAGAAGCCATTATTTTATTGCATTTCTTTATTGGTTTAAGCCTATTATTTAACTTTTTCATCTACATAGTGGGGTCAAAGCACAAACCTGTGTCTCCCTTTTGTGAAGGAAAAGACTAACAAAAGTACAACTGTTCACCTTCAATGATATAAAATTGGTATTATTATTTAGAATTTTAAAATGAAGTAAACTAATTGAATGTATAGAAATTGATCAATTTTAGGATTATATTTTTTAACAATTATTTGGACTAAGAATTGATATATTTTCATAATTTTTATAGATAATTTTCTAATTGCTAAAAAATGCTAAAAGTTTGGGGTCTAGTTCCCACCACAAAACTATATGGAAATAAACTTATTTCCCTTTGATCCTAGACTATTTTATAGATAGCATATATATCTAGAACATAAAAAAATAAAAATTGTCTTTAGACTTAGATTTTCACTTTAATAATCATTCAAAGATCAACTCACCTAAAATCGATAGTTTTTAATCTCCCACCACATTTTTCAAAACAAATCTATTCTAACCAGAATAAAAATTACACATTCCAGAAGAAGGCTCTCTCTTCTAGAATGTCATATAAGTTTTAAATTTTTATGATATGATTTACTATTTTTTTCTTTCTCAAAATTGACATCTTTTCAAGTGTTCAAATATGTGCTTGAAGAATTTTTTAATTGTAATATACTATATCTAATTAAAACACTATAAACTCTATATGAGAATATTCTTGACTTTGGGTTCTATAAAATGGTGTTTCTAAGTTATTACAAATATATCATAAAAAATTGTAAGATTCATTGAAACATGAGTTTTCTAAAATAATTATATTTCTTTAGTAATTGGATTAAAACTAGTATAAAACATTAATTTAACAGACATTTCCAATTGGAAAAGTGTGATACTATAAATAACTTAGCTAGAATGAATTTATCAACATCATATGCTTGAACAAATTTTTTTTATAGATAAAAATACTCAAATTTAGTCATTTTTCTTAGTCAACTTGAAAGGTGACATAGCTTTGTACTTTTACCTAGTGTTGTGGTGTTGTATTCATGTGTTTTAGTATCTATTTATCTTGGTTACTTCATTTAGAGAGATTACAAATAAGTTTTATTTTAGATAGTATGTTTGGATGACCTGTGGCTTAGGAAATGGAATTAATGTTGAACTCAAATAAACACTTGTCTTGGAATGGATGGCTCAAATAATTTGATAAATCAAACACACTCTTGAATGCCAAAGGTCTAAAATAATCTAAACCCAATCTTGAATGCCATAAAGGAATTGAAAAACATTTAATTGAAATGCATTCTTAGAAATCAAACACACTCTTGAATTCATAAGGATCAAAGAAAAATGTTATGAAACATACTTCAATTTGGGTTTAGAATACTTTCACCAAATCTTGAGTGCTTAAGGGACAAAGAACATTGCAAACAAACATCTAGACTTGGTACTTAAAATGAACACACTAAATCTTAAATTCCTTATAAGAATTGGATTGTATTCCCTCCTATTTACAAAGCTTTTACGATTCATTTTCGAATAACTTATGCATTGTCAAATTGGAAAGATCCTTACATGTAAACATACGTGTCTTCAAGCATAATTAGTGAGCTTAAAGCTTCAAATGGGAATGAACAAATTTTTGTGTGTGTTTGAAGGAGTGTTTCATAATACTACCTTGATTTCATTTGTTTTCTTTCAATCTATGTAAATTATGTGATGTGAGAAAAAATTAGGCTATTTTTTGGGTATCCTCTTCCCTTACCTTCACAGATCTTCATGTAAGAGAAAGATATAGTCAATTTTGGGTTAACTTCCAAAGAGTTCTATTCTTTGGGAAATTCTCATTCAAATTGGAGAGAAAGCTCAAATTGGTAAATCCCTCCAATCAATATATAAATGAGAAGTAAGTCAAAAAAAATTCTCATCCACCCAACATCAAATGAGGTTTTTAAATGGTAGACTGAGGTAAGAAAATATTCTTATAATTTTGGTATGGTTCATACTAGCCTCTTAAGTGGGTCACACACACAAAAATCTATTGGGTAACAAAATAGATCTTAATATGACCCAACTAGTAGCCACCCATTGTCCTTGGTATGCTATTTAAATGAGTATAGTATGGGATTGCTCATGTTCAATTATTTTAAATGGTTCAAGGGAAACACCATCCTGTAAAGTTACTCAACATTGTAGTTCCCTTGTAGAAGCATAATGCTACTTGGACTTCATACCCAAGGGTCATTGTCCCTATAAAAGTGGAAATTCTATTTTCTATGCTTGGAAGGTTCTCTGACATGTATGTTTTCCAATCAAATCTCATATCAACTAACCTCTTGGATTGAGAGGAAAATATCATACTAGAACAATGAGTTACCAAGTTGTGTGCTATCATGCCCAAAATTTAGGGTAAAAGTACATGGATTTCAACTAAGTTAACATATAACCATTATTAATTATAATATAAAAGGGTGATAACAAGGTACAATTAGTTTGTGGGTTATAAGATGTAGGTGCATAGTCAAGTTTTTTGTTGCATTAATATAGATGTAGAGTCAACATCTCAACTATGTTGCACCATGATGAAACCTTAGGTTCTAGTGCTGAAAAAATACTTAGTTTTGGTTACATAGTTTGGTTTGACTAAACCATTGTTAAGATGTGATGTCATATTCAAGGGGACATTAGGGTTCCATAGTTTTTAGGCTAAAGTTGATTAAACATGGGTACATGTGTAGGATCATTGTCAACCAAACTATTCTCTTAAATAGCAATAAAAAATTAGTAAATTAGGGTTATGTTAACTTGATATACAATTTTCTACTTGTTATAAAATTTATATAAAAAGTTGAGAGATAATAAGCTCTAGGAAATTGAATTTAGTTTCTAAACTACTAGATCTTATCTGAAAAAAAATAAAAATTGCTTGGTTGAAATTTTGAATTTTAATGCAATAGTACAAAAATTTCAAGACAAAAATAAGTAGACGTATGCCTGACCACCTTAATTAAAAGAAAATGATAATATTTTGTAATAATATTATAGATATAAGAGGTAGACACATCCTTCGACATGACAAATATTTTTGGATATTTTTATTCTAAATAAAAAAATAATTATTAATTTTTTACTTTAGCATTTTTGCAATAAAAAACTCTCATGTCTAAAAACCTCAACTAATTCAAAAATCTACAAAATTTAATTTAATTTTTTCCCTTATAGTAGAAGAAACATAGAATCTAATGCATCTTTTGGATTTCAAAAATGTTGTACCTTTTTAAAGTTATAGTTGTTTTTCAAGTAGTGTGTCAATCAATACTTTATATGTAACTCCATTAAAAAAAAAGTAATAATTACTTACTGAATTCCTAATTTGACAAACCTTACATTTATGGAAAGCTAAGAACATTCTTAAGAAACCCTTTTCATTTCATCAAATTTTGGCGAAAAAAAAGTTGTCAGCTACATGTTTGAAGTAAAAAATGCACAAGAACAGGCCAAAAACATGTTTTTGGAATGTGTTTAAAATTGACCATATATAGTTGGTATCAAAAGATATAGTAAGCCTTATAAAAGTATTAGTTATGTTTGTTTAGTATTAGGATGGGTGGGAAAAAAGTTGGAATAGATTTTGAAATGCTTTGAGGCATTTCAAAACTACATATTTTTTATATCATCACTTTTTGGCACATCTTGATCCTACATGTATGGTGTTTGAAAATGTTGGAGGGTTTTCAATTATCCCACTAAGAAAGTGACAGGTCTAGGGGTAGCTAACTCCCATTTTCAACATGTCATTTCTGACAACGGGCTAACTATAAGGCATGACCTTTCTTTTACTTCAGGCTCTGCTAAACCTAGGCGGGTGGACCTGAGATTCAAATGATATCATACTAGTGCAAAACATATCCTTGAATCTATTTAATGCAGATAAAAACCCTTATATCTCCTAATAACTCATGAAATGACACAGACCTACAGTAGATAAGTGCAAATCTAGAATATTCACAAGCTGAGTGAGGGCAAAACAATTATAGCTCCTTCAACATAAAATGTAAAAATTGTTTGATTAATAATGTTGAATTCAGAAAAACCTCAGATATGCAGCAATAAGACCTAGTGATCTTGTAATTGATCATTTCCTTAACCATTGGGCAGTCCCATGAATCACAAACATACATATGAATATCTGAGACATATATGCATCTTCAGATATCTGATCTATAAATTTAACTTGTAAATAGACATCAATCCTCAAATTAAATCCCATTCTTACATGATATCCCCATCAGTAAACCTGCAATCCTATTGATTCCTTAAAGCATTTACACAACCTCTTGGACCATAAGCAGCAATGAATAACATACAACCTTAAGGGACTGCAATCACAACCTAAGCTCTATGTCAAAGACTGTAAAACATTACAAATTAGCTGATAAAGGAGATAGGATTCAACTAAAACTAATCATTTACTGCTCTTTGTATCATTTCCTTGAAATTATACAATCATATGCATGAAATGAAAGACATGAAACAACCTAACAGATCTAAACTATCTATGTTAATCTTCCTATTTCCACTCATACAAGAAGAATTTGCCGAAGAATATGGTCACACTCATGGGAATGCACCAAGAGTTAGATCCAAAACCTGGTATCTCAGTGGTGACTGGTTTTCTCCAAAACAATTGGAACCCTTACAATGAAGGAAAGAATGAAAGATATAGGAGAAAATGGAATTCTTGGATGTGATATGCAACTGCCATCTATCCACCTAGAAAAACCTTCTCAACAAGTTAAAAACAACTTTCAAATCTTTTCCCTCAAATGCTGAATCAAATCCCTTTCAGTTATGGCTCTAAAAGCATCAAATATCTGAAACTATGATTGAACAAATTTCTGATTTGATTCTTGATATTTTACTCATGATAAAATTGAAAATCAATTTTAAAAATGAATCCAAAAAGCCAAGAAAATATTCTACACCTGATTTTCTTCATACTTAGACCTTACTAGGCCTTCAAAATTGCCCTGCAACCGCCTTTGATACTTTACAATCAAATCTGTTCACTGCATTGAGAATGCCCCAGATTTCAAAAAACTACTTACAGATTGAATTGGCAAAGACCTGTGCATAATCTGACCCCGAATTCAAAAAATTTAGCTTCTCCTAATTCCAATAGTATACTGCACTACCCATTTCTGATAAAAAATGCCCCTGTTAGAGCAATTTGAAAAAATAGACCTCCATGACAAAACAGAGCTATTAAAATGAAAATTTTTAAAAATCTATACAGTCAAACTATATAAAACTTTTAAATATTTGAAATTTTTCATTTGATGCATTTGAAGATCATCTTTGAACTTTCATTTTGATTTTCACTTTATCCTCTCCTTCAATCCACTATTGTCACCATGTGTCAGATCCTGATTGCCTGTGACCTCTGAAAATATTAATTAATTAATAATTAATTAATTCCTTTTATCCACAATGTTGTCATGCTTGGGATTTGCTTTACATATTTACGACTTCAAGTGTATCCCCAAAGCCCTTAAAAATTTGATTTATGTGCCTTCGCTCACGCTATCATTTTTCTTTTTACACTCATACGGGGGCTTCTTTTATGTCTTTATGACCTCAGCATAAGACCGAGCTCTTTGAAATATTCATTCACGACCATATGGGCGTAGGACCCCTTGACATTCTCACGATGAATCCTTCCTTTATGATCTAACAGGCACAAGCATATCACTGGGAACCTTGAAGAATTCATTTATGTGCTTATGAGGCTTGTGTATGAGCGGAGGTCTTTAAAATTTGGTCTACGCCCTCTCGTGAAAAAAATCCTTTTACACTTCTATGTGTCGGGCATAACATCAAAGGTCTCTTTATTTCATCTCTCGACCTTATGGTGGGCCTCATTGCAATGACTATCAATTGTCAAAATTAATGCTTTATCATTCCCGCTAGCTGTACACAGGCATGGGTCCACCACAACCAACATGCGGCTTATAAAGCTGTGTGTCCTTAAGATATCTTTTGTATTGTGTAAGATGGTATTTAAATAACTAAGAGGAAATCTATCCTGCAGATGTGGGCTTAACATTTTTAACTATTGTGACCCTATTCCTTCGGCACCACGACTCTCTTCCTTATCATTGTTTGCATTTTCTTTATGGCATCCATTGTCTTGCTATTATGGGCTTCATTTAGGCTAGCATGGGCGTGTTTCTTTGTATGGTTTTCTTTGCCCTCGACGGCTTGTCTTAGTGCTGAGACTTTTCCTTAGAGACTGTAGCTTCCTTTTCATTCTGCTGCTCACATGTGGAGGCTCCATTGTTAGCATAACCTCTGTTCCTTCAAACTGGCGACCGCTCCCTTGCAATCCGTGGGTAAGTTTTTATGCCTACGGCATGCATTTCTTGGATCTGTGTGAGGCTGCTTTTATCATGCTAGGTTGCTTGAAATTTGTGGCATGCTCCTCTTACATGTTGCTCTGACTGCTGCTGCATGTGGGGCTTTAATGCTACAGTTCTCCATTCCTGCGTGGAGCTTTGTTTCAAACATCGTGGAATTTTTTTTCTTTGCAATCGGCTTCCTATTATCAGCATAGGGTCTCTCCTTTTCCATTGATGTGGGGCTCTTTTTTATGGTCAACGACTCCTTATAATAGTTGAGGCTCCTTTTACTTTTTTGTTGGGGATTGCTCCAGAGCTCTATCGAAGCATTGAAAAGCTAACTTATATTCTCCAAGAGAGTGGAAAGCTTGGCCTTTGCGAAACAAGGACTTAAGATGCTTCTGATCAAGGCCTAATGCCATTTCATAGTCTTGTACGACATCTCAGTACTCTTTCAACTTCATCCTTGCTTCTACCCTATTTGAATATGAATACACAAGGACCTCCTTCACTTCCTCCTGAATTTTTGAGGAACTCATTTTGACACAATTCCTTATTAAGTGTATATGAGAGGAGAAATCTGGTAACCCCATATCCACTTGTTTGTGATGAAGATCTTGAGACATTTTGCCCATTCTTGTATAAATCATCATATTTTGTCACTTCCTAAAAAACAGTTGTATCTTTAAATTCCATGGGATTCTTCTTAGCTATAGAAGCTCTATTGGCATCAAAACATTCTTTATGATTCTATTTGCAACTTCAATGATTGACATTGATTGAATCTGATGGAATTAGTCAAACACCAAAGTGGGTCTAGCTAATTTTTTTTTTCATTTTTGAACAAATGGATTCTCAGATTGATCCACTCATCATCTCGAACTAATTCAAATCAATTTCAACTGTCGAACAATCAATCTGAAACTCATTTTATCACTTCCTATCAAACTGCCATTTTTGTGCCAGGGGGTCCATTGACTAGCCTTAAAAAATTGACCAAATCACCTGATCAAGCTCTGAAAATTGGCACATTGATTCTTTGGTCTACATAATTTTACCCTATCAGATTTTGTCTCATGAAGAATTTGGGTTCAAAAGATATTGACTGTCAAATTCGCCCCTTCAGAATTACCTACACAAAAACATGTCAAAAAACTATAAACTGGGTTTGGATTTGGCTTGGAAAACTGGGTAAACTAACACTTGGGAAGATGAAAACTAGGGTGCTGGTACATTGTCATGAGGTGAGTATGGATCTGTGATTTGGGCTCATGAAGAATAATTGGGCACAAATGGAAAACGATCAAAGTGAGCTACCTAGATTTCATAGATTAGGAACAATGACAGAAAGCGATTTTTTGGAAATGGAATTGACCCTAAAAAGTGTGCATATGGATTTGTCAAGACTTGCAAACTGAGACACTTGGAGTATTTTTGATGGACAATATAGGGGTACAATCCATTTGATCTCACCAATCATAGATCTCAAGTTATGATGTCCCACATAGGGGTTCCAATCAATCTACAAATACTGACACCCGTAAAACTTTAAAAATTTCATTTGGAATCGCATTTGAAAACTGTGCAAATGGATTCGTCAAGAGCTGAAACTTAAAACATGACAACCATTTGACATCTATAATGCAACACAAAATGAATTTTAGCAATCAGATCAATTGGTCAAAAGTTATAACTCCTCAAATAGGGCTTCCCAGAATTATGTACAATGTGCATCAGCATGACAAATTTAAAAGACCAACTTTGAGGGATTCAAAGCCTGATCAAATGAACTCAAAACAACTCAAAATCTAAAACATAGGTTCTTGGATATGGATACTAGATATTCTCAAAGTGGCGGGTCATGACACATTTTTGGGTGTGAGATATTCAATTGCAAACAAGGCCTCTTGTCGCTATTTGATACTTAGGGTAAAAAGCAGATTTGGAACTAGCTCAAAACAGGACTTCGCCAAATAGCTCAGAATGATGTTTTAACTTCATGGAACAGGTAGACAGGCTGAATGGAGGGTGTTAGAAACATTAAACACCTTAGGGGATTCAAAGGTACAACTGGGTACATGTGCACTTAAAAAGCGTTTATAGGGCTCAAATTTCTCAATGGTACTCAAAATTGACCTTGCAATTTTTATTCCCAACAGTGGCTCTGTCTAGGTATGCATGCCCCTTGTGGGCATGGCAAGATTTTAGATCTCTGGGAGAAGCAAACCACACACCTGATAGCAAAAACTCTCTAGAACAGCTTTATTGAAAATAGGGGAAACAACTAAAACTACTATATACACATGATGACCTTGGGCCACCAAACTTCAGCAAAATTGTTTACCTCTATCATAAACATAATTCTCATCTAAACTTTCATGAGGGAAACTGAAATTTCTTCTCCTATCAGTTTCACCAATCATATTATCATCATATAACAAATCACTTGGCAAAACAAAATCATCACTCTTACTTTCATAATGCATATAAAAACTTGCTTCCTTCTCAACCGTTAGCTCATTATGAAAATACTGATCAACATGCCCATGAATATTGGTGTCAAACTGAAACTCATCATTACTGACTGATTCATGCATGTTGTCTACCAGAAATGCAAAGTGCTCATTCTCAACTTCAGAAAAAAAGTTATATATATCATGCATTTTTAACTCACCTCGACTTTGCACTTCCTCAAGTGCTACTAGCTGAATTTGAAATGAAAAATCAAATTTGTATTCACACATAACATCATCATCACAATCTGAAAATATTTCATAACCTTCTGATGTATTCTCATAATTGAAGTGTTGATTGGCTTTTACCTCATTTGAATCATCATAGAACTTACCATGAAGTGTCGGTTTCTCTTCAAAGACAACTCCATTGGACACTTCATCAAATACAACATCATTAGAAGATTCAACATCAAAAATAGAAGAACAATAATCTGATATGTTACAGCAACATGACAGTGTATCATAATTTGCATCTAACCACTTTAAACCTGAAACCTCCATGTCGTCTTCAAACAATGGGTTAATGACTCCATGTAGGGATCCTCATTGCACATTAGGATAGAACATGGGCTGCTCATCCTCACAAGAATCATCATATAAAACATTATTATAGACTTTAAATTCACTACCCACCCTATCCTCATGGAAACTTTCAGCGTATGAAGAAAAGTCTAAACTGTATGAAGACTCCTTTTTTATTTCTTCTACCAAACATATAGTGTGTACTATTACATCCTCTTTATCAACTTGTTTAGGATAACCATTATGAACACACTGTGATTTATTCCTAAACGCTTCACTATATGTCTGATCTTTATTGTCTGATATAAACACATTTGACAACTCTTCATTGGAATCTTCAAATTCAGATTCATCAACTGAACTCAACATTTTTTTATCTTCATAACTTGAGGACAAATCACTCTTAAAATTTTCATTGGCTAACTGATTTGTATGACGCAGAAACTAAGATGCATTTTTCTTTTCAGAATCAGAGGAACAATTCATACCTTCAACTTCATATGAATATTCACTTCCATCATTGCTTTCTTCCTCCCAATCAAGATCATATTCATATGAAGATGAACAAACAGTGTCATTTTTCTCACTATGATTCGAGCAAACACTCTCATCATCTCCTTCATATGATTCTTCTTCATTGTATATCAAATAAACAACTTCATTGTCATCATTTGGAAGATGAATTACAACTTCTTCATACCCACATTGAGATTCATATCTTTCTAATTCATTATTAACATAATGCAACCTTGCAATAAGAGAATTTAATTCTTGTCTATCTGATTGATTAAAAGAATACATCTTACCATTTATTGCTGAAAAATTATCAACATGTGCATTTTGTTCTTCTAATTGTGGCTGAGATGACTGTGATTCATGCTCCTCACTTTGTGTTAACTCTCCATGGCATGTCGGATTAACAACATCAAACTCATGATTAGAGAGATAACTTTCAGCCTTCTCACTTGCACAAAACTTAGATCTAGGTTCAACAACTTCAAAATTGGAAACATTAGTAACATCATCATACACATAACTATCATGAGAAGAACTTTTTACTGTAACTAATGTTTGATCTGTAAAATCAACATATTTCTGAAACCTATCAAAGTCTAAAAAATTACTCACTATTGTAGCGTCATGAACATGTGTGTTTCTATTTGCAACTGGACTAACCTTTCTCATACACACATTTTGATTTGAATTCTCAATCCGATTAAAACCTATAGCAGGCGTGTTGACACTTTGTTTTGAAACTGAAACATCAACACTATGTTATACTTTTCTTTCAAACACATTATATCGGAAATCATTCAAGGCAAAATGACCTCTAGTCAATCCATACTTCATATTATTCTCAATATGTCTAGTGGTCATAAAAGCCTGATATAATGTCTGCAGTTCTTTATCCCTTAGTAGATAATTCATTTTCTTATCAAATGCATCAAAATAAATAGCTAAACACATTTGATCATCAGGTTTGTAACTCTTAGGGATATCATTCAAAAATTTTGCAAATCTGATATTAAATTGAGGCACAAGTTCATCACTCTAAATATGAATATTCAAGAACTTATCATAAGAATCAGATATGCTTACCCGTTCTCCAAATTGCTCCATGAAGGCAGAATGCAACTCACTCCAGGATGAAATGAAACACGTTGGTAGAAAACAAAACCAATCTCTAGCATCACCTTTTAAGTTCTGAACAAATAACTTCATGTGTACATCCTCATGAGCAATTTCGTAGTCACTCATCAAATCAGTGAATAATTCAACGTGATGACTAGCTGAAACAAGATGATTCCCACTAAATTTAGACAATCTTTTCCTAACGTCATTAGGAATGACATTTGCGAAACCATGAATACAATTGAAATTCAATGGCATATACCGCTTGGTAGAAATGGATCTAGGTACTTCACTAACCAACTGCATCCTAGGTGGAAGGAATCTTGACATTCTTAACTAATTTGAACCTCATTCACCTATAAAAACTTCTAATTTATAATTTGCAGCAGATCTATACCCTTCTACCCATGAACTTTAAACACACTTCACAAACTTAAAAACAACCAACTAAAACAAATCTAGTGAAATGTGTGAAACTTAAAACTATTCTCCTCTTTTTAGTGCTGAAACTTCATTGGATGGAGAATACACTTTCCACAATAAATTTTCATGAAAGGGAAATACATGAAAATGAGAATACTTTTAGTGTTGTTGCATGAAACCATTGATCTGCTGATTGGCCTGGTGCTAACATGAATTCCTCACACCATTGATCATAACCTTATAGAGTCACCATATCCTTGAGGAGAGAAATAAAATCACAGCAGTGATTCGCATTTATCATTTCAAAAACTTTTAATAGAAAATCAAACAACACTTTGAAACTTACTGGTCAGAAACTTATATAGATCTCTCTTCTTGTTTTAAAAATTTTTGGCACAACTTTCAGATATGTCCAATTCAATTGAAAACTCTTGAAAACATTTATAGGTAACTGATCTACACTGATTTAGAGATCCTTTAGAGAGAGCCGCCACTCACAAATTGTGAGAAAGATTTTAAACAATGATTTACAACATGGCAGATCTGAATTCAAATTCCAACTTGTAAAATTTGCAAATCTTTAAAACACTTAGAAGAGAGAAACCTTTGTTCAACAATTCTGACACTGAGTTGACAACAATACTTTGAAAATAACAACTGGCTAAATTGACTAAAGATGAACACCTTTTAGCAATATAATTTTCATTCAACCTCACAGTTACTATTGCAAATGGATAAAAATTTAACTGGGGAACATAAGACATCAACAGAGAAATGGTAAACACCTCACACAACCCTGCTACTATAGCATATAATTCCTATTGCATTGTATCTTCTTCAAATTCTCAAGGTTTGTTTGTCATATAGATTCAATACAATCCCCAGTAGAGTTGCCATTTTGTTGGTGTTTGAAAATGTTTGAGGGTTTTCAATTATCCCACTGAGAAAGTGATAGGTCTAGGGGTAGCTAACTCCCATTTTCAACATGCAATTTCTGACAATAGGCCAACTATATGGCATGACCCTTCTTCTACTTTAGGCTCTGCTAAATCTAGGTGGGTGGACTTGAGATTCAAATGATATCATACTGGTGCAAAACATATCCCTGAATCTATTTAATGTAGATAAAAACCCTTATATCTCCTAGTAACTCATGAAATGACATAGATCTACAGTAGCTAAGTGCAAATCTAGAATATTCACAAGTTGAGTGAGGTCAAAAAAATTATAGCTCCTTCAACATAAAATGTAAAAATCATTTTATTAATAATGTTGAATTCAGAAAAACCTTAGATATGCAGCAATAAGAGCTAGTGATCCTGTAATTGATCAGTGCCTTAACCATTGGGCAGTCCCATGAATCACAAGCATACATACGAATATTTGAGACATATATGCATCTTTAGATATCTGATCTATCTATTTAACTTGTAAATAGACATCAATGCTCAAATTAAATCCCATTCTTACATGATATCCTCATCAGTAAACCTGCAACCCTGTTGATTCCTTGAAGCATTTACACAACCTCTTGGGCCATAAGCAACAATGAATAAAATAAAGCCCTAAGGGACTACAATCACAACCTAAGCTCTATGTCAAAGACTGTAAAACATTGCAAACTAGCTGATAAAGGAGACATGGTTTAACTAAAACTCAATCATCTACTGCTCTTTGTATCATTTCCTTGAAATTATACAATCATATGCATGAAATGAAAGACATGAAACAACCTAACAGATCTGAACTATTTGTGTTAATGTTCCTATTGCCACTCATACAAGAAGAATTTGCTGAAGAATGTGGTCATAGTCATGGGAATGCACCAAGAACTGGATCCAAAACCTAGTATCTCAGTGGTGACTGGTTTTCTCCAAAAGAACTGGAACCCTTACAATAAAGGAAAGAATGAAAGATATAGGAGAAAATGAAATTCCTAGATTTGATATGCAACTGCCATCTGTCCACCTAGAAAAACCTTTTCAACAAGTTAAAAAAAACTTTCAAATCTTTTCCCTCAAATGCTGAATCAAATTCCCTTTTAGTTATGGCTCTAAAAGCATCAAATATCTGAAACTATGATTGAACAAATTTCTGATTTGATTCTTGATATTTTACTCATGGTAAAAATGAAAATCAATTTTTAAAATGACTCCAAAAAGCCAAGAAAATCTTCTACACCTAATTTTTTTCATACTCAGACCTGACTAGGCCTTTAAAACTGCCCTGTAACCACCTTTGATACTTTATGATCAAATCTGTTCACTGCATTAAGAATGGCTCAAATTTGACAAAACTGCTTACAGACTAAACTGACGAAGACCTATGCATAATCTGACCCCAAATTTTGAAAATTCAGCTTCTCCTAGTTCCAATGGTATTCTACACTACCCATTTCTAATAAAAAACACCCCTGTTAGAGAAATTTGAAAAAATAGGCCTCCATGACAAAACAGAGCTATTAGAATGAATTTTTTTAAAAATCTATATAGTCAAACTATATAAAACTTTTAAATATTTGAAATTTTTCATTTGATGCATTTGAAGACCATCTTTGAACTTTCATTTTGATTTTCACTTTATCCTCTCCTTCAATCCGCTATTGTCGCCATGTGTCAGATCCTGATTGCCTATGACCTTTGAAAATATTAATTAATTAATTCCTTTTATCCACAATGCTCTCATGCTTGGGTTTTGCTTTACATATTTATGACTTCAAGCATATCCCCGAAGCCCTTAAAAATTTGATTTACATGCCTCTACTCATGCTATCATTTTTCCTTTTACGCTCATATAGGGGCTTCTTTTACGTCTTTACAACCTCAGTGTAAGACCAGGCTCTTTGAAATATTCATTCATGACCATACGGGTGCAGGACCCCTTTACATTCTCATAGTGAAACCTTCTTTTATGATCTCATGGGCACATGCGTATCATTGGGAACCTTGAAGAATTCATTTACGTGCTTACTAGGCTTGTGTATGGGCAGAGGTCTTTAAAATTTGGTCTACGCCCTCTCACGAACGAAATCCCTTTACACTTCTAAGCATCAGGCATAACATCAGAGGCCTCTTTATTTCATCTCCTGACCTTACGGTGGGCCTCATTGCAATGACCGTCGACCATCAAAATTAATGCTTTATCATTCTCGCCAGTTGTACGCATGCATGGGTCCACCACAACCAGCCTGTGGCTTATAAAGTTGTGTGTCCTTAAAATATTTTTTGTATTGTGTAAGATGGTATTTAAATAACTAAAGGGAAATCTATCTTGTGGATGTGGGATTAACATTTTTAACTGTTGTGATCCTGTTCCTTCGGCACGAGGGCTCTCTTCCTTATCATTGTATTGCTCACCTGTGGAGGCTCCATTGTTAGTGCAAACCTCTGTTCCTGTAAACTGGCGACCACTCCCTTGCAATGCATGGGTGTGTTTTTATGCATGCGGCATCCATTTCTTGGATCTGTGTGAGGCTTCTTTTATCATGTCGGGTTGCTTGAAATTCATGGCATGCTCCTCTTACACGTTGCTCTGACTGCTACTGCATGTGGGGCTTTAATGCTATAGTTCTGCCTTCTTGCATGGAGCTTTGTTTCAAACACAGTGGAATTTTTTTTCTTTGCAATCGACTTCCTATTATCAGCACAAGTTCTCTCCTTTTCTATTGACATGGGGCTCTTTTTTGTGGTTAACGACACCTTATAACAGCTGAGGCTCCATTTACTTTGTTGTTGGGGACTGCTCCAGAGCTCTATCGAAGCGTTGGCAAGCTAACTTATATTCTCCAAGAGAGTGGATAGCTCAAACTTTTTGAAACAAGGACTTAATATGCTTCTAATCAAGGCCTAATGCCATTTGATAGTCTTGTACAATATCCCGGTACTCTTTCAACTTCATCCTTGCTTCTGCTCTTTTTGAATATGAATACACGAGGACCTCCTTCACTTCCTCCTGGATTTTTGAGGAACTCATTTTGACACAATTCCTTATTGAGTGTAGATGAGAGGAGAAATCTGGTAACCCCATATCCACTTGTTTGTGATGAAGATCTGGAGACATTTTGCCCATTCTTGTATAAATCATCATATTTTGTCACTTCCTCAGAAATAGTTGTATCTTTGAATTCCATGGGATTCTTCTTAGTTATAGAAGCTCTATTGGCATCAAAACATTCTTTATGATTCTATTTGCAACTTCAATGATTGACATTGATTGAATCTAATGGAATTAGTCAGACCCCAAAGTGGGTTCGGCTAAATTTTTTTTTGTTTTCTAACAAATGGATTCTCAGATTGATCCATTGATCATCTCGAACTAATTCAAATCAATTTCAACTACTAAAAAATCAATTTGAAACTCATTTTATCACTTCCTGTCAAATTGTCATTTTTGTGCTAGGAGGTCCATTGACTGGCCTTAAAAAATTGACCAAATCACCTGATCAAGCTCTGAAAATTGGCACATAGATTCTTTGTTGTACATACTTTTACCTTGTTATATCTCACCTCATTAAGAATTCAGGGTCAAAAGATATTGGCCATCAAAGTCACCCCTTCAGAATTACCTGCACAAAAACATGTCAAAAAACTATAAACTGGGTTTGGATTTGGCCTGGAAAACTGGGTAAACTAACACTTGGGAAGATGAAAACTGGGGCATTGGTACATTTTCATGAGGTGAGTATGGATCTGTGATTTGGGCTCATGACGAATAACTGGGCACGAATGGCGAATGGTCAAAGTGAGCTACCTAGACTTGATAGATTAGGAACAATGACAGAAAGCAATTTTTTGGAAATGGAATTGACTTGGAAAAGTGTGCATATGGATTTGTCAAGACTTGTAAACTAACACACTTGGAGTATTTTTGGTGGAAAATATAGGGGTACAATCCATTTGATCTCACCAATCACGAATCTCAAGTTAATATCCATTTGATCTCAGCAATCACGGATCTCAAGTTATGATGTCCCACAGAGGGGTTCCAATCAATTTGCAAATACTGACACCAGTAAAACTTTAGAAATTCCATTTGGAATCGCATTTGAAAACTGTGCAAATGGATTCGTCAAGAGCTGAAACTTGAAACATGACAAGTCTTTGACATCTATAATGCAACAAAAAAGGAATTTTAGCAATCAGATCAACTGGTCAAAAGTTATAACTCGTCAAATAGGGCTTCCCAAAATTGTGCAATGTGCATCAGCATGACAAATTTAAAAGACCAACTTTGAGGGATTCAAAACCTAATCAAATGAACTCAAAACAACTCAAAATCTGAAACATAGGTTCTTGGATATGGATACTAGATATTCTCAAAGTGGCGGGTCATGACACATTTTTGGGTGTGATATATTCAATTGCAAACAGGGCCTCTTTTCGCTATTCGATACTTAGGGTAAAAAGCAGATTTGGAACTAGCTCAAAATAGGACTTCGCCAGATAGCTCAGAATGATGTTTTAACTTCATAGAATAGGTAGACAGGCTGAATGGAGGGTGTTAGAAACATTAAACACCTTAGGGGATTCAAAGGTACAACTAGGTACATGTGCACTTAAAAAGCGTTTATAGGGCTCAAATTTCTCAATGGTACTCAAAATTGACCTTGCAATTTTTAGTCCCAAAACTACACATACCCCACATGTTTAGTTAAGTAAGGTTAGATTCATAAAAAATCATTCTTCTTACATGCACATGAAATAACACCAACATAATGGCACATTTGGGTTTTCATCCAAATTGATAGTTTAGCGAACCTTACTTGATCATACTGTGTTTCACATTATTATAATCATTAAATTCTATAGGTTACAATAGGTTATCATGTCGACTTCTATTTGTTCTTGTATGTTGGTTCAACTCCTGGGTGAACTAGTATGCATCTATTAGGAAGTGATCTAGAACCCTAATACTTGTTCCCAGTTAATCATAATTCCATGATAAAGCTAATTAATATGTTTGAATATTCCTCATGCAATGACATACGATAGACCTTTCATCCCTACAACACCTTCCTATTTCTCTATCGGGTCATTTAGACAATCTAACCTATGGCACTTTGAACCTTAACAACCTCTAATAAACAATTTGCTAGCTTAAACCATATAATTCTAATTATTATTATTATTGTCAAACATCATTCTTAAGTCATCAATAATGATTCAATATTATACAACTTGGAACCCCTACATTTGTTACATTCCCTAATACTATTAATTCCAACATTTCATCTAATGACACTATAGCTATAGACCCTAGAAGAAAACTTTATTATGATATTATTATTAAAACATAAACTTCCACTTTCCTATATAAATAAAAGAAATATTCCATCTATAATACTTTTATCCTAATCTAAATTACTAAATACTAACACTTTTATTTACTACTAATATCTAACTTAAGCATTCTAATCCTATCCTACCCTATCGACCCATACATAACCCAAACACAATACGCTTTTAAAAATTTAAAGAAAGAAACCCTTTTTTTTTGTTTTATGTAATTTACTAATAAAAAATTAATTAAATTTCTAGTAAACACATTTACTAATACCTAATACTCTTTCTTACTTTACTTCCATACTAATCTTTCAATCTAAAAAGTGCAAAAATGCAACTAACTTTTATAACTACTAACTAATCTTATTGAACACATAATCAATAATAAAATGGACTAGATCCTCAAAATTTTAACCAACTACTACAAATATTGAATGTACCAATAACCTAATACCAACTTAAAATGACTAACTATCCAACCCCTACCCATACCCATGTGTGTATGCCCGTTCCATCATCCATGGGTAGGTTCGTAGACAACTATCATGCCACCCCAGGCATGGCTCATGTTTTCCCATGCATGACCTACACTTTCAAAGGTCAGCTTGGTCATCAAGATGGGAGGTATGCTTGCAAAGTGGAGGAGTTAAAAGGTTAGTTAAAAAAAACTTACATGGTCTATATTAATTTTGCAATTACTTTATCTTGACTTTTTCCCTTCTTCCATGTGCATACGTTGGTTTTCTTTTTGGAAGGAGGATGGCAAGTGGGAGGGTGATGTCTAGAGCCTTGAACTCTTGGACAAGGAGGTTGGGCACCAGAACTAAGGTGAGCAGGCATCCCAATGAGAAGAGCTCCCTTAATGCATTAAAGGTGAGTAATATGAGTTTTTGTTTGGGTATGAATTTTACACGGGTCTGATTGGATTTAGGGAGAGGGGAGGATGAGTGGAGTGTGAGCCCCATGTGGATCACATCCCACTCTTGTACTTGCCTCATAGTTATTTAACTTTTATAATCTTACTTTTATTTAAATTTGATGATGGATTGTTTTGAAGGGTATGTGTTAACTACTTTGCATTTATGTCCTACTTTGTATTTAGGTTTAAAATATATATTTAAAATTTGAAAGGGGATCTTTAAAGGATATTCTTTGTTTTTCTTTTGAGGATAATAATATTTCCCATACACTTTCTAGAGAGAAAAAGTGCCCTCCTAGAAAATACATGACAAATATGCATATTGGGGACTTTTATGAATTTTCGTTATTTTCTTCCCTAGAACTATTAGAATGAACTTTTAGATTAGGTAAGTATTGAGAAAGCATAAGGATAGTATAATTTTTATATGCACAATTAAATTTTCAAGGGCTTAGATAAATATTTTAACAACTTAGGAAAGCTATTGATTAAATGTATTAGTTCCTCTAGGTCTTCTTGAACCTAGAGATCTATTAAGTGGGTCTATTCCACCAATTTTAAAATGAACAATGGAATACATGTATTAAATTGAGTATTCAAATACTCAAGAATCATAGGGTCTTATCTATATTTAGAATTATTATAATTTTTCATGAACCATGAGCTTACTAATATCAATCTTTCCATTTTTTTACAATTCTAATTTACACGAAGATGAATGAAAAGTAAATTCAACATGTAGCTATTCTACTTTTCCATTAGCTTTGAAAACACAAATCAATCATGAAACTAAAAGGGATATTTTATGTTGGAAATTTGATTGAAAAGCTCGTTGTTGTTGAAGATCAAAGAGGGAGATTGTTGTAAAAGAATGTTTTCAATCATTATTTTGTCATCGATGCCAAACCTTCTATTTGTAGGGATGATATTTGCTTATAAGATCCAAGTACTATCACTTAGTTGATTGATGACAAGGACTTGATTAACAAGATGTAACAAGAGCACCTTTCCCTAGGTTGAGTTATGATGTTGTAATGAAGTGGAAGGATCAGTTAAGACAATGGTTAAGTAATTTATTGATGACATACTCAAAGATATAGAGGTTGGTCATGCTTATAAACATTGGTGGAAGAAGTTGTAACAATGTTGATTGCAAAGCTTTAACTAAGATCATCATTTGGTGTTGAGAAAGTTAGAATGTAATAGATGCCAAGTGATCCAAGAAATGTTCATGTACTGAGTAATCCAAAAATGTTCAATGCTAAGTAACATAGAACATACAGGTGCTGAGCAATACAAAATATACATGTGCCAAGCAATACCGTGTTTAACATTTTTTGAGAAAACTAGGAAAGTAATAGATGCCGAGTAACCTAGGAATTAGTTCATGCCGAGCATCAATAATGAAATGAGTGCTGAGTAACTCAGGATCAACATAAGAGTTTGTACTTGTACAAACTAAGATGTAAACTATTTTTGGAGCTGACTTAGAGAAATTTTGAAGGAAAAAAAGGAAAAGGATGAATCATTTACATTCCATATGCAATCTGCATGCAACCAATCAGAAAAATGGAGAAGGCATGTAACCAATGAGAAAAATGGAAGGTATGAGCAAGAATTTGTGATTCAATATGGATTGTAGATCCACACCTAACCCTAAGTCTTCACATTCTTTATAAGGAGAAGGAATGCACCATTGCATTTGTGGAAGAGAACAATATAAGGGGAGATTATAGAAAAATTTTAGTGTGAAGAGAAAATACTTAGAGGAACAGAGCAACAGTTTCATATCAAGTTGATTAGAATAGCACAAGGGAAAAGGAGTACATACAGAGATAAGATCAAACAAGGATCAAAATAGGAAGAGTAGATCTAGTACCTGAACCCAACAATTTGAGATTGCATTTAGTCAGGTCAAATGTTCTAATACTCTCTCATAATTGTATTAGAGGCTAAAATTCTATGTTGATAGGTTAGCTTAATAGCTAGGAAGGAGAACCTTTGGAGAAGGTCATGAAAATCCTATGTATTAGGTGGGTTTAAAAACCTATTGTAAATCCTTTAATAGGATGACACTTGATGTAAGTGTTTGTAAATCCTCTAACCAGATTACTATTGACACAGTGTAAAGCCTTTAACAGGGTAGGCCTTTCGCAAGGTAGACAATCAGAAGTAGTTGAACATTGATTGCTGCAGTGATTTTTGTGGGTGTCATCCCCACCCCAATTTTACCTTCTTATTCTTGGAAGGTTTCTGGGTTACCAAATCTTTGTGTTATGTGTTGATGCATGCTTTCATTTCATGTTTGTTTATATGTTTACATGCATGCAAATTGTTTTTTAGTTATGTGTTAATAAGGGTTTGAAAGGATAAAAGTTGATTACTTCTAATTTACCCCCCCTCTCAGAAGTACTCTTCCCATTTTGAACCTTCCAAAAATTGGTATCAAAGCCTTCTTCAACAATGTAGCATCTCTTTCCTTTCTCCTTGTAATCTTTGTTGTCATCTTCTCTTTTGTTCCTGAACTTGTTTCCTTCTTTATAGTTTTTCTTCTGTGGACATCTTGCAACTATATGACCTACTTCATTGTAATTGAAACATATGATAGGGAGCTTACCTTTGAATTTTCCTTAGCCACTATGGAATCTCCTAGCCAGTAGTTCTTCTAACTGTTCCACATCTTCCTCATCTATGCTGCTATCACTAGATGCATGTTTTCCTTTTCTTCTTCTCTTGCTTGATGTGTCCTCCTCAGTATCTTTAATTGTCATCTTGCCCTTGAAAGTAGATTCAAGATCCTTAGGTCTATAGTTGTCAAAATTGGATAGCTCAAATGTAGTAAGTCTTCCAACTATTCCTTCAAAGGTTAGTGTGTTCCCTTGTACACACCTCAGCTCTTGGATGGCTAAAACTCTTATAGCATAGATAAGGAGTAGAGTAATAGACATTTCTAGTGTGTGTTGAGTGATCTACAAGTGTCGAGTGAAGATCAGGTGTTGAGCATCAGGAAAAACATAGTTGATGCCGAGTAACATAGTATGGGCCAAGCACCAATATTTCAATAGTGCCAAGCTATTGCATTATTTCAAATGATGAAGATTTTCCAAATCTAAGTCAACATAGTGGTTGCATTGAATTTTGTAAACAAGTTGGAAGATAAGGATGATGAATTGTTGGCACAGAATCCTATGAAAGCCATTTTTGGGTGAATTCTTATGGATTATTCAGGAAGTTTCTAGAGGAAACATAATATGGGTTAGATGCAATGAATCCTAGCTAATCCATGTGAATTGAATTTGAAAAATGGAAGAATCAAGTGGGAAGAGAAATTCCAAGACTTCTATTTAAGAAGTCAAAGACCAAGAAGCAAAGAGCTACTGATACTATTGCTGCTAAAGTGCCAAATTTGTGAAGTGGTTAGAAGGGTGTCAAGGAGGAGACATCTAGGAGAAGGAAGAGCATAGAGGTTCTACTTCTACGAGTGGTCATGAAGAGATGATTGCACTGGTACATTGAGTATGGAGACTCAAGGAGACAAATCTTGAAGGAAAGGGCAAGCTATTAAGAGTTGCAAAGATTGAAGGCCAAGCAAGGGTATGACATAAGAAGTGATCTGAGATCTGCAAGATAATTTGCATGTTGTAGTTAGGTCAAAATTTTCTAATACTCTCTAGAAATTGTATTAGATATAAAAATCCTATGGAATTAGGTTGGCCTAATAGCCATTTGTAAATCTTTTAACAGGGTGGCATTCCAAGTGAATGTTCTAAAGTCCTCTAACTAGGCCCACTTCTAGTAGGGTGGTTAAATCCTCTAACAAGGTCACATTTAATAGTGTGTTGTAATCCTTTAATAGGGTAGGCCTTTCATAGGGCATCACTTCAGAAGGGTGAAAATTGAGTAGCACGTTGCTAGTGGTTTTTTCCAAATTGGTTGTCCACATGAATCACTATGTCATGTGTTGATTGCTTGTGTTAAACTTGCATGTTGATTTTCAGTGACTTGTTGATTAGATAAGTTAAAGATTGGATGAATGAATGGTTGAATTGGTTCACTACACTTAGTAAAAAGTTTGAATAGGATATTTGGACCTTGAATAACTAATTCACACCCCCTGTCCCCTCTCAGTTATTCTAAAAGAAATTCTAACAATTTTATACAATGAAACCATGCATATTTCTTCATGGAATGAGATTCTCTTATTAATAGGTATGAAATTTACCATATTACATCCATTTTATAAACAAAATCAAGATACAATTCCTTCCTCATTATATGAATGTAAAAATACATAAGAGATTGAAATAATGGATAAATATCCACACAAGGTGACTCAAGGAACATCATCAAAACTCCAAGACTTGGTTGCTCCATCAAGAATTTATCAAAGAAATTTGCAAAATACAAAAACAATTATGGAGAGCTCACCTCCCATCCTAGGCCCCAAAAGGCCACCCACCAAGCAAGGATAACTAGTAATTAATTGTTTGACATTCAAACACCAAACACAATGGCATAACTCAACATATAATTTCCATCCAAGGTATCACAACATGTTTCATAATGAACCTATGACTAGGGAGAAGGTGGATTTTTCTAGGTAGGAGATGTCAACGAAGAACACAAGTCATATACCTCTTCCAACGCTACCAAATCACATAAACTTTCATTTCTTTCTCTCGTTATTTCCCCAAAACAAACTCAGTTTTGAAATGACAAGAAAGGGACCATAACACCTTGCTTCCCCCCTCTTCTTATCATGAGAAGAGACTCTACATTGACTTGGAATCTAGCTAAGCCCTTCTCCCATACATGGCCACTTCTACCCTACCCATTGGTGAGTAATGCCAAGACACCCTTCATATTTTTCCCAACAAAACAAAGAGAAAAACACATGAAATAAAGAAAATAAAAACCCACAATATCCCATCCTTTACATGATGTAAAACACAAACATGTTGCAATATGAATTTTTTTTACACATACAAGCAATAAACAAAAGAACATAACCATGAAAATGGAGAACCTACCTTAATCAATTTTGAGATCAACTAAATCCTCTTCTTCTTTCAAACCCAAAATTGAATTCTCTAAATGTAGAGAATGGGTGAACATCATCCAAGTCTTCAAAGGGGCTCTAAATAGCCTCTAAACTTATCTACCCAAAATAGAAATAACTCCAATCTTGACATTAAGCCTCCTATGCTCTTCCCACTTTCCCCTATCATAAAGGAAACCTCTTAGCAAGAGAGTAACCTTGGGTAACCTCATGGAGATGATCCATTTTCTTATAGAAGGGAAATTGGGATACTTTAGGGGTCATAAATGTTGCTAGGAAGTTCTAGAAGGGTGGAAAAGGTTCCTAACCCATACACATACCACTTGGGCACTTGGATTACATTAAATTTGGCTTCTAGGGTCAATTTATGACCTATACAAGTGGCTTGAACTATTTTATCTTTAAAAAAATCTAAGGATATAACCTTTCCACTAAACAGTAATTAAGGGAAACTAATTTAGGTTACTACTAAATCAGTCTTAGGTTTATGAGTTACTTTGCTAACCTTAAATTGACATGTCAACTGGTACACATATCCATATAATGGGTGTCAAGTGACACCATAAGTTTTACTTTTACATAACATTTGACATGTCACAAAATATAGAATGATACAAAAACATCCAAATAACAATACAAATTAAATGCTTGACAATGAGGTTCAAATTACTTTATTGGATTCAACCTTAGTCTTATAGTTTGCACATAGGGTCAAGTACTAACTCTTTAATTAATTCCATGGTTAATTATCTTGCACACTCAATACGAATATTAGTAGTTTGATAACATAACATTCATATATTTAAACCAATTTTTCATTATCATATTGATAAAAATATTAAAACATTCATTTAATAACATTTCTCCTTTATGCACACATATTTAATCATCACTAATGTTATAATTGAATCATCATAACATATTCACTAGTTCAAATTCAAATACTAAAATAATCATTGTAATTCATACATATACCCAAAACATCATAAACATCATCAATAAAGCATATTGAACTATCAAAATACATATATCCTAACCATCAAGCTACCATTATTAACATCATTATCATAAGGTGAAACACCTCATATCATCATCAGTGGAAATCAATGTTTAAACTATCACACAATCTAGTATGTCTTGAATTATAGATTATCAAAAAATAAATGTATCAATTAATTTCAATTTCCATTAGGAAACCTAAACCATACAACATTAATTCATAACCACTATCATAATTATTATACATAAGATAACCATAATTTATCATGATGTCCTCTACATAGTTTCTAGCAATAATGATACCATTTCCCCATACCATTTCCCTTCCATGCTCATGTATCCATTCAAATCTCCTATAAAAGATTTAATAGAGAAATTAATATTTAATTAAGTATATATGAGGAGGGGTCTTACATCCTCCCCCACTAGCCTTTGACTTCCTCATGTAAGTCATACAACTAAAACATTCATCCCATGCTAGACCTTGTCTAGACTTATACTAAAATTAATTCCTATAAAAAGAATGATTAATAATTCACATACATACTCAAGGATGATAAAATACTAACCTAATTATCCTTACTAAAAGAAAGTTCAACCCATATTATGACATGGGTACATTTCCCAGGGTTGAAAACTTCTTAAAACATACAGGTCACATACATAAAATATTGTAAACTAGTATGAATAAATGTATAGAGTTTCTCAAAATAATAATAATACCATAAAGTGTTTTTGAATTTTCTATATAGTCACTCATTGGGGTATAGTTGCATGAGACTCTCTTAAATGAGGTTTCTTATTATGCAACTTGGATCTTTATTAGAGGTTAAAAATGATTATTGTAGAGTTTCTACTGTGTTCTGATTCCTTGATAGGACACTAAACAAGTTCATTGCTACACATGCACCTTTTTAATCTAAAAGTCCATCAGGTTAAATTGTAACCTTGATTAGTTTACATTGGGGTGCAACCCATTGCTTGTATTAGTCAACAAATATTCACTAGTCCTACTATAGTAGTTCTGTGAGAAGTGGGGCATGTATACCGTCACTAAGAAACCCATACCCTAATGCTATACCTCCACTTGATTGGTAGGCCTATCATATGTCACTTTTCCAACACAATTCATAAGAAGTTTCCTTGAAATTTAAATTCAAAATCAAAGATGAAATATTCAACGCAAAATTATGAAACAAAAGAAATAGAGAGTGAGCACAATAGTAAAATTTTAATCAAGAAATAAAGGCATGTCCTAGAGGAAGAATAGAATCATCAATAATAAATTTGGCTAAGCAGCCCCACATCACCTTGTTGGCAAGAAAAAAGAAGAATAAAATACTAGAATTTGAAATCAGACAAATAAGGAAATAAATCTAATTACTTAGAAAATTTACATTACTGACATAATGTGCTCATACCAGGGTCATTGAGGAAAAGGAGGAATATTAGGTCTTCCAAATACATTGTAGGGATCTTTTATAGAAATTAGATGGTGGTCTAAAGACCATATTGCTCAAATTATGATTGATCCCACATACTAACTACAAAGCTATCTTAATTGACACCACCTAATGGTTTAGGATTTAATGAAATAATTGGTTTGTCTAGATCATATCCAATAAAAAAGAAAAATCAAGTTATTAATCATTAATTAGAATCAATCAATCTTTGAGGTAGTTTCTGTCCTTTCACATAGGATCATCTTTTCTTTCATAACTTCCCCCTTTTGGAAATCGTTCATCCATCACCTCGTCACACTAATATGGTAAACACACGATCTGGTAGATTCACATTTAACATCATGTCTCAATTATTAGAATCACTTAAGAAATAGGAGTTGAAGAACCCATTCCCTCCTAGATCCACATCAATGGAGAACCAATTTCTCCCTAGTTCAAACATTAGTATTCCTACTTTGACATCCAAGAGAGAATCTAATAATCACTTTCAAAAACCACTATAGGAATTGTCACACAAAATCAAGAAGAACCTTATCAAAATGAAGAGTGTTCTCAAAATGCTAACCCTCCTAATGAAGTTCAAACATTTCTTGCATATCCATATAACTAGGAGATGTTAGAAAAAACCATTAGAGAAAACAAGACTGAGGTCTTCCTAAACCTTATCAAAGATGGTGTTAATGTCCCTACAAAATTTTCTGTGAGTACTTTATTCAGAAAAATCACCAAAGATAGTTCTCTAGTATTTCCAAATCCCACTGAGGCACAAAGGTCTAGAAAAGTAAAGGAATATATAGTGGAAACAAATTATGCACTTACATCAACTCTATTCTAAACTACTTTCCAATTAAGTATAGAACACATTCAATGAATGATTAGTGTTATGACCAACACAAATGTTAGATTATGGTGACTGATCAAGAAAGTACTGTACAAATTTTTTTTTGGGCCGTGGCTGACATGGTAGCCGACATATTATGGCCGACATATGGCCAACATGTTGTAACCCTAAAATGAATAAAATACTTGTATAAAAGGGTTTAGGGTTAGGTATTTTTTATTGTGTTGTGATACAAAATTGGTTCTTGCTACGGTATTGAGCTGTAAGGGATTACAGATTGTAATCAGGTTGTAATCACTAAATTTTAATAAGATCGGACTTGCTATTGGGTGGACGTAGCCCAGGGATTGGGTGAACCACGTTAAATCTTGGTGCCTTGTTTTCATTTCTGTGTGATCTATTATTTTTTCAATTATTGGTTATATTTGCATGTAGTTTTTTTTATTTATGTCCGTGGTTTATCCTAACAACAAAAACACATGCAAGTCTTTCATAGTCTACCTTAATCAGTCCAACTGTAGGATGATTTAACATTGGATATGTACCTATCCAGCAAATGGAATTCATGAATCAACCAATGTATTCCATGTGTGTTTACACATGCAAGCAAATATGTTGAAAATATTTGTTACAATTTCCACATCAACATACCAATACATTATTTGTGGTGGAGCACCACCACATCTACTACCTCCTCCTCCACCTCCACCTTAAAATCCATTTGGAAACTTGTACAACTTTGGAGGAGGGCTCAACATCAATCTACAGTCATCATATACACAACACAAAATATATTTAGCCCAACAATTACATGAACTTAGCAATTATGTCCACAATATGAGCAACAAAGGGATGAAGAATTTCTCTTTTGAGGAAAGTTTCCCCTTTCCCTTTGATAGTTGTATCAATGTGATACCATTTCTACCAAACCTTGACATCCATAAATTTGACAAATACATAGGAGAAACATGTCCCATGACACATCTCAAAGAGTTTTATGTTCTATATCAATAAGTTGCCTATGGTGAGGATTAACTTAATAGATTGTTTACATGACGTCTTGGTGGTCCCATAGTTGAATGGTTGATGAAGTTTCCACAAGGATCTTTTACATCCTTTAATGACTTGATAGGAACATGTATGACAAAATACTCATACAACATTGAACATCATTCATCCTTAAGTGACTTGTGTAAGACAAAAAAAATAATAGTGAGATATTTTCTCAATTTTTGAAAGCACAGAGGCACTTAACAAATGATGTATAGTACAAAATTGAAGACTCAAAACTTGTAGACATAATCATCACAAATTTTATTAGGAAGATGTCTCTCGAGATGAAAATTGTTAGAAACAATAGTCCACCAAGATAACTGAGATGCGGGGGGTGGGGGGTGGGGTGGGTGAATCAGTTATCCAATAAGTCACTTCTCTTCATTAAAAAAACTTAACCATTAAATCAAAGTAAACAACAATCATACAAAGATGCACATAGATAGTTACATTAGATATGTTGACTAGGAAAACTATTGATCAGAGGGAAAACCTTGATGGGAATGATGCCTACAAGATGATGTAATCATATAAATATTCCTTATTAGAGGATAGAACTTATTAGGAGTTTGTTAAAAAATGTAGTACAATGAGTCCCTATCAGGAGACTTTGAATCCCTATTAGGAGTTTTGGTATAATATGTGTAAGAAGAGCCCACTACCCAAACATGCAATTTCAACTACAAGAAGAGCTCACTATTCAAACAAGTAATTTACTAGTATCTTCTTATTTAATCTATCCTACCAACCAAACTAATCACTATCAGACCTTGTAGACTAGGTCATGAACCTCAGATCCAAATACCAAACCTCAGATCACTCAAAAAAACCTCAGAAATGAAATTTCCTTCACTTCTGCACTGCTCTGCTCAACTTTGCATCTTTTGTTGCTTTTTGAACATTTACAATTCACATATCTTTATATCCATACATATCATGATAAAGTAAAATGTCCTTCCTTTATACCAAGTCCATAAAAAAATTTGTGTGTCAGCCATTAGTCCTTCTCAACTAATTATTATACGACCTTGACATATTAAGAATGCATTACACTCAAAGATAACACAAATCTTCTACCTTGCAACTTGAATAACTTTCTGCACACTCAATATTATCATGAGATAACTTAGCCATTTCATTACCAACATGTCTTCTTCATGTCCTTGACCTTGATCGTCAAGATATCAAATCTGCTAAGAGATATAACAATTTTACCTGAACATGCCACTCTAAACTCTATCTCAGAACAAACATCACCAAAACCTACATAACTTCTTCTAGAATTGTTCTTTCTACTTATGACATTAATAGTATATTATAGGTACTCCAAAGTATCTCTTATAACCTCAAGTGGTTATTATGCTCAACTAGTCATCTGTACTGACTTAATCTTTCCACGATTCTTCTACTAGATACCATAGAATACATCAAACATGCTATGTTGACATTAATGAAAAACTTAGTCATGAATGTAACATATCATTATCAAAATAATCTTCCAACAATATCCCCCTTTGGCATTGATGGCAACATAGATGAAAAACCAACTAGTTCCAAGAATACCAAAAAAAGACAAATAGTCTTCAAATCCTCTTCATTAATCATACTCCCCCATTGATATTCATCAATGTGCTCTATACCAATATTCATGCAAAACATCTTCTTAGCACAATGTTTTCTTGTAATACTTCTCCCTCATAGTATAATGCTAAACTCTCCCCTATAGTATGATTTTTTTCATGCAAAACTCTCCCCCATTGACATCAACATCAAAGCTTTCTACAATCAACATCTCTCCAACAACTAATACTTACTCAACTCAAGTGTCAAAAGTCACTATTCAACAACATCAATAAGAGTCTTGAGTGACTTTTTCAATCACATATATACTCCCCCATATAGGAAGCATTAGCATCTAGTCTAGAAAAACAAGGGTGCTCTGTTACCCTAGATTGATGCACTCTTGCATCTTCTTACTCTAATGTAGGAAGGGGCATAAACCCAAGAATACCTTGCAAATACTCAAAAGTCTCTTTGGGAAGAGGCTTAGTGAATATATCTACACCTGCTCTTTTGTGCTCACATGCTCCAATCTAATTTCCTTTTATGCAACTTTTTCTCTCAACATATGATACTTAATAGAAATGTGCTTAGTCTTTGAATGCAATACTAAATTCATAGACATATTTACCGTGCTTGTGTTGTCACAATGTATAGCAACAGGTTCATAGATTTCTATCTTTCTTTCCTTCAACATCTGCTTCATCCAGATTACTTGATTGCAATTATTTGCTGGTGCAACATACTCTCCTTCTACTATACTTTGAGATGTACAATCCCACTTCTTGCTTAACCAAGAAACCAATCTCCCTCCAAGAAAGAAAGCACCTCCACTAGTGCTTTTTCTGTCATCCATACTACCTACCCAATCTACATTAGTATAAGAACTTTGAATAAAATCATTAGATCTATCATACCATAATCCAAATTCTAAAGTTCCTTTCAGATATCTGAATATCCTTTTCACTCTTGCATAATATGCTTCTCTAGGATCATCTTGGAATCTTGCAACAATTCCAACTGCATTTGCTATATCTAGCCTTGTGTGAGTCAAATATTCCAAACCTTTAATCATAGATCTGCACTTATTTTGCTCAATAGTGGGTGTCTCATCCTTTCTAGATAACTTGTGTCCAGTTACTATAGGTGTTCCAATAGGCTTACATGTTTCCAAACCAAAATTTTTCAGTAAATCCTTCATGTAATTAGTTTGTGAAATAAAGATTCCTTCTTTAATCTATACTATCTACAGTCCTAGGAAATATTTGATCTCTCCTATCACACTCATTTCAAATTGTTTCTTCATTTCTTCAAAAGAATTCTTATTTTCTTCATCGTTTCCTCCAAATATGATATCATCAAAAAATATTAGCAAAATCTTCAAACCATTATCAATTTCTTTCCAATATAAATTTCTATTTTCCATACCTTTGGTATATCTAAGGTTTGTCAGAGACTTCTCCAACCTTGCATACTAGGTTTCAAGTGCTTGTTTCAATCCATACAATATTTTCCTTAGTTTGCATACTATATCCTTGTCATTTTTCAAAGGAGATCCTTTAGGATGTTCAATGTATACCTCTTCTTCAAGTTCTCCATTCAGAAATGCTAGCTTGACATCCATTTGATATACTTTGAATTTCTTTTGTGCTGCATAGGCTAAGAATAATCTTACGGCTTCTATTCTAGCCATTGGAGTTGCTATGAATAATTGTTACATACCAATCTTGCTTTGTTTCTTACAAATTCTCCTTGCTCATTAATCTTATTCCTGAATATCCATTTCGCTCTTATCACATTCTTATTTGTTGGTCTAGGGACCAATTCCCATGTCTCATTCTTTAGTATATGATCCAATTTCTCTTTCATGGATTCATTCCAGTAATCATCTTTACATGCTTCATCTGCATTATTCGGTTCAACTTGAGTTATCAACCATAGTTCTTCATTAACTCTGCTTCTTGTCATCACACCTGTCATGCCCAAACTACAGGGCAAAAACACACACACATTTTTATTTATTTATAATTATTAATTAAAGTGCTCTAAGATGAAATGATTGAGATAACATTTTAAGTATAGGTTCTCTACATTACGTCTTAAGATTATAAACATGAAGATGATTACATCGTTAAGATTGATATAAATAAACTTATGTTCTTACATTTCTTATACAACATTATAGTAAAAGTTATTTAAATTAAAAAGTGTAGATGACTCCGAGTTCGTTGGGTCAAAATATCTAAGCAAATAGAATCTACTTTTAAACTTGTTTTAATTAGCCAATAACCTTTAAATTAAACTAATTAATACTCAAAAAATTAAACTAGCTAACTATCTTTAAAATTTAAACTAAAAGAAATAATTCAAAAACTAAATTAACACTAATATTTAAAAAAAAACTAAACTTTAACTAATCAAATTAAAAACTTAACCAATTAACATTTAACTATATAACCGTTTAATTACTAAACATTAATTTCAACTAAATAATAAAGAAAACCTTATTTAAAACCTACTTACAAAACTAGATTAAAATAATAACTAACTTTAATAATTAATTTAAAAAAGAATATTACTAACATAAATATATATTAAAACTTGAACAAATGACTATACATAAGTTATGACTAACTTAAAACTATTAAAAAATTTTCATTAACTTAAATTAAACTAACTTAAAACTTTAATACTTTAAACTAATATAAACTATATTTACAAAATGTACTAAAGAAAAACTAAAACAAACTTTAATAAACTAAACTAATTTTAAACATTTAATAAAACACACACTAAAATTAACAACAAACTAACTGACCTATACTAATCTCAACCTAGCACTAACTTTCCACCCCACCCACATACTACCCATGTGGTGCCTAACTTTCATAATAACTACCTTACTTTCCACATCACATCTCTCCCCAATATCCAAGCGTAGATCCCTAAGTTTGACGAGTTCCAAGTGCTTACCAAGGAGGCTTGGCTCTCTGCCCCAAACCCACTAGCGCTGACCATACTCAAGTGTGATGTGGCGACCAAGGTAAGCATGAAAAGAATGGGAGTAGGCGTTAAATAACTAAGACAACCTCCTATTACTACTACAATCACAAAGCATGTCAAATCAAAGATATGATAAGGCTGCAAATTCCCATGAAGTGCTAGAGTGATGTCACCCAAAAGTGGTGTTGATGATTTTTTGACTTTATGAAAAAAAAGCTTTTCAAACCCAATGCAAAAGTTGGCGCCTAGGTAAGGAGAAATTAAAGTGTTTTATTTTTAAAAAGTTTTATAGGTAAAAACAAAACTAGAGATAGTTATGACCTAAAGTTAAGTAGATAAGGTCTAGGATATTTTGAAATACTTAAGTCTATTTATTTTTATTTTATTTTATTTTATTTTTTAAAATTTAATATTAATAAATTCAGAACAAGAATATTCAGAGAATCTTATAGATGCTCTGTTGTAATTGAGGGATTAATTCATCCTCATACAAAAAGCAGAACCTTTTTTTCAAAGGATGGGAAAATTTTCTCAAGCCCAAATTTCTTCTAAGTATAGATTTTTTTTTGTTGGAGAGAAGTTTATATTTTCCAGTTTTAAGGGGGGTGATCGTTCTTCTCTTCTAGGTGTTGAAATTTTGCAATGCATTTATTAAACCTAAGAGGAACATTATTATTATTTTTTTAAAAGTATATTTAATAGAACTACTAGCAATTAGATAAGCCAAGATATTTAGGTAATCATTTTAAACCACAATGCAAAAATTTATATAATTCCGATAATCACAAAAACTAATCTTCCATTCATAATAAAATTTTCGTTTCCAACATATAAGAAAACTTGAAATCTTGCCAAATTTGAACATCATCATTGTTTCCACCCTATATTTTTTTTGATGTGCATCCATCTAAATTAAAATTACGATTAAATCACATGATAAACAATTATACTCAAACACCAATTTTATTGGCAAACTTGATTCAAAGGCTCAGCCAGGAAAGAATCAGGTAGAAAACCTAGCTTCATTGCCATTTACAAAAAAGTTTAAAATACAAATTACATAGGATATCAATCCCAAATTTCAACAATTTAATTGAATTTTCTTCATGACCCTCATCAAGGGATTTATAATGTTTTCTGCAACACATTTCTAGAACCATGGAGGAAACAAATATCTAATTGGGTGACAACCAAGCATAATCAAGAGACAATCAAACATGCATAATCATACATGGGTTACACAATAGGATTCACAATGAATCAAAACTAGGGAAAGGTGGATTCTTCCAACCAGGAGAAGTCAAGCACAACACCCAACAGATGCCCAATCGGGGTTATATACCAAGAACTTCCGTACTTCCATTTCAACATACCATAATCATACCAGGTTTATGCTGACAGGTAGGGGCCCATAACACCCTACCCTTTCTCCCTCTTCTCATCCTGAGAAGAGACTCTACACTGGTTGGAGTCTGACTAAATAGACCTTTCCCAAAATTGGTCACTTTTGCCCTCTCCAAGGGTGAGTAATACCAAAACACCCATGCAAGAACAATCTCAAAATTGCAAACATAAACATGAAAGGAAATCATCCAAAAATAACATGGTTTGCAAAGCTTCCCAACATACCAACAAACATGCAAACATTGAAACAACAACAAAGTAGCATAAACATGAAACAAACATGGAAACTGAAAAAGGGAGATGAGAATTTCCTACCTTCACAAGAGGTAATGGCAATGAACAAGTTTGAGTAGAGTTTCCCTTTTCTTCCTTCAATCTTCAAGAACTCCTCTCTAAATGTAGAGATTGGGTAACAACCTCCACTAGTCCAAGAAAGGCCTCTAAATAAGCCTCAAACTCAACCACCCAAAAGGATCAATAACTTCTCCCACCCACGAACAATTTTAGAAACTCCTAACTCAACCCACACTATGGTTAAGCACTAGAAGGAGGTGGGGTAAGGCAACTCATGGTAACCACTTGCAATTTTCGCACAAAGGTAAAATGAGACTTTTTGAGTAATCTCCAAAGTCAACAAAAGGGGCTTAGGGGTTGGAAAAGACCCCTTGGGTATAATTATTCCATGTTTTAAAGCCTTAGAAATAGGTTTAGAGCTAAACAAAGGCTAGGAAATAATTAGGACCAACTAACAACTCTAACAAAGTAGATTAAGCACTAATCTGGATTAGGGATGACTTACCTCGATTAAAAACCAAATTAGCAAGGATACACTAACTAAAACTGACTTAGGTACAACGGTTTCATAGCTAACCCTAACTATCATGCTGAAGAACATAAATAATTCACGAGTGTCAAGCGACACTAAAAGAACATAGTTACGAACATTAACATTTACTGAGCACAGAAGGAAAATACATACATCTCACAGTTAAAATACTTGAATTATGAACAACAAGGTTTTTTCAAAATTAACACATAGAGATCAGTTCTGTTCCTCCATCAGTTTTCTTGGCTAAAATATCTGCACTCATTGCACACATCAGTAGTTCCAAAAATCACATGTACATATATACGTATCAAAAATTCACATAAATTGAAACATACATCAATCAGGGTTTCTTGCATCCTACTTATATCCTTCATCATAAAGATTCAAAAATTAATGTGTTAATCCTACATTTTAATTAATTCATCAACATACATATACATAAAGCGTTAAATAACAAACATCAAATATCTGAAAATAACATCACACAACATGAAATAATATGATATGTTCAAGTATCTGATAATGTCTTGACATCTCGAGTCATGAGTAACAAAAAACATAAAGTAACAACTAAGGCTACGAAGGGTCGGGGTGAGGCCTCACATCCTCCCCCACTAGGCATGAACTTCCTCTTGGAGTTCATCAAAAGACAAGGGTATAGAGATTGCATCCGTGCTGTATCCTCCCAAGAAATCATGACCTCATCGCAACATTCCCACTAGACCCTTAACTTGGTCCCACTCTCAACCTCGAGGAGCTAGGGTCTGTCGAGCAATAATAAGGATAGTCTCTAGCGCTAATTGGCTGACCAACTACACCTGTAGCCTCAATAACTGTACCCTGATGCTCAATCTGGTTGTTTTCAACTGCTGCGAAAACTCTGTGGGACCTACCCATGTCTCCAACTGTCGGCTCTGAAAAAGCCCCTCTCTGACCACTAGATGACAATCCCTGTGAACACTCTCTAGTTATGTGACCAATGCCACCACAAGTATAGCATGGTCCTTAGGTATAAGATCATGCATCCTGTGATCTAGACTACTGTGGGCCTCCTGATCTGCTAGAACCACTGTATCCACCCCTAGAAGATTTTTGAGTCTGTACTGACTGTGATTGTGGGATATGTACTCTCTGATCCTGCTGTGACTGCCACTACTTGGGCTCGAAGCCCTGGTAACCCTGTGAGAGTTCTTGCTACTGCTGCTGAGACTATTGGCCCTTAGAGGACCTTGGTGTATGATTTTGATTCCCTTTCCAAGGGGGTTTCTACTGGGTAGAGTTTCAGTTCTGAGATCGATCCCGTGATTCCTGTTTGCCTCGAGTATCCTTTGCCACTAGTGCTATCTCCACTACCTGTCTGAAGGAGGTAGGGAAGGCCATCCAAACTAGACCCTGAAGTGAGAAATTCAAACCCATGATAAAATGATGTACCCATAGTTTCTCGTCCTTCATGTTTTCCACATAAGAAAGGAGCTCGAGAAACCTGCTCTCATACTAAGCCACTGTAAGACCTCTCTGATAAAGAGAATGGAACTCCTCTATCTGTTTCTATCAGAAATGCTCTGACAAGTACCTCTCTTAGAATCTTTCTAGGAATGATTCCGATGTGAGGGTGTCCATCCTCACTCCACCTATGATCTCCTCCCGATGCCACCAATTGGAGGCATCCCCTCTCAACTGATGAATTGCTAGGTGTGCCTTTAGATTACTCCCATAGGGTCATAATTCAAAGCACCACTGTAGACTCTGCAACCATGCCTCTACTACTGTCCCCTCAGTGGAACCCATAAATAATGGTGGCGCAAGTTGAATCAATTCCCTGATGTCATCTCCTATATGTCTAGGAGGTTTGTCAAGTGGGGGTTTTCTCTGGTGTATTGACTCACCTTCATGCTCATCCTGCCCCTCTAATTGTCTCAGTGGGGGACTCCTAGTCCTCACAACAAAAATTACAATCAAAACATTGATAAAATAGTAAATTCACCATCTTTTAAGATCCTTTAGATTTCATATTCAAGAAGATAGTGGATCACAACTTCATGGTCATCCCAAATACAAGACCCTATGAGAAAACCCTACCTAAACCACCATGGTACAAAGACAATGAATAATATTTAGATTCATAACCTTGTTGATGATGGAGAAAATTTAGCTTGAAGGAGGACTATCCTTTAGCAATGCTAAACCAAGATCTTTTAGAAACTATTCCTTGATCACAACAATGACAACACCATTGGAAAAAAAACTACACAAACAATGTATTAGAATATATAGTCCACCAATATAATTTCGGGGGGTGGGGGCATGAATGAGTTATCCAACTATCACCACAGTTATCAACTTTAATAAAACTTAACCATGTGAGAAATATAAACAAAAACAACAACAACAAGATAGTCATGCACAATAACACTAGATATGTTAACTAGGGAAACCCTTGATCAGAGAGAAATTTTTGATGGGTATGGTACACACATAATGATGTACTAATATAAATATTCCTTCTTAGAGAACTGATCCTATTAGGAGTCTATAACAAAACTTAGTACATATTAAGTCCCTATTAGGAGACTTTGAATCCCTATTAGGAGATACAAACCCTGTTAGGAGTTGTAGAAGGTAGAAGGACCCACTGTCCAAACAACTTCAAGGGAAAGACCAATACACCCACTATCCAAGTGATCTCTATATTATTCCTTGTAGAATAATAGATTTGAAATATAATTCCTTCCACTTTCTCTATCCTATCAACCGGACCTCTACTCCTTTTGATCCTGATATGAGATCATGAACTCTACATCCAATAATCCCTTGGATCTCTTACTCACATTTACCAAACACTATACCCCTTTTTGTACTTTGAATTTAATACTTGTTACACTCACACATACAAACTAAGAAAACATCTTCAAAATAATTTCTTGAGTCAGCCTTGAGGCTTTCCCAATTAACTATAAGATGATAATTAATTAATTCACAATTATAATAGCATCATCAACTCATGGTATATACAAAACTTCACATGTACAAATTTAGGACTTATGAACTTGCTAATGTTACCATTAGACCATTTTCTTTCACTAGCTTAGTATGCATTGCTAGATTATATCTTTGATAGAGGATATAATAGGATCATCAAAATTTATTTTCCATCTTTGTTGTCTCTATACTTCTCTCTAAAAATCATTTATAGCTTTCGTACATCTTTGGCTTTGACTTTTTGCATTTAACCTCATCAATAGGGAACAAGGAACAACATGTCCTTGATTGCACATCACCAAAAAATCAAAACCTTGTCCATACAACTATGATCTCTGTCCGGTACTCTACCAATCTTCATAGACTTACTACTATGTTGATATCAATGAAAAACACAATCATGAATGCAACATGTCAATACTCTACAATGCTTAGGATACTCCCTCAAAGGAATACCATCAAAATTGATGGTAACAATCTCCCCATTTATAATTGATGGAAATATAGATGAAAACATATAAGTTTCAAGAATATGAAATAGTACTCTACTATTATAGTTGTTGTTCTCATCTTTTCAAATCCTCTTCATCAATCAAATCTAAAAATCTTTTGGAACACTGCTTTGTTCTATATCTTCATGCTATATATCTCTCCTATAGAGATATTCACAAATCTTTCTAAATATCCTGAATAAAATAGATATTTTTTATGCACTCTTCTCCCCTATAAAAACTTTGTAGATGTTTTTCATGCACTCTTCTACCCCATTGAAATCAATAATAGAGACCTCATTATGTTAATTGTTGCTCAAATACTTTAACCAACTCAAGTGTCCAAAGACACTGTTCAATACCAAATACCAAGAGTCTTTAATGACTCTTCTCATCATAGCTACTCCCCCATACAATAAGTATCGACATTCAATCCAGTCAAACAATAGTGCTCTGTACCATTGGACTGATACAATCTCTACATCATCTACTCTGAGGTAGGTAGGGGCATAACCCCAAGCATACCTCTCAAGTAATCAAATGTATCTTTAGGTAAGGGCTTTGTAAAGATATCTGCAATCTTATATCTAGTACTTACATACTCCAATCTAATATCCTTTTCTACTACTTTCTCTCTCAAAACATGATACTTAATAGATATATGCTTAGTCTTAGAATGCAATACATGATTCTTACACATACTCAATATACTTGTGTTATCATAGTATATATGATAACAAGTTCTTAAAATTCTCTCCTAATGTATTTCAGCATCTACTTCATCCACATCACTTGATTTCAATTGTTTGTTATTGCTACATACACTGTCACAACTATACTCTAAGTGATACAATATTGTTTCTTGCTTAGTCAAGAAATCAATCTTCCTCCAAGAAAGAATGCTCCACCATTGGCATTCTTTCTATTATCCATATTACCTACCTAATCCACATTAATATATGCACATAGAGAGAAATCACTCAATCTATACCATATCCTATAATCAGATGTCCCCATCAAATATTTGAATATCTTTTTTACTGCTGCATAGTGATACTCCTTAGGATCTTTTTGAAATCTTGCTACAATCCCAACTGCATTCGTTATATTTGGTTTGGTGTAAGTCATATATTGTAAACCTCCAATCATGGATATGTACTACTCCTTCTCAACTACAGGTGTCTCATCTTTGCTAGATAACTTGTGACTAGTTATCATTGGTGTATTGATAGGCTTACAACTTTCCAAGCCAAATCTCTTCAACAAATCTTTTATATACTTAGCTTGTGAAATGAAAATTCCATTACTATTTTATACAATCCACAAACCTAGGAAGAACTTCATTTCTCCTATCATACTCAGTTTAGACTCATTTCTTCATTTCTTTAGTAAACTTATCAATTGCTTCATCATTACCTCCAAATATTATGTCATCAAAAAATATTACTATTATCAAAAAACCATTCTCTATTTCTTTCAAGTACAAGTTACTATCTATCTTACCTTTATCTTTTGCAAATAGTTGTCCAACCTTGCATACTAAGTCAAGGTGCTTGCTTCAGACCATATAGAGCTTTCTTTAGTCTACATAGCATGTCTTTTTCTTCTGTTAGAGTGAATCCCTTAGGCTTCTCAATGTATACCTCTTCTAATTCTCCATTTAAGAAGGCATATTTTATAGCCATCTGATACACTTTGAATTTCTTATTTTTTGCATAAGCCAAGAACATTCTTATGACTTCTATTCTAGCTATAGTGACATATGTCTCTTCATGTTCTATTCCTTCTTGGTGTGAATATCCTTTTCACACAAGTCTAGCCTTTTTCCTTACAACTTCATCTTTCTCATTCATCTTTTTTTTGAATACCCATTTGGTTCTAATAACATTCTTATCTTTAAGTTTTGGGAACTAATTCCCATGTTGCACTCTTCACAATCTGATCTAATTCTTCCTTCATTGCTTGAATCCAATGATCATCTTTATAGGCTTCATTTGCACTCTTAGATTCAACTTGAGAAATCAAACATATCTCTTTATTAACTTTGTTTCTTGTCATCACTCATTTGTCTTCATTTCCAATTATCTATTATGGCTGGTGATTCTTTGTTAGATTCCTGTTAGAGGTCAGAGTTTAGATCTTTTGGTTCAGATATTTCTCCTCCTTTCTGAATAATTTGCACATCATTCTGCAAATCATTGTTAGTCTGAAAGAAAACTTCTATATTCTGTCAGTTAGTCTTTTGATTATAATCATTGATAATAGTTACTAGAGATAACTCTTCTCTCTCTTCCTCTTCCTTAACCAATTTAGGCTCATTATCTTTATCAGAAAGTGAACTCTTTCTAGATTTTCTCACCCTTATAGGACATCTCGATAAAAAATGACCAACTCTTTACATGTCCAACAAATAAAATTTTTATATCTTCTGGCTCTCATTTTATCAATAGATCAATTCCTTCTTTGATCTTCACATCTTCTTCATCTAAGGATTTTCGTGTGCTTTTATTCTTTTGTATTCAAGAAAAGGATTTTAGATCAGGAAACTTAATGTCTAGATATTTACATATATCTTATAACTCACCAAAAATATTAATCTTCTGTGTGTCAAAATTTCCTCTATCTAACTTGGAAATATCTTTTTTGAAATGGCTCACCATTGATCTCCAAAAGTAGTTAAGCTTTCTCTTCAAGGACCTAATGCTCTATTACAATTGATAGAATATATAGTCCACCAATATAACTAAGAGAGGGTGGGGTATAAATCCATTACCCAAATATTTTCATAATTATCAACCTTAATAAAACTTAACCACGTGAGCAATGTAAATATAACCACAACAAGATACTCATGCACAATAACACCATATATGTTAACTAGGGGAACCCTTGATTAGAGAGAAAAGACTATTGGGGATGGTACCCACAAGATTATGTATTAATATAAATATTCCTTGTTAGAGGATAGATCCTCTTAGGAGTCTATAAAAACATTGAGTGCATATCAATCCCTGACAAGAGATTTTGAATCCGTGTTAGGAGACTCCAACCCTATTAGGAGTTGTGCCAACCTTGTTAGGAGTTGTAGAAGGTAGATGGACCCACTATCCAAATAGCTACAAGTGAAAGACTAATGAAACCACTATCCAAATGATCTTTGTATTATTCCTTGCAAAATAATAGATTTGAAATATACTTCCTTCCTCTTTCCCTATCCTATTAACTGGACCTCTGTTCCTTTTGATATTGATACTAGATCAAAAATTCTACATCCAATAATCCCTTGGATCAATTACTCACATTCACCAAATGCTCTTCTTGTTTTCAAACTTTGCATTGAATACTTGTTAGACATGCACTTATAAACAAGGAAAACATATTTCCTTTATACCCTATCTTCAAAATAATTCCTTGAGTTGGTCTTGAGGCTTTCCCTATTAATTATAACAAGATAATTAATTAATTCACAATTACAATAACATTTTCATCTCATAGTATATAAAAAACTTCATAGCTACAAGTTCAGAACTTGTGCACTTATTGATGTCACCATCAGACTATCTTCTATCACTGGTTGACTGCACATGACCAGAGTATATCTTTGATAGAAGATACAATAAGATCATCAAAAATTGCTTTCCATGTACTTTGTCTCTCCACTACTCTCTATAAATCACTTCTAGCTTCCATACATCTTCAACTTAGACTCTAGACATTTAGCCTCATCATTGGGACACAAGGTAAAACATGTCCTTGACCACAGATCACTAGACAATCAAAACCTTGTCAGTACAACTATGATCTCTTTCTACTACTTTGGCAATCTTCACAAACTTACTTCTATGTTGACATCAATGACAGACACCATCATGAATGTAGTATGTCAATATTCTCCAATTCTTGGGGTACTCCCACAAAGGAATGTTATAAGAATTCATGCTAACACAATGTCAATTGAATTGAGCTTTCACATCTAATGCAATTCATTTATACTTTGACTCCTTGTGTGAAAAAATAGAAAGAAATTATATACACAACTTTGAGTCATGTGTGGACATATTGAAGAAGTGGTACCCATATAGACACACTCACATTATAAAGAAATTATCATAGTGCAACTACCTGAGAGGGAAGATTTACTTAAAAAACTTCCACTCCAAATCCCACTAATCCATTAGATCTATATGCACCTATTGCACCATCCACTTCATAGAGACCCCCTTTCCACTATGATGTCCTTCATAGTTAGGGAAATAATCCTGCACAAATGTCCATTCTTGATATGCTTACCACATCATCCATACAAAAAGAGATCCTTGAGATTTATTTCTTAGAATCTCATATTCTTAAAAAGATTAATGTATCCTAGTTCAATACCATGATTGGAAATCTCACCATACAACAACACCTTGTCTTCTTAAAAGAATATTTCTGATGTCTTGATCACCACCACAACTTTTTTCTCTACATTTAAGTCCTTATACAATGAAAAAAATAAAATGAGTCCTTATAGAAAATGGATCTAGTTTAAACCTATTTACATTGAAGATTATCCATTTCTTGGGACTTCCAAAATATCTCCCTAATATCAACAAAAGAATGACCTTAAAGGAATATGATGAGTGAGATAAATAATCAAAGGTGGTTATCCTACTTCCATTGTAGGTAGGACCTACTATAATTAACATAGGATTCCATGTCTTTGATATGCACTTATCATATAATATATTTCTTGTCTACTCATCATCAATGCTTATAGTTTCCCCACCAGGGAAGAAAAGTCAAAATTTCATGAGATCCTTTTCTTTTTTCCTTTTATAAGAGGTTATAAGAGGACTAAAATTTTTTTTAGCCAATCAATGAATTTGTGGAGGTCATACATAGACCTCTCACCATAACATAAATACCTCTCACAATAATTGTAGAGACACCTAACATTGATTCAAGTTCCACCAAAGGAAAAGAAAAGGTTGAAGACATCAAACTTAGAAGTATAGAGAAGTAGGTCACCTTTTCTACTCAAGAAAAGGGAGAGTATAAATTTGGGAATGCCTTGTGAATTGGACAATTTTCACTCTCTCCCTAATACTTTTGTAGAGCTTCCCAAATACTACCTCAAATAGAAAAGGAAACCATGCATATAAAAAAAAAATGAACATTGGGGTTCCCTTAATGATGAACAGATGGAATATAATATCCAAGATTGGTTTGGTTTTATTATGATAGTAAAGATAATCCTATAGAATTCAAAAAAGATAAGTAAAGGCCCCAACTATTGGGGAAAACATGGGCTATCATGACACATGACTTGGACCTAATGAAGATGGAATTCCAAAACTCCTTGAGGATACTACATATCCTAAAACATGGGGATTGAGATCCTTCAAACCTAGGGTATCCTTTTCTAACCACTACTATATGATTGAGCCTAATTATAATATTGAAGAGGAGGAATTTTTCAAAGTACCCTTCTAATACATTGAAGATGACCTAGATAAATATGTCCATGCCATCACCATCACCAATATTTGATCCACAAACCTTACCCTCATTAACTTGGACATTATAGAAAAAAACCTTCAAGGCACAAAAAATGTTATCCATATTCATAACTTTGATGAAGCAATCATGGTCTTCATGTTCAATTTTTTTCTCAAACTTACATTTAATAGTTTTGTGATATTATTATCAAGATTTAACTACACAGTTATTGAGTCAAATTCATTGACCCATATTTCATTAGTAGTGATTCAAAATGAATCCATCTCTCATAATAATAAATGGAATACTTAACACTCATTGGATCTAGGTGATACACAAAAAGGTGAAACAACAAGACTTCCCAAGAGGTCACTTATCCAAGTACTACTCTATCTTGAGTGCACCTTTAATGACAAAGTTTCCTCCATGGTTAAACCCACTCTTCTGGCAACCCCATTTTGAAATCCTTCACCAACTATTATGCTTTATTGATGCAATGAGGGATGAGATAACCAGGACCAAAGGCACACCAATTATCCAAACCACTTGCAAGAGTAAACACATAAAAAAAACCACCAAATAATAGCAAACTTGGGAGATAAAGGAACAAAGTTCCTTCATAAATTCATCAATTAATCAAATAAATGCTCAAATTTAAGGTATTCTTGGTTATGACCACATTAAAATTCATATTTGATCCACACAGATGAAACTTTGCAATTAAGCTTTCTCCTACTCTCCCTACCTTCTCACTCCTAACTTTGATGCCGCAAGATTCCACCCAAAACCTTATTAAATACATGCATGAATACAAGTTGGCCTATTATAAATACAACAAAATAAAATCTTATATTGAATGCTAGGATAAGACACAAGTCAACTCAGAAAAACTATTAAATATGAAGTACAAATTAACCTACAAATTTGGCCCAAACTAGAACCCAACACAAAAATCTTGGTCAATGAAGGACCCGAATCAATTACCATCACTTAGCAGCCAAAAAAACTTAGAAACCAAAGGAAAATTGGTGACCACTACAAACTTGACAACAAATGTGAACTAGATATAAAGCAAGAAACCTGGCAACCACTACAAACTCAACAATAGCTACAAACTTGGTATAAACCAGGAAACTTGGAAACCACTATGAGCTCAACAACAACTATGAACTTGGTTACCAAAGGAACTTGGTAGCAACTAAAAACTTGGAAATAACTAAGGAGCTCAGGAAAAACAAGAAAGAAGGAAAAAATGCATGATAGCAGTGCAACCCAAGATGCTCTTGCATTAGACAATAGGGGTTGAAGGAAATGATTCTCCTAAATCATTGAGATGTCACAATATGAGGTAAATCCAATTGAGATTGGGAAATCCATGTAGCATCTTCAATTGTTTTTTTCTTCCACTTTACCAAATACTCATAATAATCTTTCCCTCTTGTGCTCTTACTGACCCTCTAATCTAGTATCTTTTCAAATTCTTCAATTCTCTTCTTAGGATAATTATCTAATACAAAAACTTCATCATCTAACTCATGGTATTTTTACAAATAAAAAATATTTAATATAGTCCATATATATCGATGTCATCAGGTAACTCAACTTTACAAGAGTTACCACTATCAAACTTCTTCAAAATCTTACATGGCCCAGACTTCTTCATCTTCAACTTACTATATGTTCCAAAAACAAATCTTCCTTTCTTCAAATTAACCATCACCTCATCACCAACTTCAAAAACATGATGGCTTCTAGACTTATTAGAATTCTCCTTGTACTTTTGATTACTTTGTTCCAACTTCAACTTCACTTCCTTATGCAAAGACTCCATAAAATTAGCAAACTCTTCTCTTGCATCACTTCTCCTTTCTTCACCAACAATATCCCTTAAATTTGATACTCCTCTAGGATGCATTCTTGAAACAATCTCAAAAGATGTTTCCCTTATACTCCTATTCACAAAATTATTATATTAAACTCAACTTGTGTTAATAACATCTCCCAATTATCTGGATTGTCTCCAACTAAACATCTCAAAAAAATTCCCAAGCTTTTATTCACAAACTCTATCTGTCCATCTATTTATGGATGGAATGTAGAACTAAACTTCAACTCAATACCCATCCTATTCCACAAAGTCTTCCAAAAGTAACCAACAAACTTACTGTCTCTATCAAAAATAATACTTCAAGGTAATCCATGCTATTGAACAATCTTTTTAAAGATAATCTTAGCAACATGCTCGACATACGATGTCTTCTTACAAGGTATCAAATTAGTCATCTTAGAAAATCTATCAACAACAAAAATTATAAAATCATATCCCTTTAGTGTCTTAGTCAATAAAAGAACAAAATCCATATTGATGTCATTCAAAGGTTTTTCAAGAATAGAAATAGGTGTATACAAATCAGTATTTTGACTTACTCCTTTTGCAACTTGACAAACTCCACAATTCTTTACAAAATTCTGAACATCCTTATACATCTATGGTCAATAACTATTTTCTTTCAACAAACTCCATGTCTTATCAATTCTAAAATGTGTAGCTAATCCATCACTATGCTTTTCCTTAATCAAATTTAACCTCATAGAACTCTTAGGAATACACAATTGAATACCCTTGAACAACATACCTTCTTGAATAAAATATTCCTCAAACTTACTTGGTTGTTCTATCAATATAGGTTCTCTGCACTCTCTCAACATCTCAGAAAAATCAATATTAGTCTCATAAAACTCCATCATCTCATAGAAACCAAGAACTCCAACCTTCATCTCGATTAGAAAGGAACTTCTTCTACTCAATGCATCAACAACTTAGTTAGTGACTCCACTCTTATTCTTAATAAAAAATGTAAAACTCTATGAATACTCTACTCAGTTCATATGTCTCTATTTTATCTTATGTTGACTTCCCGAGTATTGTAAGGCTTTATGATTAGTATACAACATAAACTCCTTAGGAATCAAATAATATCTACACTTCTTCAATGCTTGACCAATAGCATAAAACTCTTGATCATACACAAAATACTTCCTTTTAGCATCATTCAATTTTACATTCAACTTCAAATACCTTATTGAAATCAGGCAAAGCTAATATAGGTAACTTAGCAACCTTTTGTTTCAATTTTTGAAAACTATTATCACCTCCATGTGTCCGCTTGAATTCCTTTTTATCTTCTCTCATTGTCTCAGTCATTGCATTACAAATAGAACTAAAATTCCTTATAAAATTCCTATAAAAACTAGCCAAACCATGAAATGATCTTACCTCACCCACATTCTCAAGTGTAGAACTTTCCAAAATTTCTCAAACCTTCTTAGGGTCCATCTTCAAACCATTAGCTAAAATAAAAAATTCCCAAATACACAATCTTTTCTTTTTCATAGAAGAACATTTCTTTAGATTAATCATCAAATTCTCCTCTTTCAATCTCTAGAATACTTGTCTAACATGCTTAAGATGTTCTTCCTTAGTCTTACTAAATATCCAAATATTATTCAAATAAACAATCACAACCTTGCCCAAAAATTTCTTAAGAACTTCCTTCATTAACCTCATGAAAGTACAAGGTGCATTAGTCAAACCAAAAGGCATAACCAACCATTCATAAAGACTATCTTTTTCTTGAAAATAGTCTACCATTCATCACCTTCTCTGATTTTGATATGATCATAACCACTCTTCATATCAATCTTGGTAAAATACTTTTCTCCACTCAAACAATCCATTATGTCATTCATCCTTAGCATAGGAAACCAATATTTTACTATGATCTTGTTAATAGCTCTAGAATCGGTATACATTCTCCATTCTCCATTCTTCTTAAGTGCTAATATAGTAGGTACAACACATGGACTCAAACTATCTCTAATCAAACCTTTCTACAACAACTCATGCAATTATCTATTAAGTTCTTCATTCTCTAGTTGGTGTCAATCTACATGGTGCTTTATTCAGAAAACTAGCTCCATTGATTAGATCCATGAAATGACTTATACTTGTCATTGGAGGTAAAGCATTAGTTATGTGCTCTACAACAATATATTTATACTCCTTCAAAAATTCTATAGTTTCCACTAGCACTTGGTCAATACTACTAGCTTCTACTATCACTCAATTACCATTAGATTTTGTCACTCGGTCAATACCAAGACAACTCAGTCTCCTAGGGATTATTGAAAAATAGACTTGATTCTTCCTCAGTTTATTTTCAAATTATTTTCCCTTAACCATGCAAATTCTCATAGTAGTACACTTAACCTCATATATACTTTCAATCAAAGGAAACAATATTTTCCTTTTTCCATTCACCCAAATAGTATATTGATTCAATCTTTGATCATGTATAATCTATCATATTGCCAACTTCTACCCAAAAAGATATGAAAACAATCCATATGCATAATATCACACCAAATTAATCAAAGTAATGTCTAGTCTTGAACTTTACAATACATTTTTCACTTACCAATATCTTATGCTCATCTTTGAGCCATGAAACATGATAAGGTTTAGAATGGTCTAACCTCTACAACTAGAACTTTATAAAAAATTCTTTTGATTCCAAATTTGTAGAACTTTGACTACCAATGATCACCTTGCAACATTTTCTAGCCATATTACATCTAGTTTTGAAAAGAATTCTTCTTAGGATAAGCTCCTCATCATTTCCCTTATTACATAAGGTTGTTCACAGCATCCAATTTTCTCTAGCCTCAAGTCCACTTGGTGAACCCTCAATGCCTCCTTGAACCAAATTTTTTTTATTACCTTTCCCACTTTTAGAAGATCTACATTCAAAGGATCTATGCCCTTCTTTATCACATCTAAAACAATTTTCTTGAAAACCACCTCTAAAATAAGAACTACCTCTTCCTTGGTAAGAACTAGTACCTCCTCAGTAATAATCACCACCTTTCACTTGGTATTTCCTTTAACATCATTCTTACATTCATATTTTCCCTTATCTTGAACAAAATTGTTGGAAATGATTGAAATGATCATAAGAAAAGTTGTTGGAATAATTTATGGAACTAGTAAAGAATGTCCTCAATCATTATTTTGTCATTGATGTCAAACTTACTACTTGCAGGGATGACAATTGCTTTAGTGATCCAAATACTATCAATTAGTTGATTTTCAAGGTGGAGGCAATCAATAAGATGTAACTAGAACACCTAGAGAAATGTTGAAGTTATGATGTTGTAATGAAGTACAAGGATTAGCTAAGCCATTGATGAAAAAGTGTATTGGATGACATACTAAAAGATACGAAGAATGAGCTCACTGAAACATATCAAAGATCTAAGGTTTTAGCTAAGTCTTTTGTAAAGCTCAAACTAAGTTCAAGTGCCGAGCAAGCTAGTAAGTGTTGAACAAGCTAGTAAGAGCCGAGAAAATTCCTAGTAAGTGCCGAGCAAGTTCAAGTGCCGAGCAGAATCAAGTGCCGAGCAAGTTCAAGTGCCGAGCAGAATCAAGTGATGAGAAGAACCAAGTGCCAAGTAGGTATAGGTGTCGAGTAACAAAGAAGTGCCGAGCATCAGTAACTATATATTGCCGATTTACTGCATTATTTAGGAAATTGAAGATTCATCAGATCTAAGCCGACAAAGTTGTTATCTAGAAATCTATGAATTAAAAGGAAGATAAGAATGATGAGTTGGTGGCACAGAACGCCATGTAGAACATTTTTAAGATACAATTGGCAAAGTTTCAAGAAGAGAACAAGATATGGGGTAGATACATTGTATCCTACCTAATCCATTTTGAAACCCAAAATTAGAGAGGTTGAATTGAGCAGCAAAGGCAAATCAAACTTGTATATAAGAAGACATAAGTTAATGAAGAAATAGAGTGGAATAGAGGGGATAGTGAGAGAAAGAGCTGTGGTCAAGCATAAAAGCATGAAATGCTAAAGAATGCGCTAAGGAGAAGATAACACAGGAACTCTATTTGAATAGACCACCATAAGCATGATTGCATTAGCAGAATGAGTAAGAAGACTTAAGGAGACAAAGCTTGAGAGGGAGACAAGCAGTTAGAGCTGAAGTGATTGAAGCCAAGCATAAGGATTGAGCTGAAAGAGTGATCTAAAATCTACAAAGTATGATGTAAGTTATATCAGATTAAAAGACCATTATCATTACTTTCTAGCAATTGTAATAGTAAGATAAATCCTATGGACTTAGGTTGGTTTAACAACCATTAGAAAAATCCTTTAACAGGGTGACATTCCAAGTGAATGTTCTAAAGACCTTTAACTAGGCCCATTCCTAACAGTTTAGTGAAATCCTCTAACAAGGTCACATTTAATAGTGTGTTGTAAGCCTTTAATAGGGCAAGCTTTTAATAGGGCATCACTTCAGAAGAGTGAGAATCAAGTAGCATGTTACTGGTGGTTTTTTCCAAATTGGGTTTCCACGTAAATCATTGTGTCATGTGTTGATCTTGAATGTTTTATCTTTGCATGTTGATTTATAGTAATTTTCTTATATGACTGATTTAAGTTTGAACAGATGAAAAGAGTATGGATTCATTATTAAAAGTATTAATAGGGCATTTGGATCTTGAATAACTGATTCACCCCCCCCCCCCCCCCCCCCCGCCCCCCCTCAGTTATTCTAAATAATTCTAAAAATTGGTATCAGAGCCTGACTGCTGATTCAATTTAAAGGGACAACTAGCAGAAAAGATCAAAATGCCAAAGAGAGAAGTTCTCAAGCTCAACAAAGACAACTTTGTTGCATGGAAAAGTTTGATGAAGCTACATCTTGGATCCATAGGAGATTATTCCCAAAATTCAATTGTCACTGAACATGTAGATCCAACAGGTGCTCCTACTACCGAAGACCTGAAAAAAAACAAGAACACAACCAGACAATGCTGGAAATTGCCTCTGCACTCAGCTATGCTGAATTTGATGATATCAAAGGATGTGACATTGCATTCAAAATGTGGAAAGCCCTATCAGACATCTATGGAGGAGATCAGAATGTACAAAGAGCAAAAAGAGAAAGTCTCAGAGGAAAATTTGATGACATGAAAATGGAAGAAAATGAGAATGCTGCTCAGTATGGTGCAAGAATAAAAGAAGTGGTAAGTGCAATAAGATGCTTGAATGTCAACTGGATGAAGACACTATTAATAGTAAGTTCTTAAGGACCTTGCTCCCTATCTATGCTATTAGAGTATCAGCAATACAAGAGCTAAGATGCATACCAGGAAATAATCTAAGCTTTGAAGGTATTATAGGTAGACTCACTGCATTTGAGTTATCTAACTTTGACAACTACAAACCTGAAAATGTTGAATCTGCTTTTAAGGCCAAGTTATCACTGAAAGATGCCGAACAAGTGAAATCAAGGAAAGGAAGAAAAATGAAGTATGTATCTAGTGACAGTAGCAATGATGAGGAAGATGTGGAACAATTGGAAGCATTGCTCGCTAGAAGATTTCACAGGGGCAAAGGAAAATGCAAAGGCAAGATGCCTATCATTTATTTCAATTGCAATGAAGTAGGTCATATTGCTGCAAGATGTCCATAGAAAAAGGATTCCAAGGAAGGCAACAAATACAAGAATAGAAGAGAGGATGACAAGAGAGGTTGCAAAGAAAAAGGTAAGAAGTGTTATATTGTTGAAGAAAATTCTGATGACAATGATGATGAAGTTGTTTATGTAGCCATGAAGGACCAATCTGATGAAGAAGAAGCCACAACACTAGTGACATGTATAAACAAGAATGACAGATGGATCATAGATAGTGGATGCTCACATCACATGACAGGAGACAAAAGTAAGTTTGTTAACTTTACTTAGTATGATGGAAATAATGTTAGATTTGGTAATGATGCTCCATGTCAAATCAAAGGAAAAGGTTCCATTAAGCTCACAAACCAAATTTCATGTGACAATGCATACTATGTTGAAGGATTAAACTACAATTTACTGAGTGTCTCACAATTAGGCAAGATAGGTTGCAAAGTAGAATTTGAAAACAAAACTGCCAAAATCTATGACAATGATGGTAAACTAATAGGAAAAGGAGATAAAAAAAAGAGTAATTTGTTTTACCTTGATATGGATGATATTTCTTGTCTACTTGAAAAATTTGATGATGAATGGTTATGGCATAGAAGATTATGTCATGTCAACTTTGACAACCTAGTCAAAATTAGTAAAATGAAGAAAGTTAGAGGTCTACCAAAATTGAAGAAGCCTGATAATATCATGCATAAACAATGTCAGCTAGGAAAGATGACAAAGTCAAGTTTCAAAAGCAAAAACTATACATCTAAAGAGATACTTGAGTTAGTTCACACTAACTTATGTGGTCCAATGGAAATACAAAGCTATAGAGGAGATAAATACATAATGTTATTTGTTGATGACTATTCCAGGATGATGATTGTTATGTTCTTAAAACAAAAATATGATGCTTTTTAAATGTTTAAGTGGTATGTGGCTAGAGTTGAAAAGGAAACTGGAAAAAGCTTGAAATGCCTAAGATCAGATAGAGGTGGTGAATTTACATCAAATGAATTTGAGATATTCTGTAATGACAATGGAATCAAAAGACAAACGTCAGCTCCTAGAACTCCCCCATAGAATAGAATTGCTGAAAGAAGAAACAGATCTGTAATTGACTGTGCCAGAACATTAATGATGGAAAAGAATGTTGCTCTAAAATACTGGAGAGAAGCTGTAAGTGTAGCTATTCATACACTAAATCGAGTACAAGTCAAGAAAGGTACAAATACAACACCTTTTGAATTATGGTATGGTTACTCACCAAATGTAAAACATTTCAAAGTGTTTGGTTGCAAATGTTTTATCCTTAAAGATGTTAGAAATGGAAAATTTGATGCAAAAAGTGATGAAGGTATATTTCTTGGTTACTCCACTAGAAGTAAGGCATATAAGTGTTTGAATATTAACACTAACAAAATTGTGAAAAGTGCAAATGTAAATTTTGATGAGCACACAGAAGTCCAAGCTGAAATACCAAAGAAAATGGAAGAATATAGAACCTTTTTATATTCTTATGAAGGAATGACTGCTGATGAGGATGATGTCAATCAAATTGAATATCAATAACAAGTGTCAGTTTCAGTTGACTCACAACCAGTGAATGCCAAGTTGCATTCAGAAGCTGAGTTACAGAATGAAGAAAATGCACAATCTGATTCTGAAGATAGCATACATGATGAAGAACAACCTGAAAATGAAGAGCATAGTGATCCTGAATCCGAAAGATCAAACATGGAAATAAGGATAGAGCCAAGATTATCCAAATATGTAAAAAGACATCACCCTGCTAAACAAATAATTGGTGATAAAGATGCAAGACCAATGAAAAGGAACAGACTAAGACATGAATCATGTCTGATTAGCCAATCTGAACCCAAGACAATACATGGTGCATTACAAGATGATGACTGGTATAAGGCTATGGAAGAGGAAATTGATCAAATAAGAAAAAATAAAACCTGGAGTTTGGTTCCCAGACCAAATGACAAGAATGTGATTGGCACCAAATGGGTATTCAGAAACAAACTAGATGAGAATGGTGAGATTACCAGAAACAAAGCCAGATTTGTATGCAAGGATTATGCTCAAGAAGAAGGAATAGACTATGGTGAAACATTTGCTCCTGTTGCTAGAATGGAAGGAGTAAGAACTTTACTTGCATATGCTACCTACAAAGATTTCAAAGTCTATCAGATGGATGTAAAATCTGCCTTCTTAAATGGTATACTAGAAGAAGAAGTCTACATTGAACAACCAGAAGGATTTGTTGATGAAAACAATAGGGATATGGTGTGTAAGTTACATAAAGCACTCTATGGTTTGAAACAAGCACCTAGAGCATGGTATGAGAGACTTCACAAGTATCTAGTGCAAATTGGATTTGAAAGAACTAATGATAGTAGCAACATGTACATCAAAGCTGAAGAAGGTAAAGACATTATTGTATCTAAAAATTTTGTGGATGACATAGTGTTTGGTGGTAAGGAAGTACTTTGCAAAGGCTTTTCTGACAAAATGAAACATGAATTTGAGATGTCTATGTTTGGAGAAATCAAATTTTTTGTTGGATTGCAAGTACATCAATTCAAACATGGAATATTTATTATACAATCAAAATACATCAAAGAAATTCGTAAAAAATTTGAATTAGAGAAATCCAAACAAGTCAGCACACCAATGGCCACAAGAAATAAGCTATCCAAAAATGATGAGTCAGCTAAAGTTAATCAAACAATGTACAGATCCATGATTGGAAAACTATAATATGTTGTACATAGTAGACCAGACATAGCATTAGCAGTTGGAATAGTGGCTAGGTTCTCTGCTAATCCCAAAGAAAATCATCTCATAGCAGTAAAAAGAATAAAGAGATATCTCAAAGGGACTGATGACTTTGGTTTATATTACAAAAAGAATGGAAAATTTGAACTCAATGCACATACAGATGCAGACTGGGGAGGAAACATTGATGACAGAAAAAGCACAAGTGGAGGTGTATTATTTCTAGGCAAAAGGCTGGTTACCTGGACTAGCAAGAAACAAACATGTATATCCTAGTCCACTGCAGAATCAGAATATGTGGCTGCTGCAGTCAATTGTACAAACATTGTATGGCTCACACATCTATTGAATGGAATGAAAGAAGAAGTAACAAAACTGGTGATATTGTATTGTGATAATATAAGTGCTATAAAGATATCCAAAAATCCAGTGATGCATGCAAAAACCAAGCATATTGCAATCAAGTTTCATTATGTCAGAGAATTGGTAGAAGACAAACAAGTGAAGTTGGAATACATTTACACAAAGGAACAAACTGTAGATATCTTCACCAAACCATTGCCCAAGGATGCCTATGAATATCTTACAGGCAAGCTAGGGGTTATACCCCTAAGTCAAGCAGTTTAAGGCAACAAGGAAGCTACCTTGCATCAACAGGAGTAAATCCTTGAAATATTACCAGGTTGATGCAAAGGATGACTACAGGAACTGAAGCTCCAAATCAGTCACAAGCATGGTGACAGAGGGAGAAAAACAACAAGAAGCCAAAGCTTATATTTTGCATGATAAAGATGCTACATCTTTGGCATTTATGTCAAAGAGGGAGAAATATGTAGAAAAATAATCAATGCAAAGAAAGAGGGAGATATATATGAAAGAGGGAGACATATGAGATCTGTAGTGAAAATGTAGCAAGCTAATGTATACAATCTTGGTGGTAACTAAATTGATTACTTGATCAGTTTGGTTTGCCATCAATGCCAAAGAGGGAGATTGTTGGAAATGATTGAAATGATCATAAGAAAAGTTGTTGGAATAATTTATGGAACTGGTAAAGAATGCCCTCAATCATTATTTTGTTATTGATGTCAAACTTGCTACTTGTAGGGATGACAATTGCTTTAGTGATCCAAATACTATCAATTAGTTGATTGTCAAGGTGGAGGCAATCAATAAGATGTAACTAGAAAACCTAGAGAAAGGTTGAATTTATGATGTTCTAATGAAGTACAAGGATCATCTAAGCCATTGATGAAAAAGTGTATTGGATGACATACTAAAAGATACAAAGAATAAGCAGACTGAAACATATCAAAGATCTAGGGTTTTAGCTAAGTCTTTTGTAAAGCTCAAACTAAGTTCAAGTGCCGAGCAAGCTAGTAAGTGCTGAACAAGCTAGTAAGAGCCGAGCAAATTCCTAGTAAGTGCCGAGCAAGTTCAAGTGCCGAGCAGAATCAAGTGCCAAGCAAGTTCAAGTGCTGAGCAAGTTTAAGTGCCGAGTAGAATCAAGTGCCGAGTAGAATCAAGTGTCGAGAAGAACCAAGTGCCGAGCAGATATAGATGCCGAGTAACATAGAAGTGTCGAGCATTAGTAACCCAATAATGCCGAGTTGCTGCATTATTTAGGAAATCAAAGATTCGTCAGATCTAAGCCAACAAAGTTGTTATCTAGAAATCTATGAATTAAAAAGAAGATAAGAATGATGAGTTGGTGGCATAGAACACCATGTAGAACTTTTTTAAGATACAACTAGCGAAGTTTCAAGAAGAGAACAAGATATGGGGCAGATACATTGTATCCTACCTAATCCATTTTGAAACCCAAAATTGGAGAGGGAGAATTGAGCGGCAAAGGCAAATCAGACTTGTATATAAGAAGACATAAGTTAATGAAGAAATAGAGTGGAATAGAGGGGATAGTGAGAGAAAGAGCCGTGGTCAAGCATAAAAGCATGAAATGGTGAAGAATGTGCTAAGGAGAAGATAACACAGGAACTCTGTTTGAATAGACCACCATAAGGATGATTGTATTAGCAGAATGAGTAAGAAGACTCAAGGAGACAAAGCTTGAGAGGGAGACAAGCAGTCAGAGCTGAAGTGATTGAAGCCAAGCATAAGGATTGAACTGAAAGAGTGATATGAAATCTGCAAAGTATGTTGCAAGTTATATTAGATTAAAAGACCATTATTGTTACTTTCTAGCAATTGTAATAGTAAGATAAATCCTATGGACTTAGGTTGGTTTAATAGCCATTAGAGAAATCCTTTAATAGGGTGACATTCCAAGTGAATGTTCTAAAGACCTTTAACCAGGCCCATTCCTAACAGTTTGGTGAAATCCTCTAAAAAGGACACATTTAACAGTGTGTTGTAAGCCTTTAACAGGGCATCACTTCAGAAGAGTGAGAATCAAGTAGTATGTTACTGGTGGTTTTTCCCAAATTGGGTTTCCACGTAAATCATTGTGTCATGTGTTGATCTTGAATGTTTTATCTTTGCATGTTGATTTATAGTAATTTGCTTATATGACTGATTTAAGTTTGAACAGATGAAAAGAGTATGGATTCATTATTAAAAGTATTAATAGGGAATTTGGACCTTGAATAATTGATTCACCCCCCCCACCCCCCCCCCCCCCCCCCCCATCAATTATTCTAAAGAATTCCAACAATTTTCTTTTATCTTGAACAAAACTCTTAGATCCACCACCTTCTCCATAAGATCTACTTCTACCTCTCTAGAATCTACCACCTTTATCTCTTTGTCTTTGTTCATGCTTCTTTGTCAAGATCTCATCTTTTAGGGCATATTGATATGCTTCCTCCACACTTTTCGATTTCACAAAACTTATCTCATCTTGAATGCTAGATCTCAATCCATTTATGTACATTTCAATTTTCTCAACATCATCATCCACATTTCTAGATCTTATGTCCAATCTATAGAATTCCTTAGTATACTTCTTCATAGTCATGTCTCTTTATCTCAAATTTTCCATCTTTCTTAACAATCTAGCTTGGTAATCAGCATGAAGAAACTTGTTCATTACCTTCTTCACCATCTTTGACCAAGTCCTAATCTTATCCTTTCCTCTCCTTTGTCTATCAATTTGTAAATAATCCCACCACTATGAGGCATGTCCCTTCAACCTAGTAACTAAAATATTTACCATCCTATTATTAGGAGTTTTTTCATTGTCAAAGAACTTCTTCATTTCAGAGATACAATCCAACACAACATTGGTATCCAATTTTCCATCACAAGGAACAAATTCTACAAAAGGCTTTGAATTTTCCATAGACAACACTCTCAACAACCTTGCATCATATTGATCTTCTTTAGGTTCTAGATTAGGGTTTGGTGTTTCTTGTTCATCATTACTCACATCATCAAGGTGTGCTCCTCCCCTTTGGGATGTCTTTGCAATATCTGATCTAAATGTAATTTTTCTCAACGTATCTGACATGACATTGTCATAATATCCTCTACCTCAAACAATCTTTATAATTAGGTTCATGCAAGATTGTAACCCTGTGCAAGTTATAGGTCAAATTCATAGATCTGTAACTCTATAACCAAAATTCACTTAGGGTTCTACATGATTCAATTTCCATAAGGATGAACCTCTTCTATGATACCACCTAATATAGGGAGGGATGAGATAACCAGGGCCAAAGGCACACCCAACTATCTAAACCACCTGCAAGAGTAAAAATAGTAGAAAAGAAACACCAAATAATATCAAACTGAGGAGATAGAGTAATAAAGTTCCTTCATAGATTCATCATGTAATCAAATACATGCTCAATTGTAAGCCCTTTTGGGTTATGGCCACATTAAAATCCAAATTTGATCTACAAAGATCAAACTTCATAATTCACCTTTCTCTTGCTCTCCCTACCTTCTTTCTACAAGTTGGCCTATTGCAGGTACAACAAAATAAACTCTTATATTAAATGCTAGGATAAGCCACAAGTTGACTCAAAATAGATATTAAATATGAAATACAAATTAACTTGCAAGGTCAGCCCAAACTAGAATGAGACATAGAAAACTTGGTCAATGAAGGACCTAAACTAATTATTGTCAGTTGACATCTGAATGAACTCAACAACCAAAGGAAATTGGCGACCACTACAAACTCCACATAAAATAGAAACCTCAAAAACTACCACAAACTTGGAAAAAACTATGAAATTGACATAAACCAAGAAGCTTAGCAACCACTATGAACTGGACAACAACTACAAACTCGGTAACCAAAGGAACTCAGTCGAAACTCTAAACTTGGCAACAACTGAGGAGCTTGGCAATGCAAGGCATTGTAACTTGGCAAAACAAGAGAGAAGGAAAACATGCAAGATAGAAGTAAAACCCAAGATACACTTGTATCACTTATGAAACACTCATTAGAAATACCCTTAATCTCATCAACTAATAAATAGTAGATAATGTGCATAGCAGGTCAAATTACATGACATTGCTATTTTATGAGTACTAATTCAAAATGAATCTAGATCTCATGATAATACATGGAATAGTTAGCACTCATTAGATCTAGGTGATTCCCACAAAGATGAAGCATCAAAACTTCCCAGGAGGTCATCCATGTTTGTATTACTCCAACTTCAATGTGCTTAAATAATGAGTTTTCTCCATGGTAAAACCCACTTTTCTTGCAACCCAATTTATAGAAACCTTCACCAAGTATTTTTCCTTATGAACAATTATTTATAAAGTTTATTAAGTTCATCAATTGATAAGAAGGAGATAATTTTCATAGCAAGTCAAATTGTGATATTGCTATTAGGATTTCACTGGGTAGTTTTTGAGTAAAACTCATTGACCATATTTCATGAGTAGTGATTAAACATGAATCCATATATCATGATAATAAATGGAAAACTTAGCACTCATTGGATCAAGGTGATTTTCACAAAGGTGAAGCACAAGGAATTCCCAAGAGTTCACCCATCCCAAGATTAGTCCAACTTGAGCACATTCAACAATAGAGGTTACTGCATGGTTGAACTCACTATGCTTGTAACCCCATTTTAAAAACCTTCCCCAAGTGTACTTCCTTATGAAACATTCATTAGAAATCCCCTTAACCTCATCAATTGATAGTTAGGAGATAATTTCCATAGTAAGTCAAATTATAATATTGCTATCAGAATTTAACTATGTAATTTTTGAGTCAAACTCATTGAAAAATATTTCATGAGTAATGATTCAATATGAATCCACCTCTCATGATAATAAATGGAATAAATATCAGTCATTGGATCTAGGTGATGCTTACAAAGGAAAAGCACTAAGACTTTCTTAGAAGTCACCCAACCTAGTACTACTCTATCCTAAGCATGCTTAACTACAGAGTCTCCTCCATGGTTAAACCCAATCTACTTGTGTCCCCATTTCCAAAACCTTGACAAATTTTTGTGACTTATGAACCACTCATTAGACATCCCCTTAAGCTCATTAATTTAGGAACTAATTTCCACAATAAGTCAATCTGTGATATTGCTATCAAGATTTAACTGTGTAGTTTATAAGTCAAAATCATTGACCCATATTTCATGAGTAGTGATTCAACATGAATCCAAATTTCATGATAATAAATAGAATACTTAGCACTCATTATCTCTAGGTGATGGCCAAAGATGTATGCTTTGGGATTTCCCAAGAGGTCACCCATTCCAGTACTACTCAAGCTTGAGCATGCTTAACTACGATGTTTTCTACATGGTTTAGCCCATTTTTCTTGAAACCTCAATAATAAATCCTTTAACAAGTGTTTTTACTTATGATCCATTCATTATAAAATTCCTTAAGCTTGTCAATTGATAAATAGGAGATAATTTCCATGTAGCAAGTCAAATTGTGATATTATTATTAGGATTTAACTATGTAGATTTTAGTCAAACTCATTGACCCATATTTCATGAATAGTAATTCAACACAAATAAATATGTCATGCTAATAAATGAAACACATAGAACTAATTTGATCTAGATGATTCTCATAGAGGTGAAGCACCTAGACTTCTCCTTAGGTCACACATCCTAGTACTACTTGAGCTTGAGTGTGCTTAACTACAAAGTTTCCTCCATGGTTAGAAAAAATCTACTTTTAGTCACATTTGAAAGACCTTCAACAAGTGTTGTTCCTTATGAACCATTCATTATAAATCCCATTAATTACATCAATGGATAAGTAGGAGATAATTTACACGACCAGTTAAATAGTGATATTGCTATTGGGATTTAGTTGTGTAGTTTTTGAGTCAAACTCATTGACCAATATTTCATTAGTAGCGATTCAAAATGAATCCATTTCTCATGATTATAATAAATTGAACAATTATAATTCATTATATCTAGGTGATGCTCATAGAGGTGAAGCATAGGGACTTCTCAGGAGGTCACCCATCCCAATACTACTCCAAGTTGAGCATACTTAACTAAGTAGTTTACTCCATGGTTTAACCTAATTTTCTTGAAACCCCATTTGAAAATCCTTCACTAACTGTTTTTCCCTATTAACCATTCATTATAAATCCACTTAATATCATCAATTCATAAGTAGGATTTAATTTCCAGAGCAAGTCAAATTGTAATATTGATATTAGCATTTAATCATGTATTTTTTTAGTCCAACTCATTGACCCATATTTCATGAGTAGCGATTCAATATGAATCCATATCTCATTATAATAAAAAGAGAACTTAGTACTCCTTGGATCTAGGTGATTCTTATAGAGGTGAAGCATTAGGATTTCTAAGGAGGTCACCCATCCTTGTACTACTCCATCTTGAGTGCACTTAACTACAAAGTTTCCTCCATAGTTAAACCCACCCTTCTTGCAACCACATTTGCAAAACCTTCATGAATTGTTGTGCCTTATGAACCATTCAATATAAATCCTCTTAATTAACATATCTAACATCTTTGACTAGTATCCTACAAATCAACATAAGAAAGAAGGGTTTTGTGGTTGAGGTTTCATGAGGCCTTTCCTTACTCAAGCCCTAGGTTAATGTATTATCCACAATTAAGAAATATAAATGTAAGTGAGCTAGCTAAAAGATAAACATTAGAATTCACCTTACATGAAACCATTATCAATAAGGATTTTTTTTATTTACATTGTATTGCAGATCTTGAACAAGGAATGCAGGGTATCTCCACACTTTGCAATATATCTAGCATAATTTAATCATGTTTCCATGGATGTAAACATGCATCAATAGAGAAGATGATTAATGTTTCAATGTAAATCTCCTCCCTTGATGGCTAACAATAGGTTAGTCTTGAAGATGAAATGCTCAAAAAGGATCCTTTAATGCTAGATAGAAATCTCCTTGCTTAAATGGTTGGAAAATATTGAATGCTTGAACTCGTTGAATGAAAAAGAAATAAATATTCACTTGTGAGCAAGAGATTAGATTACATAAATTCATGAATGAATGAGATATGAAAATGAATCCTCCATGTCTTCTTATATATGAGTTTATGGATGGGAAAAAAATACAAACCAATGGGTGAGAAAAAGAAAATTAATTAAACCCTTGAGGCCATTTCGACCTCAAGCCCTACAATTACTGAAGGATTTGAGAAATGCACAATACAAATCCACAAAGCCTAAAGAATACTTGCATGTAGAAACCTATCACATAGAAGAAAAACACAAGAAGACACAAGGGTTTGCTCTGAAAATATATAAATTGTATTATCAGAAATGAAAAAGACACAAGATAATTACAAATGATCTATCCTTATAGTAGGAGATAGAAACCTGAAAAGGGTAACCTAAAAGTTATATTATATTTACTGATTAATTATTAAATGAGAATTTTTAAGTACATAAAGTGAAATCTTAAGAAGGGAGAAAAGCTAAACAATTAAAGAAATTAAATTAACCTTTTTCTTTAACACCCCCCTTTAAGATGAGAAATAATGCAACTACAAACAATGCAGAAAGAGCAAGGAAACTACAATGCAATGAGGAAAGAAAACTTGGGCCCTAACAACAAGGCTTGATGAGGCATGCCTAATCAAAACCAAATCTCTATGAAATGAAGAAATAGAGAAAACCCAATGGGAAAATATCTACTCCAAAAAGAGATAAAAAAGAATGCACAAATGAAACATCTCAAGAGAATCTCTCAAGACTATAAGTACAATGAAAGCCTCCATGATAGAAGCTCGAGACTCCATAGCCCCCCCAAAATGGAAGAACTCTTGTGTTGATGAACATACCAATGTGGCTTCAATCTAATGGAAACAAAGGCAGTGGAAAAGGGATAAAGCCCATGCATGCAAGGTGTAGATAGAAGTCCTAGTTGATGCTTAAAGGAGAAAGCATGAGAATCCTAAAATGGAATCTCTAATGGAGGTGGAATAATAGGTGTGTGAATCTCTCATCTGAGAGGAGATGTATGTCATCTGATATATCCTCAATAACTATAGTTGGTGGCTTGATGATTGCAACTAAAATAGTAGGAAATGCTAAAGTGTAATCCTATGTAAGAGATGAAATCTGAAAAATATGTGGAAGTGTAGAAGTCACAACATTGGTCTCAGGAATAACACATTAGTTCAAGCGACCTGACTTCACATTGGTAGACTCTCATGAAAAAGGAGGGTGAGTCTCCGATAGTGGAGATGGTGGACCAATATGTGAGAAGGAATATAGGTGGGAGGCATTATCAATAGTCCCTATAGCAATAATATTTCCTATCTCACTATCTATGATGTGCATTGAATCCTATGCAAACTCAACTATCTTGTCTGTCCCACTATGTGTAATTTGATAAACAGAGAGAAGGTTAGAGGAAAAAGATGGAACACAAAGTACATAAAATATACCATCATTAATGTCAATAGAACCTTTATTGCATACAATCATAATAATATTATTCCCTATCAAAATATGTGGAGTAGGAGAAGCCTTAAAAGAAGAGAAAAAATCTGGAGAAGATACCCTATGTTGTGAAGCACCTAAATCCAATAACCAACCAGAAGAATGAGGGATATAGTTGCACATAGTGCATGAACCTTTCCTATATCTTTACCATCTAACTAAAATGATGATGATGAAGAGGGTCTATGAGAAGTAGAAGGAATATCAATTTTTCTTGTTTCAAGGAGAGCTGTCAAATTTGAAACCTGTTTGGCATAGCCATCTAACTTCTTCTCATAGAAATGTGACTCAACATGATTAAGCTTATTACAATAAGCACATTTTGGTCTTTCTAGCTTTGATTTTCCCCCTTTAGTAGGAGGTGGCCAAGATGAACTTTGAGTGCTAGAATCAATCTAAGACTCTATAAAATGAGAATTTTGAGTCTTCTCCTTCATCCCTAAAGTTGGCTAAGCTACTAATGCATGAATCTGTGAGCATGTGAGAGAATCCAACTAAGAGAGCTTAGCTTGATATTGAGTCAACCAATCACAAAAGACCTCAAAGGATGGCATGGTAAATCTATTACCCAAAGCATATTTTGTGGAATAGAAGGTAGAAGAAAAAATTTGAAAGTTTCCATGAAGGTTAGAAAGAATCAGGTAGATACACTCAATATTAGTCTTCATTTTCCCACAAACTTATAATAAAGATCTTAGTTGCTTGAATTTTATCAAGAAGTCCTTAATGGAGGGAAAATAATCTAGTATAAGTGAGGTAAGCTCTACCTCAATCTAAAGTGCCCTAAAATCATTCACTATACCAAACAATCCTTCAAGCTTGGTCCACATAGCTAGAGGGCTATTTCACCCATCAAGATGAAATTGTAGACTGTTAGAGACCTATAAAGCAATCAATCCTATTGCCTCATCCATCTTGTTTCTATGTTGCATGAACTTAGAATGTCTCTTTAAAATTGGCTATAGTGCATATAAACAAGACCACAACCCTTTTGACCAGAGAAGCTATGTCATCAAGGTCTTCCATGTGTGATAATTATGAGGGGTCAAAAGTTCTAGACAAGAAGAGGTTTTGGCCATTATTTTAGAAGGTGTTGAATTATTTTTAAATGTAGTTCTTGTTTACATAAGTAAATAACATAAACAATATAATAAAACACCTTGCATAATGCAAAACACCAAACCCTAACTGGTAGAAGGAATGCATAAATGAGAGAAGAGCAAACAAGCTTCATATATGAATCACAAATACCTATTTTTTGTAGCCATGGAAATGACCAAATGCTGAAAGTTATATGTTGACTAAATATTATTCCAAATTGATAATGGATCTAGAAAGTAGACGATAAATCCTAAACTTTTAAAAAAAATAGCACCTGAATATGTGGCAATATGAGCCTGAATGAAGCCTTTGAATTTGCAAAAATTGGGATTTACGGTTCAGAAAAAATTAGAAACAAAGATCACAAAAAACCTGCACCAATGTGAAGATCATGAAATTATACCCCAAAGCAAAAACAAATTCCTCGAAAAAGGATTTTGTATTAGAGATATCATTGTTTGAAAATCACCTCTATAATTATTTCTTCTAAATTGCCATCGTCAGACCTCCAAAAACACCCAAAAAATGTTTGATATGTTTTGTCAAACTCTCTTTTTCCTTTTTTTCCAAATATTGATCAAGTTATGACAAATCTGGCTTTGAGACCATGAAGGATTTGAGCAATACGCAATACAAATCCATAAAGCCCAAAGAATACTTGCATGTAAAAACCTATCATAGAGAAGAAAAAGATAAGAAGAGTCAAGGGTTTGCTCTGAAAATATGCAAATTGTATTATCACAAACGAAAAAGAAATAAGATAATTACAAATGATCTATCCTTATAGTAGGAGATTGAAACCCAAAAAGGGTAGCCTCAAAGGTAAAAGGGTAACCTAAAAGGTAAATACTATTTAATAATTACTCATTAATTATCAAATGAGAATGCATAAGCACATAAAGTGAAATATTGAGAAGGGGGAAAAGGTAATTTAATTAATGAAATTAAATTAACCGTTTTCTATAACAATCACCAAGGACTAGGTTGACCTGAGAGGACTAGATCAACCTAGGTTGACCTATTCTAGTCAAGTCGATCTTGGTCAACCTAGTGTATGAGGTCAAGTTAGGAGAGCCACACAAAGAAGAGGTAGATATTGAGAGAAATATTGTGGAAAGAGGAAGAAGAGGGGAGAAAAAGAGATTGAGTATAGGCACTTCCATGGTCTAAAGAAGATACTTTGGAGAGGGAGATAAAAGGTCTTAAATAGGAATGTGTGTCCATTTTAAGATAGTACATGAGTAATATGAAAAGGATTTAAGTTCCAGGTCACTCCTCATATAGAACCTATAGATTAGGCATAGTAAGACAAAAACTATGACATATTAACACTAACAAACAAACTAAGGGTAGTAGAGATAAATTATCAAAGGAATCAAATAAGAAGCTTATGAAGTCTGGTAAAAAATTTAATACATTTCTTATGAGAGTTCCTTCCCATACCTATTATATTCCATGAAAATATTATTATAATTATTAAGCATAGAAATAGGGTTCCAATGGTTCAACAATACTCAATTCTACCAAGGGTTTAGCAATTATGTTCACTATCTTTTGAGTACTTTACCTACAAATATTACCACCTTTATGTAAAGTATCTTTCTAAGATTCTTTCATTAAAGACCAACAATAAAAGTGGATTAGTTATTTGGATTATCATTAGCATCATCAACCATAGAGGTGTTTATGAATATAAAATTATGACTATAAAGGGGTTCAGATACATAACTAGAGAGAGTCACATATGAATAAGATTATATATCAAACATAGGTCTATTCTTAGGGGACATTGAATTAAAGGTTACCACTCCTTAGTATGATAAGCATAAGAAGAATCCAAGCATTATAAAATTTTGAAGAGGATGAAAGATGAGACAAGAAAATGTTTTACTATCACATTAAACTAAATATCATCAAAAGAATCTAACACATCAACTCTATTGTTAGAGCCTCTTTTTGACATTCTTTCTTTTCTATCAAAAAATACTATTGTTTGTATTTCAATACTAGACCAGAATACACCTGATAAGATATTTATTATAATTTTCAAGACTAGAGCCACCAACCGCTTCAATAAATCTTAACAAATAATTCTTATTCTCCTTTCATATTAGATTTATCCAAATGTTGAATCTATTGTAAAATACATAATATAATTTTATAAGAACAATAGAAAAGAATTATTACTATTAATTTCCACATAAATTGATCATAAGAAAGTACTTGGTCTACTAAGAATGACCTAAAGGTTTTCCACAAATATCTAAATAATATAATGCAAAATATCACATCATACTAACTTCATCAAGATGTAGAGAAGATGAATTGAAACATATATTATTGAAGGGATCTCTTTATTGGGATCAAATCCCATGTGTTAAGGTTGAATAAAAGCCTATTTAGATTGTGGAAGTATATTCAATTCTCAAAACCACTATCAAAATTGACCATGAAAGATAAAACTATAACAAAGATGTTATTTTCTTCTAAAATTGCTTCATGTCTCCTACAATTGTCAATTATGGTTTTTTTGATTGCAAAAAAGGGGGAGATGCTCATTTTCAAATGAGCTTGTGCGTCAAAGCATACTATGAATAAAGCAATCTAGCATGAATTAACATCAAACACCCAATACAATACTCCCATGATCATATGTGTAACATTAATATGCCTATAAGTTGATGTATTATTGTCTGAAAAGGTTTCTTTCGAAGAAAAAGATAGGGGAGAGGGTTTGATATATAATAGTGGTACTATTGTACATCTTTTGGTAGGTTAAAAAGATATAACCTATATTGGTGCACTAAAAATGTCATGGCAATACTTATTCCAAAAAGATTCATCTAAATTTTAAAAAATAAATAATTTGATGCGACTTTAGTCCATCATTAAACTTAACATGGTACACACTTATTGCTCTCATTATTTTTTGTGACCATTTTTGACGCTTTCACAAAAGAATAAAATATATTGATGTGGTTTGATATGTAATCATATGGACGCAAAAAATATTTCTATAAGTACCGGACTTCACTATTATATTTTTTTATAAAATTGAAATTTGAAGTATACACATAATATTTTGACACTTATGAACTTAGGGCATATTTGGTTGTGCGGATAGGAATTTCTATTCTAGAATTCCTATACTAGAATTGTTAATCCAAAATAATATTTTGTATTCTCTATTTGGTTAGACAAAATAGAATTGAAACTTGTTGTCTCTATTATTCTAAAATTTGTGATTTGAGATTTGCCATCACAATCTCTAAGATAATTCTACTTAGTTGGATGGGAAATTGAATCAGATCAATACATTGTTGCTGAAAATATGAAAATGTTTAGCGTTAATGGCTATTTGGTGCACTGAGGAGATATTACACAATATCCTAAAACCCATGAAAATCATCATAATTGCATTATTTATCCTATAAATTGAGAAATTGGTAGCATGGGAAGAATGATGTCCAATAGAATAAAGTCAATGGCTCCCACAAACACGTTTATATCTCCAAAAATGGAAATGTTTGACAAATTATGAGAATGCATAGGAAAGTTGGGTTTTCTCACAACAAAGATATCATAATACTTAGGCTTGATGATGCAATCTAGGGATCGTTACCTAGGGATCTATGTTGGGTGTCACTAATCAAGTTCAAGCCTAGATTGTTGATGTCTGCAATTTGGCTTACTATGCTGCTACAGATATATTGTGTGGGAATGGTATCTTGGCATTGAAAAAAAAATGTACAAGGAATGTCCCATGTATGGATGAATCATACTCACCTTATTAAGGATAGATTGGATCGAGATGCATAATTTCTACTAGAGATGACATTCTTTGACCTAACTCTTCTCTAGGTGCTCACTAGTTGTGCTCATCCATGATTTTTGATGGACTTCAAAGGAAAATCAAATATGAAAAATTAAAACATGGAATAGTAATACGTATTCTAACTCCACCTATTTAGTTGGAATAGAAAATGCTCATTTTTTGAGCCAAAATTGGATACATATTCTATTTCTCAATTGCGATTCGGTGCACCCAAACTAGGGATTTGAGATTTGTAGAATTTGCAAATTCTTGTTCTGACCTAATGACTCTTAGGGTGCACACATTTATAACCCTCCTTGATTTATGAAATTGGCAGTAATTTAAAATATCCACATAAGGTTTTTACTTTGTGAAGTTAAGTTGCACATATACTAGACTCACTTTGATGTACAAAATTGAGAGTAATTTGAAATATATCCACATTAGAATTTGAGAAGTACATGTTTAAGGCATTGTGGAAAACAAGAACCATTATAAAGTTAAATATTTAAGGATTGATTATGGAGGTGAGTTTTCCTCAAGAGACTTTACGAGTTTACATGATTTGTATAGCATAAAAGTGACAAATCACCACTATATACAAACCTTAGTGAAATAAGGTGGTTCAAAGGAATTTTTTTTTACTATGGTTGAAATGGAAAGGCATATGTTACAAACAAAATAGTTAAACAATAATTCTTGGGCTGATGCAATTGTTGTATTTATATAGATTCCAAATCAAACTCTCATTAGAGTGCTTTCAATGAGTCTCCTTATGAAACACGTACATCAAAAAAATCAATGTAACCCATTTTACAAATTTTTGGTTGTTTAGCCTATATACTATACTAAGAATGTGTCTTGTATTTCCATTGGTATAGTGAGAATAGCAAGGCTTGCAAGTGGTATAATCTTGTACTAACAATATCCATATGTTATTAATGTCTTGAGAAATGTGATTTTTTATGAAGAGGGTGTTGAGTGCTACCTTGAAGCTTCTTTTTTAATGCAAAATCTCATAGAATAATACAAAAAAGTTGAATATCAAATCATAATGTAAACTTCTTTATTATTGTTTATTTTAGGTTGTCTATTTAATATTTGTAATTATCTTTTAAGACTCTTATTGTAATTAATGAATTATAATATAAGTACTTTATGAAGTTAGGATTGAAAACTATTACAAAGCTATTTTTTAATGTAAAATCTCATAGAATAATACAAAAGAGCTTAATATCAAATCATTATATAAACTTATTTATTATTCTCTATTTTAAGTATTTTTCAATATTTGTAATTACCTTCTAATATTGTTGTTGCAATTCATATGTTATATAATATAAGAAACCACGTAGGCCCCTTCCCAATCCTGGTATGAAAACTGAAAGTAGCTTGCAATGACAAAAGGAAGGAAAAGTTTTGAGAGATCGCAGGAGCCAAATGAAGGAAACAAAATCACCAAACCAGTTGCAGAAGGCAAGAAACAGCGTCAAAACAAATATGCACACGCATGCACTTGCGTGCATGGACAAACCCATTTGTTAACGTCGGCTTCGGGTCTCCTCATCAGGTTCCTTCCATTCAATATCCTTACATTTTCTTTTAAACTTTTCGATATACTCTTTCTATTAAAAATAAACCTAAACATTAGAATAGTCAATCAGTAAAAATCACCAATGAAAGCCGTATGCCTGCTTATACTTGGACCAAAGAAACAGATCACATATCTCGACAAACATTGGAAAATTGCTTTCCTCAGTCATATTCGAATAAAATCTCTTCTCCAAAACAAAAGCAAAAAAACAAAAAATGTACATATTAGACTACAATCCTCACCTCTATGGAACTAGTCTTGGTCACTATCAATCACAACGTCCACCTGATGTCGTGTTAAATTGCTCACTTTGAAACATTCCGTATTGAACAAAAAGCAATTTACAAGATTGTCTTTCCCTGGTGCCAAGTGCCACTACACAGATTGCTCTTATATGAAACCCTAATATAGTGCACTTTGGCCTTACATGAAACCCTAATGGTGTATACCAGCTCATCCTCAACACTCAAACCATGTTTTGCACTGTAAACAAGCCGGCAGAATTTGGTCTTATTTATACCAAATCTCCCCCTTCCATTATCCACACGCTTTCCCCCAGGTATTCTTTCGTACTAAAAGTACATCAGTTTTTTTTGGCCAGAGATACTATCACACTTATTGCTCTTAACATTCTGATTTCCAAGTATGCTTAAAACTTTAGCAGCTCTGTTTTGCTGCTTTCTTCTCTCTGGGTTCAACTTAAGTGAGGGAGCAAGATCTATAACCATTTCATCCATTCATCATAGTGGAAGATGGAGCAAGGCAAATGAAGAACTGGCGAGAGCTGATGTGGATGTTATTTATAATGGTAATGGTGTTTTCAAGAGTGGAGATGATTCTTTTGCCATGAGAAGCACAGAGGTGGTTTTGGAAGGCAAGGGGCCGAGTCATATAGTTAGTAAATCATTAAAGAGCCAAGAAGGTGATGACCGGGTAATGATAAGAAGGTCTGCTCCAAGCCCAGGAGCCGGTCACTGAAAGAAAGATTCAAATAAATAGGGCGGTGAAAAGAATTCAGCGCCTAAACATTCTTTGTATTCTTTAGAATTGAATAAATTGATAGTATGTCTTGAATTCATTGTATAATCAAAATACAAGCGATTGTTATAAATGAAAATGTTGTTCTACTAAATATCAAATGCACTATCATGTTGGAAGTGAATGACGTCGGTACTTTTTAGTAGAGTTTATAGGGCCCTTTTCATCTCTCCATCTATCCCATCCTTAATATCCATCCTAGAATACATATGAGCATATAGTCATTGTCTGAAATGTTTAAAATTTACACAATCATAGTCAGAAATATAAACATAATGATATTGTCATTAAGTGTAAAAGAATGCTATTGTAGAAATCTTTATTTGTTACATATAACCTTCTTAATTAGCTAGCAGATTTTGTTGTTTTTATTCAATTATCATAATCATTGTTTTTAGATTTGATTATAAACCTCACGTGTATTGTAAATGTATCAGGCTATAAGCTGTAATTAAGGTAAATCAATGAGAAGATAGCAATCAAATTCAATAGTTTGTTCACATCTTATATTTGACGATCTCCCGACTAAATTTTTGTCCATTTTTGTTTTGTTTCTCTTTAAAAAGTTTAATGCAAGCCCAAATGGTGCCCCTTTTTACTTTTTAAAGCTAAAATATGTTGGCATAGTGCACAAATATGTGCTTCCAGTATCGTGGCAAAATATATATGTTATCAGTGCGTAGGTCATCCAATAGTCTTGCCTTTCCATGCATGAATTCCACCTTGAATCCAGAATTGAGTAACTGTGCCACACTTAGAAAATTATGTTTGAGACCTTCAACCCAATAGGCATTGTTACAAACAAGTTCTTTGGTTAGACAGATTCTTCCTCTTCCTTTTATGAAACGAGGTTCATTATTACCAAACCTTACACTGCCACCATCATAATCTTCAAACTGATCAAACTTAGTTTTATCACCAGTCATATGATGTGAGCAACCACTATCTATAATCCATGTATCATTCTTACTTATATGAGAGATACGAGCAATTTTATCTTCCTCGTCATTGTTAGAATCATCTTTAACAGCAATATAAACAATTTCATCCTCACTATTATCAGAATCTTCAAAATTTTCAGCCATGAAACATGATTTCTTACCTTTGTTCTTGAATGATTTGAAATCTTTCTTGCTATTCCATTTATGATCCTTCTTTTCATCATTGTTCTGCTTGTTCGGGCACCTAGCTGCAATATGACCAATTTCTTCACATGAAAAACATATTAGAGGAACTTTACCTTTATATTTTCCTCTACCTTTGGAGTATTTTCTTGCTAGAAGAGCTTCAATTACTTCAAGATCACTGTCTGAGCTTAGATCTGATTCATCTTCACTTTCTGACCGAAGTTTCTTTTTTTTTCTCTCCTTGAGTGAAAGTTTGCCCTCAAATGCTGATTCCATGTTCTTGGAAGCTGGAACATAGTTGTCAAAGTTATCTAGTTCAAATGCAGTTAATCTCCCAGCTATGGCCTCAAGATTTATCTGATGATTTGCTTCACATCTTCTTTCCTGAATTGCAGACACTCTGATTGCATAAACGGGAAGCAAGGTTCTGAGAACTTTGCTTACAACTGTTTCTCCTTTGATGTCACCACCAGCTGCCCTGATTGCACTTACACATGCTTTAACTCTTTCAACATACTTTACAATGTTTTCATCCTCTCTCATCTTCATTTGATCAAATTGTCCTCTTAGACTTTCTGTTTTTGCTCTTCTCACATTGTCATCCCCTCCATAGATTTCTTTTAGCTTGTTCCACATGTCAAAGGCACTTTTTCAGTCCTTAATGTCATCAAATTCTTCGTAGCTAAGAGCAGATGCTATGTCTATCATCATGTTGTTGTGATTTTTCTTTTCAGTAATATCATTGACTGACAGTGTGCCAGAAGGTTCTTCATATTCTTCTTCAAGGTATTTCAGTCCAGTAACACCAATAGTAGCCAGATGAAGTTTCATCAGTCCTTGCCATGCTGAGAAGTTATCTCTATTAAGTTTTGGAATTTCTCTTTTGTAAGACATCCTGATCTTTTTCTTAGATCCTTGAAATCTTCTCCTGCAAGTACCAAAAGCTCTGATACCAATTGTTGGAAATGAGAATGGAGTAACTGAGAGGGGGAGGGGGTGAATCAGTTACTACAAAAACATTTCACAGTCCCTTAGATGTCTAAAATCTTGATCTTGTTTATAGATTACTGAAACTTGATAATGCAGCAAATACTAATAATTATTAAGAACTGGAAACCAAAACAATTCAGCAATCATGAACACTAAAGACACCAGATTTAATGTGGAAACCCAATATGGGAAAAATCACCAATGTAACTAGTTACTGTTTTTCACTCTTCTGAAGTGAGCTCTGTTAGGAGCCAACCCTGTTAAAGGTTACAAAACACACTGTTAGGTGTGACCCTGTTAGAGGATTTAATCACCCTGTTAGGAGTGGCCTTGCTAGAGGTCTTTAGAACGATTCAACTAAACTATTACCTTGTTAGAGGATTTACAATAGGGTTGTTAAACCCACTCTGTTAAGAGATTTTGAGTTCACTATTACAATGGTTAGAAAGAAACAATGAAGTGAACTGATATAATGTGCAACTTATCTTTGCTGATTGCAGATCTCTGTTATGCTTGACTGGATCCTTACTGATCACATATAACTTTGCAGCTCCTTCAACATGTTTGATCCTTCATCACACTTCTTCAATATTTGCTTATTCCATATCCATACATTCACACTCTTATGCATCCAAACTCTTACTTCTTATGAATTCACAACTTGATCTTTCATATATACCTTACAGATTATCTTAGTTGGCTCTAATCACTGATCAATAATCAAACAAATACAATAGTCGGCTAAAAAAAAAAAAAATTACAAACCAACAAATCTCTTTACTGGCCGACACTGCTTCGTTAGTACTGTTCAGAAAATAATTCCTGTGTTAACCGACTGAGCTCGGTTAATACAGTGAACTTCGTGACATCCCTTCAATCGCTAGGAGAACTCGGTAAGTATAGATGACTGAGTGAGCTCGGTAGAAACTGTTTTTGCCGAATTCCCTTTCGACACCGAGTGAACTCGGTAAACACTGACTTTCCTTTGCTTACCTTCCTATCTCGGTAAAAAATAACTTTTCTTTGGTTACCTTCCCAGCTCAGTAAACATTAACTTTTCTTTGCTTATCTTCCCAGCTCGGTAAACACTTTGTCACAGTTTCCTTCAATCACCGAGTGGGCTCAGTAAGTACTGAACTTCCTTCGTTAACCAAGTTAGCTCGGTAGAAGCTATCTTTACAATCCAATATACAGCAATGCTCGATAGACTCTGTAAACGACTATGCTTACCTTCTGAGCTCGGTAGACTCTGTCTGATGACTGATATGACATTTGTGTAGCATCAAAGACAACACTCAATTAACCAATTGTATCCAATAGTTATGCCCTTACCTACTTCTTAGTATGTGATGTAGTAAATGCATCAGTCCTGTGGTATAAAGCACTATTGTTAGCATGGACTAAATGTTGATGCTTCTCATATGGGGGAGTACCTATGATGATTTGGGTCACTAAAGACTCTTGGTATTTTGTTTTAAATAGTTTCTTTGGACACTAAAGTTGGTTAAAGACTTGGTGCAAAATATTAACAATTGGTATGTTGTAACATTGAGATTGAGAACTTTGACATTGATTTCAATGGAGGAGAGTATGCATGAAAAATATCTCCTAAGTTATGGGGGTGAATAACTCCTAAGAAATAGGGGAGAGATATCTCTTTAGAGAGATTTAGATAGATTCATGAAAGGAAGTAGGAATATGCACTTGATGTGTTGTGAACTTTTTAGTGTGAAGTAAACAATTGATATCTAAGAAGTAGGAGTATGCACCTATTGGGCACCTATAGTGTTGAGATTTATTCATGTGAGCAACTGATTCCAATCATAAAATCCAAAGGATTTCATATTTTATTGATGAAGAGGATTTGAGAAAATGACAGCAATAAAAACTTTAGATTATTACTTGGTATTCTTGGAACTTAGATTTTTTTCATCTATGTTGCCATTAATGCCAAGGGGGAGATTGTTAGCATGAATGATGATACTTCTTTGGAGAAGTATCCCAAGCATTGGAGAGTATTGACATGTATTCATGACTATGTTTGTCATTGATGTCAACATAGCATGGTTTCTATAAAGACTAGATGTTTAGCATACAAGATCTTAATGGTAAGGTAATAGTTTTATTGTTTAGTGATGCATAGTCATGGACATATTCTACACTCTCTCTTGATGATGTGGTCAAGTTCGTAGAGTCAAAGTTAAAGATGTACAAAAGTTGTACCTAATTTATAGAGAGAAGTTCATAGAAAAAGTATTAGGAAAGAAGTTCTTGATCTTTGTTTGCTATCTTACATCTAAGATTCATAGTTAGATATTGGCCAAGTATAGTCAGTTGATGATGCCAATGAGTGTGCAAGCCCTACTATCGCACATGTGAAGTTTTGTTTAGACTATGACCCAACAGTGCTATTATAACTATAATTGTAATTAATTAATTTATTATATTATTATAATTAATTAAAAATGCCTCAAGGCCACCTCATGGAATTATTTTGAAGATATGGTATAAAGGAAAGATTTTTTCCTTGATTCTAAAAGTATCTAGTGTTGCATGAAGTGAGAAGTGCAAAAAGGAGAAAAGTTCTTACTGAATGCATGTAAGAGATCCAAGGGATATTATAGGATGCAATATTTGTGATTTGGTTACAAGATCAAAAGGAGAAGAAGTTTTGGTTGATAAGACAGAGAAAGAGGAAGGTACAATACAATACAATTCTATAATTCTACAAGGAATAATACAGAGATCAGTTGGATAGTGGGTTCATTGGTCTTGCCCTTGAAGCTATTTGGGCAGTTGGTCCAACTATCTTCTGCCACTCCTAATAGCATTTGCACAACTTCTAACAGGGTTGGAATCTCCTAAGAAGGATTCAAAGTCTCCTAATAGAGGCTCATAAGTACTGAATGTATTCATAAAGTTCTAATAGGGTCCATCCTCTAAGAAGGGACACTTATATTAGCACATCATCTTGTGGGTACCATCCCCACCAAGTTCTCCCTCTGATCAAGGGTTTCCCTACTTAACATATCTTGTGTTATTGTGTATGAGTATTTTTTGTGGTTTCAATTTATATTTCTCATATGGTTAAGTTGATTAAGGTTGATAATTGTGATAATAGTTAGACAACTAATTCAGCTCCCCCACCCCACACCCCCCACTCTCAGTTATATTAGTGGAGTATATATTCTAAGAAATCTTTCATAAAATTTGGAGATGTCTAATTTGAGAGCCATTGTAGGCTTATTGTGAGCATTCAAAGAATGAATTAGTTCATGTATAGTTAGCCATATTATTAGCATTCATATAATGAATAATCTTGTAAGTTTTGTTGCAAAATCTTATGGGACAATACTCAGTCATTGAGGAGGTTTATCTTCATTTAGGAATAAGGTAAATATATGTTTGGTTTGTTAATTTGTTTATAACACCTAGTCTAAAGAAGTGGAAAACTATCTTAAAAGAAATTTCCCAGATGATATTCCATTACACTTAAAATAAGGTAGGTGGAAACCCATTAGGCCCCAGGGAATTGAAATCATGGAAAGAAAAATAATATCTCTAACTTCTTCTCTTTTAATCCAAGAGGCCAACATAACATTATCTTCATCCGACAAAGATAGGGGGCTATACCCTAGAAGATTAATATGCTCCTCAATACCATGAGCATTTGGTTCATTTTGAATGAAGAAGTAAAGAACCTCAAAATTGATTTCTTCCTCGTCCTTGACCTCCACCATGTTGGATAAAATTAAGAATTTTTTAATTATTTTTTCTCATATGCTTCAAGGTTTTTTGGTTGAAAAACCTCATGCTTTTGTCTCCCTCCTTTAGCCATTGTATATAGGATTTTTGTTTCCAAAAGGTATCTTCTAGGATGGAGAGAGAAACCCATAGGTCTCTAAGGGGACTTTCCTTCTTACTTAGGATGATATTAGAGTGATTCCTTTCCAAAAGCTCCTAAAATTAATTAATCTTACACTCTAATATCTTTTTAGTACTAAAGATGTTTCCAAATGAAACCTCATTCCACTTTCTGACTTTATCCCTAACTCCCTTTAGTTTCATCTCTATGTTTATCATTGGTGAAGACTTAGCTTACCCCACAAAGTGTGACTCAAGTCCATTAGAATGTGATTAGATAGCCATATATTGTAAAATCTTAAAGGAACAACTATTTATTTACCATTGTTTGTATCTAGGGGAAGGGTGTTATGACTAAGTCCCATTTTGGGTTTGGCTTCCAGAAACAAATCATGTGAATTTTTCCAATTTGAAGAGAGGAACACCCTATCAATCCTAACTTGGATGATACCATAACCTTTTCTTCTATTCATCTATGTAAAATTATCCCCCCTTAGATCCCTATCATTAAGACCCGAATCAAGGAAAAATTTCCCTAAATCTGCCATTCTTTCATAGAAATCTTCAATACCCCTAACTTTATAGAAGGATGGAGGGGAGAATTGAAGTCACCAATAACCATCCAATTTTACTTTCCATTATTAATGAGACTCGCAAGGATATTCCAGAGAACTTTCCTTTTTCCTCTATTAATTTAGGTATTATCATTAAATAAATTCCAAGAGAACCCATAAGAATGATCTTTGAAAGTAATAATAATGTTACTAGAGGAGGTCAAGAGAGTACCCAATAGCTTACTTTCATTCCAGATGATAGCTACACCTCTTGAAGCACCTTGACAATCTTAAGAAATCTAAGAGGCATCAAACTACACAATCATCACAGCCCTTGCCATACCATCTCTATTCATTTTAGTTTCTTATATGAGAAGTATATATATATCCTTTGAGATCCTAAAGAAGAAACTTCAACATATATTTCTTCAAGTGACTATTTAGACCCTCAAGATTCCTAAAAATTATTTTGACCATTATTAAAAAAAATTATACTACTTCACAACATGTCCTGAATCCTATTCCAATCATGTAGGTTATGCTTATGTCTCAATTTGATGACTATATTTGATAGTAGGAGTCATTCTTCCAACTTTATGTCCAATAGGTAGGGTGCCAATTCCATTTCTTGTTGGCAAGCTTGCTTTACCTTGCCTAATATCAATTTTATACTTCCTCTTGTTATTGTTGCCAACCTTGATCTATCAACATTCCTTGATAATGCCATTCTCTATTAAGATGTTAGAATCCCAAAGAGTTGTATGCGAGTTAGACCTCAATGGACCCATAATGTGTTATTTACAGTTATCCCAAGAAAGAGATTTATCGTAGGGTAGAAAAAAATTTATACCCATACATTTGTCCAAGGGGGGTTTATTAACAACCATCTCCAAAGATGTCAAGGATGAAGAATAGAGGTTTCTCATAGACTCATACGAGATTATTTGTTGAGAAGGTGTGAAAAGAGGGCTTGGATTCATAGGAGAGGGATGAAAAACATGAGACCCTTCCACACTTGACAAGAGAGAAGGAGCCAACTCATTAGGATGAACCTCTGATACCAAAGAGGTTTTCAAGGGTAAAACTTGGACCACAGTAAATTCCTTGGGTGCCTCCTCAAATCTCTTTGGAGAAGAAGGATTAGAACATATCTTCTTTTTTGAAAAACAATGGTTGTACATAAGACCCTAGCTTCAATTCTAGGGTAATAGATGTAGGCAGAACCTTTTTCAAAGAGATGTTGACACTAACTCTAGTGAATAAAAAGATGTATTTTTTCTAGGTGACTTTATCCAATAATAATAGGGACCCAAATATCTCTACTCTTCCCTTGAAAACCTCAGTATTCTATAACTCTAAAAGAAACCTTGGCACTCTAATCCATGTTGGTGCAGACACTCCTAGATTGACAAGTGGGTCTAGTTTAGGTTTCCAGTTTCAAACATTTAGGATTTTTTTTTTAAAACCCTAGATACCAAGGTCCATTACTAATAGCATAAGGTGAATCCTCCTTTACCATAAAGGAGAAGAAAAACATGTCATTAAGGAGGGTATTAATTTTAACACTTATTTTAAGAGACCAAGAAGAATTTGTCCATTTAATGAGCTGACAGATAATAGGTCTAAAGAACAATAACCATCCAACTAGAGATAGTTCCATCCCAACCAATGATTTCTCTATAATATCACCAGGGACTTTCAATAGTGATATATTTTACCATGCATGAACTTCTATATTTGAGGGAAAAAGAACCACCTATTGGAATATTCAAAATGGGAAGAGTACTTCTGAGAGGGGGGTGAATCAGAAGTACCACACTTTTAATGTGCATGCATGCAAACATATTAAGTAAACATAAAGAAAACACATGCAATAACGCACATAACACCAAATTTGGTAACCTAAAAAACCTCCAGGAATAAGATGGTAAAATTGAGGTGGGGATGATACCTAGAAAAATTACTATAGCAATAATTGTTTGACCACTTCTGATGGTCTGCTCTATGAAAGGCCTACCCTATTAAAGGATTTACACTATGTCAATAGTGACCTGGTTAGAGGATTTAAAAACACTTTACATGAAGTTTCACTCTATTAAAGGATTTACAATAGGCTGTTAAATCCACCTAATTTGATAGGATTTTCAATCACCTTCTCCAAAGGTTCTCCCACCTAGCTATTAAGCTAACCTATCAATGTAAGATTTCCAACATCTAATACAATGGCAAGAAAGTATTAGAACAATAAACCTGATAGTATGCAATCTTTAATTGTAGGATTCAAGCACTTGATCTACTCTCTCTGATGTGACCCTTGCTTGATCTGATCCCTATTCTTATCTCTTGTCCTGTTCTAATCAACTGGATGTGTAATTGTTGCTCTATTCCTTTAATTCTTTCACACTTCACACTAAATTTCACTATAGTTTCCCCATACACTATTATCTTCCATACTTACAATGGGGCTTTCATCCTCCTTTTGAAGATTGTGAATACTTAGGGTTAGATATGGATCTACGTTCCATATTGAATCTTGAGTTCCTGCTCATTCCTTACATTTTTCTCATTGGTTGCATGCCTTCTCCATTTTTTTGATTGGTTGCATGCTGATTACATATGAAATGAGAAAGATTTGAACTTATCCTTGTTCACCTTCAAAATCCTTCTATGTCAGCTCCAAAAATGGTTTACATTTGAGTTTGTGAGGGCACAAACTCATCTGTTGATTTGGTGTTACTTGACACATACTAGACTATTGGTGCTTGCCACAAGTTTGATCCTAGATTGTTTGACACCTATTACATCTTGTCTTTCTTGGAACATGTATGACTCTGGCTCACTCGACATATGAAGCATCTTGGTTTTCTCGGCATCAACTGTGACTTGGCATCTATGTATCACTTGGCACCTGTATAATGTTTGGCACCTGAAGTCACTTGACACCTATTGGAATTATAACTTGACACCAACTATGGATCGGCATACATAGTGTACTCATCTTCAATGTAAAAAGTGGTTAAGTGTGTTGATACTGAAATGTCAAAACCATTGTACGACCAACAATCTCCCCCTTTGACACGAGTGTCAAAAACACTTAACTAAACATTACTAGTCTATCCTTATGAGTACCCTACCCAATCTATTCTACATATGTACAAGATTTCAAAAATTTTTCAAAATTTGTTCAAAATACCTTACAACTCTCCCTGAGTTGATTGTGCCTGATGCTCTTTGCCTTTTGCCTGATTCTGTAATATGTTCCTGTATGCTGATTTATTCATATCTCCCTCAAAATATAAGTTCTCCCCATGAAAGAATGTACTCAAAACTTAATCAAAACTTAGTATTCTCCCCCTTAGTTATATCTTCATCAAAATATTATATCTCCCTTATATCTCCCCTAAAACATATATCTCCCCCTTTTTGACACTAATGTCAAAGGATTCTAAGGAGTAATACCATTATTAGTGAAAAATGTGTTATTTACCTCCATTATTGTTTTTAGAGTTGCATCCCAATTCTCCAAAGCAATGTTAAGTGACTTGTGCTAGATGGTAGTCTCTATATCAAGATGTAAAAGTCCATCCAATGTAGAAAGATTTAGATCTTTCTTTAAAATAGTTTTAGCATAAAATTGTTCCTTGTGGAGGACTTCCAAGTGTGGGGTTATGGAGGATTGAATTTACATCAATTTAACCTTTATATTGGCTTCCTTTGCCATGAGTACAACTAACTCCCTTTGAGTGTGAAGTGATTATGCAAAATGCTTCTCACTTTGAGCTGGATCTTTTGAAATTTGTATGCTTAAAATCTTCAAATTTATTTCCAAGCTCAATATCCTTTGATTTGTTTCTTGTGTGAAGTTGGAAAAATCACACAACTTCTTGTACAATGAGAAAATGTTCTCAAGTACAGCTTTGACCTTGTGAATTTTATTGGTCAACTCTACCTATTCAAGTGCTATACCACTTGATATCTTCTTGTTTACTTTCCCCTAAAATTTTCTCTCAGACCATTCCATAAGTTTAACATCAGTGTCCTAGTCTTCACTAGTCACTTGGTCAACTATATTAGATAGTTGTTCTATTATGGGATTTTCTTCAACTGGTGACTGCAAGCTAAATGCATCCATAAAGATGTCCTTAATGTCATTCAATTCTTACTTGTGTTTATACTTTTTTCTAAGTATCTCCTACCTCTTCCTTCTATCTAAAGCATTTTGAATTTTAGTAATATGAGCCATGGTGATGGTCTTGGAGTCATAGGAAGGTATTTCTATGTCTTCATTTAATTCAAGGTCTCCATAGTGAAGTACCCTAGCTACTCTGGTTGAGCTTGAGCCTGGGGTTGAAATTTGTAATGGTATGGATTCAGTGCTCGACTTTTGAAGGGTCTTTGTGGGAGTGCCTATATTTTGTAGTTCTACCAATGTCTGAATAGTGTCCTGCTCCTTTTCTTTTGAGGTATCCTCCTTCTCATCATACTTTCCCTCTTTTGTGCTTGCCTTCTATAATATATAACCTATTATTGGAGGTGGTGGAAGCATCAAAATTTTAGTGCTAGTAGCTATATAAGTGAAAGGTGGTTTCTTTGGTTTCACCTTTTCTCTTTGTGATTCTGTTACTACCTTATGTAGTTCATCAACACTCACCAATATAGGGCTTGTGCATAATTGTGCCTATAAAGTGAATTGGTGAAGGATCTTGGAGAGATCCTCTATAGTTCGGGGATTGATGTTCTAAGCTGAATTGTCAAGAACATCCTTAATAGTTATTGTATTTGCAGGTGTGATGGTTATATGAGGAGGGCTAGGAGGTGGCATTTGTGTGTCTTTCACACTCTATTCCTCTTCTTGCTATTGTTCAGTTGTTGCCATATCTCCTTTTTGTGTTTCTTTCTCCTCTCCTTTTTCTTCCTCCTCCTCATCTTTCTTATCTTCCTCCTCTTTCTTCTTTTCTTCATCTATTCATGTTGTTGCTTCCTTCTCTTCCTCTTGCTTCTCTTCCTCTCCTTTCTTCTCTTCTATTCTCTTTTCCTCAATCTTTTCCTTGGCACTGGTTTCTGCCTTATTTGCTTCCTCTTCTTTTGTATTAGTTATCTTATAAATTGTTTTCCACAATTGTGTGGATTTATTCACTACATCCTCAATCTTATTTTGAAGGATGGTGAAGGCTCTATACTTAGGTACAAATTTGACACCATGTTTCTTATTAGCCTTTGTTATTTGACCTTTTGTCATATCAAGCTTTGCTTGAGCCAAGGTAGATTCTTTGATCTTCCTTTCCATTTTTAGACAATAATGCCATTTATTCTTAACTATCTCATACGGTTCCTTGGGCATGGTATTGCCAAGTTCTAGAGGTGTGTTTTTGAATTCTACCATCATGGCATACATAGATTCCTCTACTTTATTTTTCTCTTCTCTATTTAGCTTATTAAAATCAAGAGTCTTTAAATCATTTAAATCTACATTCCTAATCTTTTCAAAAAGTTTATCAATTGCAGACTTTGGAGGATGACTTACCACTCTAAATTGGTTGTGGTCCTCTGACTCTATTCTCTCTTCATCATTAGTATCTGGTTGTGCCACATACTTTCTTCTTTTCTTTGGCTCTTCAATAGGTTGTTCAGTGGCTTTCTTTTTCTCTTTTGCTACCTCTTTGGTCTTTTGTGTGGATGTCCTTGTAGTAGCCCTTGTTGTAGGTTTCTTTGCTACATTTTTGGCCTTTGGCTAAGCTGCAGGCTAAGTTTTAGCCTTTCTCTTCTTTTGCTCAGCTTGAGTAGGTGCTTCCTTGATTTCTTCTTCCTTAGCACCTTCCTCCTTGTCTTCAAGCCTAAGCCTTGTGTCAGCTCTATTGGGTCTTGCCCTTGCTCTTCTTCTTCTTCACTTTCTCCTTCTACTTCTTCTTCTTCTTCTTCACCACCTACTACTCCTTCAATATTTGCCCCAACTTTCTTCTTTATCTTCTTTGCTAATTTATCTTTCTTCTTCATAATAGAAGCTATCTTTAAGTTTGTCTCAACTTTTGATTTGATAGCATCACATGTGCCAAAGTGAGGAGCTACCTTATCTATTTCTTCTGCAAGCAATGTTGTGATTATTGTTGATGTTTCATCTATATCAAGGTCATATACCAATGGCCTTAGCCATCTTACTCTTGGTATTGCTACTCGGATTTAGGTATAATCAATGTCAACCAAAAAGCATATGTCATTGATGTGCTTTTCAACTGGTGAAACTAGTTTTCTAACCCTTTGCTTTATGGATTTCTTAAAATCCTCAAAATGGCTTGTCATTTGGGCCTCAAAATTGTCACCCATCTGATCAATGAACTCATTGATTTGTGTAATTATAGTTTTATTTGGGTTCCAATTTACCTTTCAAATAGAAGGAAACTCTTCCATAACATAAAAGAATATACACATAAGAACTGAACCAAATTTGCATTGAACACCTTTTGATCTGCTTATTGCTCCTAGGTTTTTAGTTATTTGCTACAACATTAGTTTTGACAGATCATATGTGTGATCTTTCTTTACCATTTTATAGGCTACATCCATAGGTATACATGGAACACTATTCAATCTATTGGATTGATAGAATTTGTGGGATATTACTCTTATAGCAAATTCTAGAAGAGGATTAGTAATAGTATCAATAGTTATACCCCTCTTATTCCATTTGGGTCCTATATTTCTTTCAATAATTTCTTTGGAATCGCTACGCCGAGTCTTAGGCCGATCTAGGGTTGGGAAACCTATAACCCTATGAACTATTCTTTTCATAATCTTTATTGGTCCTATTTCCAACCAAAAACATCCATTGTGAATTCTACTCAAGAAAATCCTTATCCATTCTATTTTGAAAATAGTAGGGTAAACTAGGGCATTGGTCAAACCCTTTCTCTGAACAATTTGGAATTCATTCTTTAGAATTTTGTTTTCAAAAAATTTATCATAAGCTTGGAATATCTCTAGATCACCTACTACACCTATCTTGTGGTTTTAACATTTTCTTACATCTTCCACCATGACAACTTTAGGTGGGATAATGGATAATGTGCCAGATGGGTCATTTCTATAGGTGACTTCTAGGATTGGCCTAAACTTAGGTTGTTTGACCTCATTACTCACTAAATAAATCTCATGACCTTCCTTTCCTTTGGGGTTTCTTTAACTAGAAGCCATTATACCAAACTAGGTTTTAAATGTATTAAAAACTTTAACTCTGCATAGCTCGATACTTGATAAATACCTTAGATCTTTGAAATGTATGCTGAATCGCTATTGAGATAGATGCAAATGGCTTCAAGGTTGCTATATGATCACTCCTTCTCTTTTCTCCTCTTTTCTCTACATTCAAATGACATGAAAATGATCAAAATTTGGCCTTATACTTGTAAAAACCTAGCATTAAATGCTTCATCCATATAGTTGTAAACTTGACACTTGAAGGATTCAACATGGCTCAGCTCCCATTGTATTTTGTTTACTCAACCTTCACTACAATTCAACTTCACTTGGCTTCCATTGACATATCTCAACTCATCATCAACCATCAACTTGGTCGCTATTAGAAACTCAGCATCCATTGGAGCTTTACTCACCATCTAAGGACAGTTTGATAGTATTTACAAAAACTTCAAATTTTGACCTGGAATCTTTGCTCATGTAGATTTCTTCCTTGTAGTACTTCTTTGTTTTGGAACTGATGTATGATATAAATTTGTATATCAGTCCCATACACCTATTCTTGATTAGTTGGATGAGATGTGATCACTTGACCTCTTGGGTGAAGTGATCTCTCCATTTGATGTGCTTCCCTCATCTTTCTTCTTCCAAGCCTTGTTCATTTACCCTCTTATTTTTTCAACATCAACCTTCTCTTCTCCTTTGTTGACTTCTATCTTGGGTGCTTTTGACTTTTTTGGGCAATTCCTATTGATATGACCCATTTTCAAGCAACTAAAACATGTAGTTTGACCTAACCATCTACTGTAATTTCCTCTGAAATGTGTCCTTGTGCAATTTTTAGGAATGTGTCCATACTTCTATCAATAGTGATAATTATACTTGGTGTTGTAATCCTAGTTGTAGTGATGACCATGGTTGTTTCCCTTTGTAGGCTGATTAGGTGTCCACATAGGCTTTGATCTACATTCAAACGCTCTATGTTCATACTTCTTGCAGTTGTAGTAGTGTCCTTCGAATCTTGGTGTCCTCATGGTCTTGGTTCTGCATTCATGTGCTTGATGTCCTTGTTTTTTGTACTTGTGACAAAAGCTTAAATTTATAGGATTATCATGCTGATGACTATTCTTGCTCCTGCATACATTAGATGTATGTCCCTTTTTACCATAGAAATGACAAGTAGGTTTAGTATTCTTACCTTTGTTGCTCCTTTCTTTTGTAGCCTGGGATGATTCTCCTTACTCAGTGCCGGTGTAGCCAAGTCTTGAAGTATCATTACTAGCTCTTGGTGATTTTAGTAGTTGCTCAAAGTACTTGATGGCCTCATTGGGTTTGTTAAAGATTTTTGCTATCTCCTTCTCTCTTTTCAGTTCATTCTATAATTTCTCATTTTGTATCTTCAATGTATTGATCTCAATGTCTTTCATGTTTAGCTCATGATGAGCATTCATCATCTGGCTTAAGTTGTTAAGCTGCATGTTTGAGATTCTTTCAAACTCAATTGTCTTCTCCTCCAGTCTATTGGTAATATTTCTCTTATCATTTTCTATCATGACCTTGTCTTCAATGGCTCTCTTTTTTTGTTCAGTCACTTCACAAAGCATTATGGCTTGTGATTCTTGTTCAAGCTTAAGTAATATGATTTCTTTAGCTTGTGCTCTATTTTTCTCCATCAATTCTTCTATTGTTATATCAAATTCCTTAGAATCTCCATTATAAAACACTTGTGTGGTATCAATCTCCTTGCAGTCTATGTCATTTTCAGCTATGGCTATATCCTTCCTTCTTTTTAAGGACTTTCTCAATTCTTCTTTGGCTTCCTCCAATTTATGTAGAGCAAGATGCACGTCAATCCCCTGATTATCTATGATCTTCCCAAGTTTGAAGACTTCCATCTTTAGAACTTTTCTATAAACTATTAGGCTTCTCCTTGTGAGAACCTAGAGCTCTAATATCTATTGTTGGAATATTCAAAATGGGAAGAGTAATTCTGAGAGGGGGGCAGGGGGGTGAATTAGAAGTACCACACTTTTAACCTTTCCTAAACCTTTAAATCAAATAACTAGAAATAAGATCCATGCATGAAAACATATTAAGTAAAAATAAAGAAAACACATGCAATAACACATATAACTCCAGATTTGGTAACCCAGAAACCCTCTAGGAATAAGAAGGTAAAACTGGGGTGGGGATGATACCCACAAAAATTACTGTAGGAATAATTGTTTGACCACTTCTGATGGTCTACCCTATGAAAGGCCTGCCTTGTTAAAGGCTTTACACTATGTCAATAGTGACCTACTTAGAGGATTTACAAACACTTTACATGAAGTGTCACCCTATTAAAGGATTTACAATAGGTTGTTAAACCCACCTAATTTCATAGGATTTTCAATCACCTTCTCCAAAGGTTCTCCCACCTAGCTGTTAAGCTAACCTATCAATGTAGGATTTCCAACATCTAATACAATGGCAAGAAAGTATTAGAACAATAAACCTAATAGTATGCAATCTTTAATTGTAGGATTTAGGCACTTGATCTACTCTCTCTGATGTGACCCTTGCTTGATCTGATCCCTATTCTTATCCCTTGTCCTGTTCTAATCAACTAGATGTGTAATTACTACTTTGTTCCTCGAAGTCTTTCATACTTCATGCTAAATTTTACTATAGTTTCCCCATACACTATTCTCTTCCACACTTACAATGGGGTTTTCATCCTCTTTTTAAAGATTGTGAAGACTTAGGGTTAGGTATAGATCTACGATCCATATTAAATCTTGAATTCTTGCTCATTCCTTTCATTTTTCTCATTGGTTGCATGCCTTCTCCATTTTTTTGATTGGTTGCATGCTAATTACATAGGAAATGAAAAATATTTGATCTTATCCTTGTTCACCTTCAAAATCCTTCTATGTTGGCTCCAAAAATGGTTTACATCTGAGTTTGTGAGGGTAAAAACTCATGTGTTGATTTTATGTTACTCGACACATACTGGTCTATTGGTGCTTGGCACTAGTTTGATCCTGGATTGCTTAGCACCTATTACATCCTATCTTTCTCACCAAATGTATGACTTTGGCTCACTCAGCATATGAAGCATCTTGGTTTACTCAGCATCAACTGTGACTCGACATCTATGTATCACTAGGCACCAGTATAATGCTTGGCACTTGTTGGAATTCTGACTTGGCACCAACTGTGGCTCGACATACATAGTGTACTCGGCTTCAATGTAAAAAGTGGTTAAGTGTGTTGATACTCAAATGTCAAAACCATTCTAAGACCAACACCACCTGCTAAAGCATCCAAAATATTTTCTACAAAGGAATAGCCTCGAGGTTGAGCCACCAAAGAGGAGCTTTACTTAAGAAACAAAGAAAAGGAGAGGAAAATAAAAAGGGACAAATGACTCTATCTTAGCCATAGATAGGAGTAGGGAACCAGGGAAATCTCCATGCTCCACTAAGAGAGGCATATAGAGGGTGTATACAAAGTAGGGAGGAGGGACAAGAAGGTTGAAGCCTAGATCATGTTGAAGCCATGAACACAGACAGAGATGAGGGTAAGTGTTCCAAGTTTTAGTTGTGTTACATGTTGATAAAAAAAAATTATTGTTAATGATAAAAAAATTTAAACAAATCCTTTGATTTAATTCTTTATCTTACTTTACATATATCTCAATTTTATTTGTTTACATTTTTTCCTTTATTTTCATATTATAAAAATATTTTAGGTCCTTATCCTAAAACCATTTAGCTAATTCTAAGATAAAACAACATTCTCCCATTAACTTTCCTTTACATTATGTTAGAACAAAAAATAATCAATTTAATGTATGTTATGTTTCTTTGGGTTCTCTTCTATCACCATCTCCTATTATTTCATTTCCTTTGAAGGACATATTAGTTCAAGAGGATATTTTTAACCTTTCTTTCATTGTTTTTTTGTGTTTAGAGAGAGAGTCATTGAGGACTAACATTAACTCTTATATTAATATTTGTTCTCATTGATAGTACAGTTTTAAAACATAATGATACTTCACCCTCTATTCCTTTTAATGAATCTCACTTTAGGCATGGTGACTTAGTGACTTATTACTACCCCTCTTAAATATTTCTTTATCCATAGAGATGTTCCTATTTGGGGTAAAGAATTGGAAAATTATATTGCCTATCATCTTTACATGATTCTTTTTATAAAACAAGATGATATTATGGTAAATAAGAATAATTTAGGAGGTATAATTTTTTCTATTAATTTCAATAACCTTCCTTATAATTATGAAGCATTTATTAGTTTTTTTTATGCCTATTCTATAGTGTGTCTCCATCATGAAGATACCATGAAGAAAGAGGGTAATATATGTGATGATAGATCCCTATCATAAACAAAACCTTTCAGGAAAAAGAAACCTACATCCAAAGTTAAGTGTGTTCAAGTTTATTGTAAGCCTTATGTTTTTATCCATATTATCAAGATACCCCTTAAGTGGAAAATATACTAGCAGTTTTAATAATAAGAATTTGGTATACTTCAACTTCAAAATTGTTGTATATCTGAGCTATAGTGCTTAGTACTAGATTTGAACTCCATAAGGAGGTTGTAAAAAACAAAATCAAAAGACCACTAAGGCCAAAATTGGAAAGTGCCTATTGTAATCACACTAATTATAAACTGTTGAATCATACATTAGGGGGGTTTATTGATTTTGTGAATTTTTTGGGGTGCATACATTTATTGATCTCATGAAGTTCTATTTCATATGTTAGTTTGGTATAAGACCAAGGTTGACAAAGAGGAACTATCCAAAATGGAGTGCCTTGATAGTTGATTATCTAAGAGAGCATAAGGAAGTATTTCCTTATCCATGTTCCAAAGCACTGCTCTCTTACAGTGATCATACACCTACTAACATTATTGGATCAATCATTTTTTTTAATATCAATGTTGAATGCTTTGTTGTCATTGGAAAGCTTGTTGAACCTTATGACATTTGGATGGCTCTTTGGAAAGCATATGGAGATCCTATAGTTCCTCCATTTCTAGAAGACATCTATCTTCAGTCACTCTAATTGGTACCTTCATCTCCAGATGAGATCCTACCTCCTGATGCTCTTGTTGCTTCTGTTGCTCAAGTTCCAGCCATAGATGCTCTTGATTCAATGTAGTAGGATATACCATGTCTTCCTACTTTAGCTTCATGGGATGAATTTGTTCCAGACATTGCAGGGCTATTTGTGGAGTCTTACATTGAAGATGTGGGAAGCATCATTGATGACATCCATCTCCTCTTTATTGAGGAGACTTTTTCTTCACTTGTTGTGAGGGAACACTCTGACCCTAAACCACTTGAGCTTTCTTTTGAGATTGACGTGATTGTGGATACTTCTTCATAGCAGATAGAGAAGGACTCTTTCACTTCATAGGAGACATCTCAATCTTTGGAGATAGTATTCCAATTTCCTCATACATCATATCTTCTGAGGATTGTTCCTACTAGTTGGGGAGCATTCTCTACTACACCTATGGTACCATTTCTTCCTACAAGGAGGAACATCATTCAACTTTCATGGTGCAACTTCTTCAATCATCAAGGAGCTTCAATCATGGGTGTGCATTCATTATCAAGGGGAGGCTACATTGCTTCTCTGCCTATATCTTCCAATCAGGATGCTTCATCACCTTTGGAGGTTGATTCAGTTTCATACATGGACATGTTACCTTGTTTGCCACCTTATTTTGGGCATCCACCAGATTGGTTCATGGCATCTACATTCATCAAGGACTTGTTGACATATAAGTAGACTTCAGAGTTAGCATCCACACCATACTACATATGGATCCCTCTTCCATCTTCCTATCCATAGTGGGAAACATAATTGTATCTATACTTGGTGTATCTTCTTCTAATGGGAGAAATGTTGTTTGTAGGCATTAGATTTTCTTTTGTCTTCAAGCACTCACAATCACGAGATCCTTCACTAAGGGGGGGATTTCATCAAGGGATTATCTATTGTCAATGCATGATATATTTCATAATAGTGGGGTCTTGATTACTCCATCCATACATGTATCTTTCTTTATTGTTTATCTCTCTTTTTGGGGGAGGGTTTTTCCCATGAGATTTTCCCTCTTTCTCCTCTTTATAAGAGATTTCATTGAATTTGTACATGGGTACCTAACATGGCCTATTAGCTAGGACCCATCATAGCTTTTGTGAGCTTAAGTGCATTCCCCTAAGTTGCACTTAAGGTGGGGAGGGTGTTAGTGTAAATAATTATTATTTACACTTTACTTAAGTTTACTTAGGATAAATTCATTATTTATTATTTATTAGGTTAGATACCTAGGAGTATGTGTACTCATATGAGTTATCATGTTGACAACGCAAGAGTTAGCAACTCTATTTTAGCACATGGTGTCTACAATATTGGATTTTGCGTAATCAACTAAGTTGTCATGTATACAACACAGTTGTTCACACTCTAATTATGCACATAGTGTCTACAACATAATTTTACATGACACACATATGTAGGCTTATCCTCTCATCATCACACTAACTTTTGTGCTCAATGGAGGATAATCCACTCTTGGTGGACATGTGCTTAATTGTGAGGCTTATCATCTTGATAACTCCTAATCATTCTAGAGACCTTTATATACAGGAACTTCTAGTGTACTTGTACATCAATTGAATTTCATATTGTTATTCTGATCTTTCTTTATTGGTCTATTTTGTGCTAGTGCTTGAGCTTCTTTATCTTGGGTGATTTTTCCCTAAGGAAAATTCTTACAAAAATATGATTATTATGTAGCTTAATATACATATAATACATGAGAAATAATAGAGAACCTATGAATTCATATAATCCCCCTTGTCTTATTGTTTTATCGCTAGTTCTTCCTCTTGTACCTACTGAGCAATTTAAAAAATAAAAAAAATTACTAAGCTTTAAAGTAATTATTCTAATGTTATGACATGCCAAAATATTTAAGGTGATACAAGTTATAAGGTGGCTAAAAGGGTTTTAAGTGAACGTTCTTGATTTTCAACATTCTAGTGATGTTCTATTGTACCATTTCTTTTGTTAGAGGTGTTAAAGGTTCAAGAATCTAATTTACAAAAATAATCATTTATGTTTAGCTTTGAGTATTTTATTTTAGTAACTAGATATTGGAGGAAGAAATTTTTTATAGGAAAGGGTTGGTACGTATTATAGAATATCAAAATCATATCATTATATCAATACATTTAGATATAGTATCATTATATCATTATATCATTATATCAATAATCATTTTCTCAAGAATTTCTAGTGTAAAATTTGTAGTAGGTGTTTACGTCTTATTTAGGACATGAAGATGCAATGAAAAAAAGAAGTAAAGGAAACTTTCTCCATTAGGTGCAACCAACTCAATGTTTCAAACATGTACATAACCTATTTGATTTCCTTTTAGAAAAAGATAAAGGTATTAAAAAAAACTAAGGGCATGCAAGCATAGAGAAAATGGTATTATGTAGAATAAAAAGTGATGAACTGATTGAATCTAGAAGACATTGAATTCCTATGCTTTTCAATATGATATATTGAAATCCCTTCAATCCATAGAGGGTCGATCAAAATGTTTGTTGACTACTTATGTTAGATAAATAACATAGTATATTATTAGGAATACTATGCCAATTCAATAAGACATGGGAAATAATATATTTATACTAAAAAAAATGATAATAAGGGATATATTAATTGCATTAAGAGACATAGAAGGATATGTTAAGTAGTGAAAAATACTGTTTGATAGATTCATTAAGGGTACTCCCCTTCATGCCTTTAATACATAATAGGAACAAAAAAGTAATGAAAATTTGCCAGAATAAAATACAAGCTTCTTATTATCACCTCAAATGCAAAATTATCGAATTTAGTATTACAATATGCTAACCCACATGGGCACCTTTATTATAGTAATCTATAAGATAAAGCTACAAACTATCACCAAGAGATGTCCTAGAGAATGCTCAAGGATTTCTTAAATAGGCAATTTTATGCTACCTGAGAAGGTTCTAAACTTTCAAACTTAATACTTAGGGTCGATAGACCTTACAAAATAGACCTTTGAGATTTATTTTTGAAGTTTTGGTTGGCCCAACTTTGGAAGGCCATAAAATTCAAACCCTTGTTCTAATTGGCTATTATAACCAGTTTTTAGAATCCTCGGCTTTTGATCTCCATGCTTAGATGTGCACAAGAACCCATATGTCTAGCTTTCATACCTCATCTAGGCATGTTTAGGCTTTCAATAGTGATGCTAAAGTTCTTATACAAAAATTGCACACCAAAAATCCACGATAAATCCAAGAATAATCATGATATGCCATTGCACCTGAATTGGTAGGTTGATATATACATGATGGGCATCCACCTATGAAGTTAGGACATTCCAAGCTCGTATGACTCACTTGCCAAGTAGAAAGCCTCTATAGATAGAAACACTGCATTAAGACAATCCTTATTCAGACAAGTAAAATGAAATATTTTTTGTTGATGCAAGATTTCTCTTACACCCAAAATGCTCTTGCATTAGGCACCTAGGGTAATTTGAGAAGTGACCCAATCACATCTCAAGAAATTTGAGGAAAACCAAGATAATTAATCTCCTCCCTTTCTAGCCATGATGGATCTTCTACTAGCCTCTATTTCCATTTGACTAGGTACTCTTCATAAGTTATGTTCACAATACTTTTTCTGACACAACTGTCTATTATCTCCTTAATCTCTATTGTGGTTGAACTAGCTCTTGTAATACTCCACTGTGCTTTTGTAACTTCATCTCCATCACCTCTTTCAAAATACTCTATCAAATTTAAAATATTTAATACTAGTGAAATATTCAATTCAGAAGGTAGCTCCACTTCATAGAAATTTCTAGAATCGTGCCTTTGCACTATCTTAAACAATCCAAACTTCTTCATTTTGAGCTTATTATATGGACCAATTGGAAAATGCTTCTTTCTCAAATGATCCATGACTTCATCTCCAATCTAAAATTCCTTATACCTCCTTTTCACATCTTCCTTAACCTTGTACTATGTATTCATATTTGTAATGTACTTCCTTACCTCTTCATAGATATTCTTCAAATGTTCAGCAATTTTTTCTACTTCAACACTACTTATTTCTCCTTTATCCAATTGCCTCAATTTGGAATCATTTCTAGAACTACTCCCATATAAAATATAGAATGGTGATTTACCATTACTCCTATTGGTAAAATTATTATATGCAATTTTTTTGTGTGATAAAATCAATTCCCATAATTTTGGTTTATCTCCAACCAAACATCTCAACAAGTTTCCCCAAACTCCTATTCACAATCTCTTTTCATCCATCAGTTTGTGGATGATGTGATGAAGTAAACTTCAAATCTAACTTAAATTTATTCCATAATGTGCACCAAAAACACCCACCAAATATGGTATCATAATTAGGAACTATACTCGTTGGTAAACCATGTAGTCTCACTAGCTCTTTGAAAAATAACTCTTCCACATAAACACCATCAATAGTCTTCTTGTAGGGAATGAGATGTTCCATCTTTGAAAAGATATCAACTAACAAAAAAATAGAATCATCCCTTCCTTGAGTCCTCGATAATCTAATAATGAAATCCATGTTGATGTTATCCCATGACTTCTTTGGTATAGGTAATGACTAATACAACTCTATATTTTTCTTTACTAATTTCTCCATTTGACATACTCTACAACTCTATACAAAATTATTGGCATCTTGTTTCAAATGTGGCCATTAATAGTTCTCAACAACCAAGGCAATGGTTTTATCTCTACCAAAGTGTCCAACCAATCCTCCACTTTTCTTCTCCTTAATGAGATTCTCTCTTATTAAGCTTCTTGGACTGCATAACTAGATTACTTTGAACAACATACCATCTTGGATTATGAAATCCAACTACTTCATCTTCTCAAGAGTAATAGGTTCTATACAAGCTTCCATGCTTCATCAAAATCAGGATCGTCTAGATACAAATTACTAAGTTCCTTGAACCCAACCATGTCAATTTGCATTTTTGTAAGCAAAATTTGTCTTATACTAAGAGCATCTACAACTTTATTAAACTTCCCACTCTTGTGTTTCAAAAAAAAATTATAACTCTACAAAAAAATCAACCCACTTCAAATGCCTTTGGTTTAATTTTCCTTGACTATTCAAATATGGCAAAGCTTGATTATTAATATATACAAAAAAAAAAATGCTTAGGATGAAAATAGTGTCTCCACTTCTTCAATAACTCAACTATAGCATAAAATTCTTGATCATAAACAAAATATTTTTTTTTGGCATTATTCAACTTTTCATTGAAATAAAACATAGGTCTACCTTCTTGGCTCAAAATAGCTCATATTGCATTACCACTAGCATCACAATCTACTTAAAACACCTTGTTAAAATATGGAAATGCTAAAACAAGATGCTTTGTAACTTTCTATTTCAATGGATTAAAACTCTTGTATACTCCTACACTCGACATAAATTCCTTCGTATCCCCATTGTTTTAGTCAAGGGTCCACAAATACTAGTGAAACCTCTTATGAACTTTTTGTAAAAAATAGTTAGTCCATGAAAATATCTTACCTCTAGAACACTCTTTGGAGTAGGTCATTCAAGGATATCCTTCACTTTATCTTGGTCCATTTTCAAACCTACTACTAAATATCTCACTCACACCAACTCCTTCTTCACAAATATGTTCTTCTTTATGTTTATCAGCAACTTTTCTTCCCTCAACTTATCAAACACCTTTTGGATATTCATCAAAGGCTCCTCAAAAGTCTTACTAAAGATCAAAATATCATCTAGGTAAACAATAAAAAACTTAGCTAGAAAATCCTTTAGTACTTCATTCATGAGCCACATGAAAGTGCTCAGTGCATTAGTTAGCCCAAAAGGCATGATAAGCACCAATACAATGAAAGAAATTTTCCTCTCATCACCTTCTCTGATGTGAATTTGATGGTATCCACTCTTTAAATCTATATTTGTGAAATACTCAACTCCACTCAAATAGTCCACAATATCATCCATCCTAGTTAATGGAAATCTATACTTAATTGTGATCTTGATGATAGCCCACAAATCTATCCACATCCTCCATTATCCATCCTTCTTTGGTTCTCATGTTTCTTGTATGTTCAGCTCTTTACTTTCTATTGGTGTCATTTTGTGTGCTACCTTGTTTAGTGAATTAGCTCCTAAAATCAAATCTATTTGGTGACTAATCTTCCTCACTAGGGATGATCCATCAAGTATATTATCTGATACAATATCAATAAACTCTCCTAACAAATCTACAAATTCTCTAAGTACCTCTACTTCTTCTTTACCCTCTTTTAGGATTACAACATAGCACATATACTCATCCTTAATACCTTGGACTCTAGAGAAACTCCTTCCCATCAACAAAACATATTCTAGCAATACTACATACCTTTTCTTCACTCTCCTTCAATGGATTCAACTTATGTTTCAATCCATCATTTTTTAATGTGTAGATATTTTCTCACCCATGATGTACATCATGCCTTTCAAACTACCATGACCTACCCATCAACATATGAAATAAGTCCATAGGTATGATGTCACATAGCATCTCATCCTAGTAGCTTCCAATCTTGAACTTCACTAAGCATTGTTCACTGACCATGACCTTGTCGTCATCTTGCACCTAGGAAATATGGTATAGACGTAGCTATTTCTACCTCTTTAGCTTCAACTTTATGACCATATTTTCTAACACCAAATTATTTCTACTTCCACCATCAATGATCACATCACAACACTTATCTTCACATTTTCACTTGGTGTGGAACAAACTCCTCCTCTGATCAAGTTTGTTCTCTCCACTTAGCAAGACTCTCCTATTAAATAGAACTTTTCCTCTTTGAACATCTTTTAAATGGGATGATTTGGCATCTTTATCAATATGCACAACTCTACCCTAGCCTTCTATTCTCTGATCTATCCTTCTTGGTAGTGGGAACATTCAAATTCTTTATGGCCTTCTTCTTTGTAGTGAAAGTATTTTCCACATAAACCTCCTCTTCTAGATCCTTTCCCTCTTCCTCTTCCTCTTTCTCTATGATCTCTATTGTTTTTATAATGAGAATGATTGTAATTAATTCCCCTCTAGTTATGACTTCTTCTACTTGCCTCATCCTTGTTCTTTTGATCATCATTTTGGCCTCCATAAGACCATCCGTTGGAACTTGCATGATGACCTCTTCCACTATTCTTGTTATCATACATTTTTATTAGCTTCCCCTCAAATATTAGGGAAAAATGGTATACCTCTTCAATATTGGTCATTCAAATCAAACTCAACTCCTCCTAAATGCTTCACCTTAACCCATTAAAATAACATGGAAATTTCTCCTTATCATCTTTTGCATGGCCGATTTTAATGAGAACTTGGTAGAACTCTTTAGTATACTCTTGAATAGATCTTTTGACTTACTTCAACGCTTCAATTTTTTTTAGAAAATCCAGCTCATAATCCATGGGAATTAATTATCTCTTTGATTTTTAGTTATCATCTAGTCCTATTTGGGGATTTGGTCCTTTCCTCTTCTATTTCGCTCTAACTAAATCTCCTACCACTAGATATTTGTATGTCCCTTCAATTTTTCCTTCACAAACTTGACCCTATCAAGATCCATGATATCTTCATACTCAAAATATATCTCCAATTCATTGATCCAATTGATCAGCTCCTCTGGGTTAAGATTTCTTGAAAATATGGGAACCTCAAACTTAAGTCTTTTTCCAATCTTAGAGATGGCCTTCAAAATTCTCTCCTCATTTGTGTTTAGATATGCCTCTACTTAAGAATTTATTCTTCTTCATTCTCATCCTCACTTTCATCTCTTATAATAATATTTAATCATCTCTATATTTTTTCTTCTAATTCTCACATCTCTCCTTAGAGGGATCTAAAACCCTAGGTGTAACACCTACATCTCCTCCACAACATTCTCCTCATGGAGATATTTTTTCATGCTTCGAGTGAAATCCTAGCATAAGCTACCTCATAATCAGTAATTTGTCTACACACTCACCCAAATCATAGTTTTGGTGTAACTTCCTCACAGTTGGCAATTTGTTTACACACACAGGAACTCCATCTCTAATACCACTTATGAACTGTGATCCACTTAATGCCTTAAACAAATAGAAGGAACAAAGAAATAACAACAATTTGTGAGAAAAAATATGGGCTTCTTATATTATCATTGTAAATATAGAATTATAGAATTCATAATTACAATTTACTAACCTGCATAGGCACCTCCATTATAATAATCTACAAGACAAAACTATGAACTATCACCCAGAGTTGTCCTAGAAAATGTTTGGGCATTTCTAAAATAGGCAATTTTATGCCACCTGTGAATGTTCTAGACATTTAAAATTAATACCTAGGGATGACAGACCCTACCAATACAAATATAGTTGGCCAAATATACATTTGACATTTATTTTGGAAGTTTTAGTCGGCCCAACTTCAAAAGACCATAACATTTGAACCATTGCTTTGATTGCCTATCATAACCACTTTTCAAATTCCTCAGCTCTTGATCTACAAGATTAGATCTATGCAAGTGTCCATCCATCAAGTTTTCAAACCTCGTATGGGCATGTTTAGGCTTTCAATAGTGAGGCTAAATTTTACCAAAATTGTACACCAAAAATCCATAATAAATCTATGAATACTCATGATATGGAACTAAGCCTCAACTAGTAGGATTTGAATATATCCAAGATGAGCATCCACCTTTGAAATTAGGAAATTTTGAGCTCATATGATTGACTTACTAAGATGCTCTAGCATCATAGATTAGAAGAAGATGTTGGATATTTTGATATATAATGAGACAAATTAAAGTAATAAGATAACAACATTGGAAGAAACATTAAACCTTGTTCTTTTTTTTTTAATATATTAGTGACATGAATTTTTAGCTTGGCCCAATTACTAGGTGAGGCCTTATGGACATCCTCCATAAATTCAACAATCGATGTTTGTGATCATGAAAGCCTAGTAGAGACTCAAGCCTAAGGGAGGAAAAACACTCTTAGCATGGGTGGGACATAGGGTCTATGAGTATTTCTAACTTGGTATATGACATTTTGCAAGTATTCCTAGATAGAGGGTATGATGTTCATGCCACAATATCCTTTAGGATGAACACCATATACTCCATCACTTTACATGTACTCCAATCCATTTGCATTATTATGGTTTCCTTTGATTTCTACCATCATGTTCTCCAAGGTGGACTCCACTTGCATTAACATCATTTGGGCTAAGTAGTGATTTGAAGCTTGATCACACCATTAATAGTGCAATAAATTCATCATTACATGAAAAAGTTGTTAGTTTTATGTAGCATGGACATCTATTCATCCACATGTAATTAATTAGAAAATAATTATTTGTTAATTAATTGAATCCTTCTAGAAGCCACTAGTAACCTATTGGTTAGGTTGTTTTAATTGAGAAGCAACTAGAAACTTCTTTGTCAAGTTGTCTTGATCAAGAAGCAATTCGAAGCCTCTTGGTTAAGTAGTATAAAAGGGGGTCAAGGGAGGCATTTGGAGATAGAACAGAATAGAGAACAACAAGAAGTTGTAGAAGAATTTGTAGTGTTAGCAAATGAGTTTGTAGTGATAGCAAATGAGTTTGTAGTTATAGTAAATAGTCTTGTACTGTTAGGAAAGGCACAATGATAGTGTTGGGGATAGTAGTGGAGAATATCAACAGAAGAAATTAGGAGGTTATCTAAATTCTTCTAGTGAGATGCATGGAATTTTGATCTCTTGATTTGCTGAACTTAATATATTTTCCATTTGTAGAACTGGTTTTCCCAGGGATGATTTGTCCAAAAATACTATGTTCTCTGTGTTCTAAATTTCTTTCCATATTTTATTGGGGAAGTTGCAGTAGAGTTATTTTCTAATATTAGCCGTGAATTATTTTTTTTGACAATTTAATAATCACTTACGATAGGAGATTAATAATTAGTGACTAGAATAGTGTTAATTTTCACATGGTATTAGAGCATTGTTGAGGGTAGAAGATTTTTTCCCTAGTAAAGAAATTTTGATCTCTTCAGAATTATTGCTTTAATCCGTTGAGATGGCTTTGGTTGGTTTGAGAGATCATGACAGATTGGATGGTGCCTCAAATTTTGGTGTTTGGAAGGCTAGGATTTCTTTATTATTAGAAGAGAATGGTATCAAAGATTATGCTACCACTAGTATAGTTGTACCTACAAATGCTATACAACTTGCAACATATAAGAAGGATGATGCCAAGGCAAGGAGGAATATCATTGATGGTGTCAAGGATCATATTGTTCCACATATCGTAGAGCTAGATACAACGAAGAAGATGTGGGACACCATTCTAAATCTGTACCAGAATGCTACTATCAACAGGAAGCTGATTCTTAGAGAGAAGCTAAACAATACCTAGATGAACTAGGGAGAAGACATTACAAGTTACTTCACTAGGCTTAGACTGGTCAAGGATGAGCTAGTAGCTATTGGAGATGGTCCTATTGATGACGGGCTAGCGAGAATAGCCCTAAATGAGTTTATTGGAGTGTCTTTGTTCAAGTTGTCAATGGATGAGATACCTTACCAAGTTGGGATTGACTATGGATTGATTTCACTCAGGAGGAGTTTAGACTAAGTCTTGTCAATGACTCCAACAAGAATAAAAAAAGTGAGATGGAATAGGAAAACATTTCCCTCATGGGGGAAAGGGAAGCAAAGAAGGGATCTAGCTCACAAAGTGACAAGAAGAAGAAGGACCTTTCTAAGGTTAGGTGCTTTGGATGTCATGAGTATGGTCACTATGTTAGTGATTTCCCAAAAAGAAGAAGGCAAAGAAGCGGGTGGTAGCTTCAACAAGTATAGATGAACTCTCTAGTAGAATGGAAGATGAGTTTTGACTTATAGCTTGTATGGTGAGCTTAACCTCATAGACTATCTGGTATATAGATAGTGAGGCATCATTTCATATGACAAGACTTAGAGAGTATTTCTCTAGTTATAAGGAGGAGAACACCAATTTCTAGATTTCTATGGGAAACTTGTCCAAACTCAACTCGATTGGCAAAGGGACTATTTAGTTTCAGAGGGAGAATGGAAAGATAGTTCCATTTCATGATGTATTGCATGTGTTAGGATTAGGTATGAATTTGATTTCTGTATCTGTTCTTCAAGATAGGGGGTATAATGTACTCTTTAGAGGGACACATGTGTTGATTAAGCATAAGAATTGAAAATCACCCATAACTATTGGAGTTAGGAGTGGTCGCATTTATAGGTTGCAGTTTGACACTCCTAAGGCACTCATGAGCATCACTAATCCTAGATATCTTGGAGAGCTATGGCATAGGAGGATGGGCCTTATTCATTATGGAGCACTCAAATTGCTTTGTGAGACTATGATAGGTGTTCCAGAAGTGAACATAGAGCATGATGATGTATGTAAGGGATGCGTGTTGGTGAACTTTGTGAAAGAATCTCTTACAAAGAGTAACACTAGATCTAAACATGTTCTTGATGTAGTACATTCAGATGTATGTGGATCAATGTTGACAAAATCTATCACAGGATATGAGTACTATGTTACTTTAATTGATGATATCTCTAGAAAGACCTAGATATATTTCTTGAAGACCAAGGATGAGATTTTTAGTCTATTCCAAGAGTTCAAGGCTCTACTAGAAAGCTCAACAGGAAAGAAGATAAAGGTTCTTCAGTCAAACAATGGAAGTGAATACAAATGAAATAACTTCTAGGAGTTCTGTACCAGGGAAGGAATCAAGAGACAGTGGATAGTTCCTTAAAATCCACAACACAATGGAGTTGCTAAGAGGAAAAACCATTCTATATCAGAGGTGACAAGAACCATGCTACATGACCAAGATATGCCCTGCTACTTATGGACAAAAGCATGTAGTATAGTAGTCTACTTTTAGAATAGGGTTCCACATAAGGTACTAGGGAGGATGACACCTAAGGAAGCTTTCACAGGTATGAAGCCTGATGTTATCCATTTCAAAATATTTGGAAGTTTGGCATATTGTCATATTCTAGGTGAGACACATATCAAGTTAGATCAAATTGCGGAGAGGGGGTACTTTGTTGGGTACAGTGAAACCTCAAAGGCATATAGGATTTTCATCCCTAGGAGTAGAAGAATTATTGTCAAACATGATGTTAAGTTCATGGAGGACAAGAAATTTAGAAGGTCCAAATATTTTCCAGTAGATGATTAGAGTGAGTAACCAACAGAAGCTCCAAGGCCTAGTCAAGGGTGGCAAAGTACAAGTACAGTTACTAGTACAAGTGTAGGCTTAGGTCGTGAAGATTCACAAAGCATGGAGCAACAAGTGGAACAAGAAATACATCTAGAAGACTTAGAGGTTTATACCACATCCTTTATAGTTGGCAGCAGGAACCCCGAGGTTCAATAGACACTAAGGGATACTCAAGAGTTTGTGGAAGCCCCTAGGAAGAGTACTAGACAACAAAGATAACAAGCCAAGTTCAATGACTATGTGGCTTTAATTAGTCACTTGCTAGATAGTGAACCTTCTAGCTATCAGGAGGCTATAGAGCATTAGGTATGGTGGGATGCTATGGTTGAAGAGTATTCCTTAATAATGCATAATGATGTGTGGGAGGTAGTTCCTAGACCAATAGATAGAATAATAGTTGGATCATGCTAGATCTATAAGATAAAGCATGGTGCAAATGGTAATATTGAGAAATACAAGGCAAGGTTCGTGGCCAAGGGGTTCTCTCAAAAGGAGGGAATAGACTATAAGGAGACATTTTCTCTAGTGGTTAGGTATACTTCTATACAAGTTGTGATCTTGTTTGGAGCACAAATGGGATGGTAGATCCATCAAATAGATGTTTAGAGAACATTCCTTAATGGTGAGTTAAAAGAGGAGGTATACATAGAGCAACTAGAAGGCTTTGTAGCACAGAGCAATGAGACCCACATGTGCAAATTGATCAAATATGTCCAAGGTGAAGGTATAAGGTTGATGGGCTATACTAATGCAGATGGGGCAGGAAGTACAATGGAAAAAAGGAGCACTTCGAGGTGTTGTTTTAGTTTGAAATTAGGAGTTGTATCTTGGTTTAGTAAAAAGAAGAAATCTGTGGCTTTGAGTTCAAAAAAAACAGAATACACAGTTTGGTCAAAAGGCTGAGACTACTATGATACACTGTGACAATCAGAGTTGCATCAAGTTGTCTGAGAATCTAGTATTTCATGATAGGTCTAAACATATAGACATAAGAGATTGTGTACAATGGGGGGTTGTTCAGCTACAGTACATACCTACATAGGAGCAGCTAGTAGACATTCTAGAAAAGGCATTAGGGAAGGAAAAATTTATTTTCTTCAGAGATAAGTTGGGTGTCATGCAGAACAACTTCCTCACTAAGAGGGAGTGTTAGTTTTAGGTAGATTGGACATCTGTTCGTCCACATGTGTTTAATCAACAAATAATTATTTGTTAATTAATTGACTCCTTTTAGAAGTCACTAGTAACCTATTGGTTAGGTTGTTTTAATCGAGAAGAAACTAACAACTTCTTGGTTAGGAAGCAACTAGAAACTTCTTGTTTGAGTTGTCTTGATCAAGAAGCAACTAGAAACCTATTGGTTAAGTAGTATAAAAAGGGGTCAACAGTGGCATTTGGAGAACAAAACAGAATAGAGAACAACAAGAAGTTGTAGAAGCATTTGCAGTGTTAGCAAATGAGTTTGTAGTGATAGCAAATGAGTTTGCAGTGATAACAAACAATCTTGCAGTGTTAGCAAGGGCGCAGTGATAGCATTGGCGATAGTAGTGGAGAATATCAATGAAAGAAATTAGGAGGTTATTTGAATTCTTCTAGTGAGAGGCAAGAAATTTTGTATCTCTTAATTTGCTGAAGTTAATATTATTTTCCATCTCCATAACTAGTTTTCCCTTAGGGGTTTTTCCAGGGACGATTTGTCCAAAAATATTGTGTTCTCTATGTTCTGAATTTTTTTCCGTATTTTATTATTGAAGTTGTAGTTGTGTTATTTTTTAATATCAGCCGTGAATTATTTTTTTTGGCGGTTTAATAATCTTTAAGATAGGAGATTAATAATCAGTGACTGCAATAGTGTTAATTTTCACAAAAGTGATCCCCATGACATAGAAAAATATTAATAAAGTATAAAGATGTTGCATAAGATAGTATATCAAATGAATTATCACCTATATAAAATATTGTTCATTATTTCAATTTAAATAAAGTGTTTTTTTATAAATAAATTGTCAAATATGATGACACAACAAATGATACGTAAATGAACTACCAAATGTAATAGTTGGAATTATTGAGAACAAAAACTATTTGAAAATGTTTGTACTTATGTACAATACACATAATATTATTATCTAAGAAGAAGGATTATAAGAAGGGGGGATGCCCAAGGCACGACTGGTGACTCAAGTGAAGTCGTAACAAGGTAGCCATGTGGAAGGTGCGGTTGGATTACTTCCTTTTCAGGCATAGCTAATGCTTGTTGAGTTCATACACTGTTATGCTTGTGAAAGAGAGCAATTGACATGAAGATGAAGATCCATTTGTAAGAGATTAAGTCTCTTGTCATTTATCGACTGTGAAGTTCGTTATAGTCATGTAAGTCAGAATGAAGTTCATAAGCAAGCTCCTTTTCCATGTTAAGACAAGTGGTTAGTTTCCTATTTTCTGTGCTTGATATATCTGCATGATCAAGAATATTTAATGAACTATATATGCGGAGTACTTCACAAAGCATGATTTAAAGAGATGTTATCATTATATAAGCAAATAAAGGAAAAGATGAATAGAAAAAATTGTTTAAGACTGAACTAACATTTGATAAATTGTTAATTGTTAAGTTAAAAGATAACTTTGATGCATATTACTGTGATTAAGAGAGAAGGAAGTTGACAGTCAACACGATTTAAAAAAAAAGCTGATCAATTACTACGTCCACCTGATGTCACATTGAATTTCCCACTTTCAAAGTTCTCAGTCGCAATACAAATTACTAATTTATAAGTTTTGCTTTCCTCCTGCCAAGTGTCGCAACACGAATTACTTTCTAATGCGACCAGTGGGAATCTTGAATAGTTTTGGCCTGATTTGAAACCCTAATATGATATAAGCTGTCACCCTCAACATTCAAACCCTGTTTTGCAGAGTGAAGAAGCCGGCACAATTTGGCCTTATTTATACCAAATCTCACCTCTCCACTCTCCACATCATTGTATCGTACTACATGATGTACGTTTTTATTGTGGCTTAACATACCCATCACAGTTTCTAATTGTTCTTAACCTTTTGGCTTCCCAGAAAGCATGTCTAAAATATCAGCAAGCCTGCTTTTCCTTCTTCTTCTAGCTGGATTCCAATCAAGCAAGGGTATAAGGTCGGTGCCGAATGAATTCTCCCATGATAAGAATCAAACATGGGTTCACCCAAAGAAAGAAGTAGCAAGACCAAAAGTGGAAATGTATAATCATAATGGTCATGGTGTTCCCAAGCAAAGAGAAACTTCTGTTGTCATGGAAAAAACAGAGCCGGTTTTGGATGTTATGGAGAGCCACATTAAGAGTGAAATGGTTGTTAAATCATTTCGCAGAAGCCAATTAGCAGTTGGTAGTGAGCAAGGGATGTCCGAGTCTGCTCCAAGCCCAGGTGGTGGTCATTAATTATAAGGATTCAAAGAACTATTATGGTGCAGAATACAGTTCACCAAAACATTCTATATATTCTTTAGAACACTACAGCCATTGATAGAATAAAATTCAAAAAAGTGACCAGTTGGTCACATTATCATTTCATGATGAAAATGCAAGCGATTGTTCAGAATAAATGAGTTGTTCCAATAATAAATCAGCCATCATATTTCATGCTCTTGACTATATACATAATTATATCATTATTCTGTTTGGTTGTAAGTTATTGTTGGTGCTTGTGTGGAGCCTTTTTAGTTCACAATTCATGATACCCAGGTTATGTCATTCTTATTGTTTCATCAAAAGTTATGTAGGAGTTTTGGTTTTCTAAATGACACTGAGAAAGAATAAATTTACAGCAGTTTATTAACAAATTTTAAAGGAGATGAATGTGCGGGGACGCCACAAAATACCATCATTAATGTCGCCCAATAGAACAATGCTTATTGAATCAAAAATATCATCATTATATATCTACCAATCGACCGGAAAGATTTATGAGGATATAGCTATCTGTATACTAATTTCTATTTAATTTATTTGTATATCAAATGTAATATTAAAAAATTACGAGAAATAAAATCGATTGAAATAAATTTATTTTTAGTAAATTTAAATGCATCTTACTATACACTATTCACCATATTTCTATACATATGAAAAAAAGTGTAAACATATACACTTGTATGGATGTTTTAATCTATTAAAATGTGAGACATAAATACATGAAATACAGTTACAGAAAACTAGAAGTCTTACTCTAATGAAACAAAAACACAAACACCGAGTGACCTCCCATTGACTACATCTTTTAATGTAGATTTCCCTCCACTGACTATATCTTCTAATGTAGATTTCATGTTATATTATTCAATTAATGAACATATGGTTAAGTAGTTAGCAACTATAACTCTTCCTTCTTAAACTAAATTCATGTAAATAACGGAACGTTTCAGTTTTAACCTTGTATTATGAAGCCTACATTGGTTAGTCTTGTATTTGGGATCATTAAATTTAATTGATATTTTGTGTAAAGATAAAAGTATCATATTATTTTATATGGTAGGAAGCTTGGTCGAAATGTGGAGCTGGGAATTTTTTACCTTACAGATGTTAGTTTAAGAATAAAAGGGAGTATTTAAGTTTAATAGTTTTGGTTAAAAATTCATTGTCACTACTTTCCTCTATCAAATTAAATTTTATATTTTATTTTTGGACTTGATGATTAATAAAATGAATAAGAATCATGTTATATTCATAATTTACATTTATCAATTCTTTATATAAAAGACGAGAGCTTAATTCCTAAATATTCTCTAAGAATGTTAATAAAGAAAATGTTAGATTAATACTATTACCATGCATAACATTAATAACAATGGAAAATTACTTCCATCCAAATTTTGAATCATTCACTTTAAAGTTTAAAATATTTTATTATAGGAAAAGGTCACCAATGATGTATAAATGTCATTTTTGATAAGTTCATTTTAAAGCCTCTTTATCTCTTATCTTTTCTTTGAGATAGTTTTAATATAGCTGATTGGTGGCCCAAGCAAGAGGACAAGGTAGAGCATTAAAAGGGTTATTGAAGACATTGCTCCTAGTTCAACTATTCAAGTCCTCCTTCTAGAGGTTGTTAATACTAGTTAAGAATTAGGTACAACAACGAACGAGATGGTGTAAGGTTTCTAGTTTTTGTAAGTTTTGATTGCTAGTTGGGGCTGTTGGTATTGGCTCTTACTGTTGGATGTTTAGCAACTTTTATTTTCTATTTTTCATTTTGTATATTTGAGATTTTAGGTTTTGGGTCCTTGCTAAACTAGTTTTTTTGGCTTGATATTGTACTTGTAGTTCTGGGTCCTTGAAAAACCTAGTGGGACTTCTATCATAGTATTCAAAATTTGTTTTTAGAGTACTCCAAAAAATTTCATTAATCAATTTCATATTTATCTTCACCTATGCCCTATTACGAAAAGTAAAAATAAATTGCTATCAAAATTTTGAATCCTCTTTATCTTTTATTATTTCACTAGAATAATTTTGATATAAATTTCATAATTCAATTTTCTAATTTTCGTTACCCCTACACTATTATGAGCAAATATAGTTTCTTGCACAATTTATTATTTTGTGAGGTTAATGCATCATCAAAGCCTCTTGTTCCATCAAAAAACTAAAGTAAACCTTCTCTTTCAAATATATATTGTAAAATAACATTTATATTCACATCCACAGAAGTAATGGGTTTAACTATAGTATTATTCTCAACCAAATATCTATGGTAGTTATAGTAATAAAAGCATTCTTAAAATCTCATTCAGAAAATATATAGACCCTTAAAAGGAAGACATATAACTATCAAAATGACACTTGATATACTACCATATTTTAAAAATATGCATCTTATTGTTTTGTCTCCATATCAAATAAGTATAAATGAAAATATATAATGTTCATGTAAAACCCTAAATAGAAAGTATTAATAAGAAAATTGTGAACAATATTTTATTTGAGGGTTTCAAAATAATGACAATTATTTTCCTTCATACTTTCAACTTTTATAATTCATATGTACATCCTATCTCAATGGTATAATATTTCTTTTAAACATTAAAATATGTTATGTCTTCTAACACCTAGCTTCCTAAGATCTTTTTAAACCAAAAGGTGACAGAACATTTCAAAATAATTATTCCATGCGACCCTCTTGATGACTAATCTCAAAATTATTATGTATAAAATCTAAATCAAACCCAAGTTAGGTGCATGAAGTGGTCTCATTTGAGGCATTTTGGTCACCAAATTGGATGCAGTTTCTTTGAATTTGAGGTCTCCCATATGGTTGAGGCAATTTTTTCATATGATATAGTTGACTTATTGGTTGGGTGCAACTAATGCTACAAGATTTTAGTAGAAGATGAGATAATGAATGTTATTATGACTCAGAATGAGATCTATGAGCTAGGATGAGATATATTGCATGTCATCTAAAAAGTACTTTTCTCATTACCACATTACAATCTTTCCACTTACAACACACCTATCATTAAGAAAATCAGACCAAAAATAGGCTTGTAGTGGAATGTCACTTCCTGAAATCTATCATATTTTTTAATTAACATTGAATTATTCTAGGTATGATAGTTCATGCAAATATCACTAAATATATTACTAAGATGGGTAACTATTATGCTGGTAGTTAAACTCGTTTTGATAAGAAAGCTTGAGTACATGACTTAGAGCTCGAGATTTGAGTTTTTTGTTTTTTCTTTGGTTTTCATTTTCTTCTACACCAAATATCACTATCTTAATTACCTCTACTTTGAATTTTTGGTTCTATAACATTATTAAAGTTGGGACTCTGGTTAGTGGTCATGTTTATTCATCTTGCATAATGGGCAGGTAGTTAATCTAGATAGAGTTTAATACCTATAAGGAGTTCAAGTGAACTGTTAAGGTGTGAACCATTATCCAAGAGGTTTATATTGATATCTATTTGGAGGGAATGTATGTCTACAGTCACAACCTTTACAAGAATTTAGTTGTCTCCTAGATTCATTGGTTCGTCATCATTAGTGGAATTTTCTCATTTCATTAGTTTTTAGGGGGAAGGAGGGGCCGTCAAATTTTTTTCAATGATAAGTTATCTGATGGGGGGGAAAGAAAGGACCAACAACTTAAAGTAAAATTACAAGGAAGAATTTAAGTATTTTGTGGACCTTGGAGAGAAAGTTTTGAGACTGCAAATTAGTTTGGACAAAGAGGAGTTTTCTGGTGGAAGGTCATCATATTTACTATTATAAAATTATCACACTGAAAGGTTAATTTAAGAATTTCCACTTCCCTTATTTTCCAATATTACTCCATTTTCATACAAGTGTCAAGTTGAATTTACCTTTCTAGATTTTCTCCTCATTGGTTCACTTGATGACTAGATTCAAGGCCAAGGCTAGCCTTCTCCTTCACTAGGGCCTTCTCCTTGTCTCTCTTGATAGAGATGAACAACCCTAGTTTTACCCCTATCAAGCATTAGACAAAATTTTCTAATGTCGCTTCCCCCCCCCCCCCCCCCCCCCAATTTCTCACACTCATACTCTTATAAACTAACTACAAAGATGTATGTTTGGAGTAGTCTAAGGATTACTTGGCTAACATTATTAATTATTTGATCTTCACTTGGTTGATAGAGTCAGCTTAGACCCCTAAGACTTCCACTGCAAACTCCCCTTCCATGTTCAATATGTATGACTAGACTATTTTAATCATTAATTTGGTCTTTGATTTGGATGTTATTTTTTTATTAAATAGTAGTTTATTTGTTGGTTTATTTGGTAGTTTATTTGGTAGTTGATTTGATAGTATATTTGATAGTTAATTCAATAGTTGATTTGGAAGTATATTTTATAGTTGATTGGTAATTAATTTGATAGTATATTTGGTAGTTGATTTGGTAGTATATTTGGCAGTTGATTTTCTAGTTTATTTGGTAGTTTATTTAACCACATTAGGGCATGATTAAATTTAGCCACCATCCTCCTACTTGTAAAGAAGGTGCTATTACATTGAGCTAGTACCCTTTAACAAATATTAATGTTTTTAAAGACATATTATAAAGATCAAGTGAATGTTTTCATTGTCAAATCCATTACATGTGGCTTGTTCCCCTTATTGTAGTAAAGTTGTGGGAAAAAAAGACCTTTATGTTGGAAATATAAGAGGATTAACTGATAGTGGAGGGGTGAATCAAGTGCTATGAAAACAATTCCAAATCCCTTAGATATTAATACAAACCTCTTACAAATCCAAATCCTTGTACAAATTGAATAGAACTAGATAAGAACTAACACTCAGTTAACAATTACATCTTAAGATAATGATGTGTGTTAATCTTTAGTTAATTAGTTGCAAAAGGATAACACAATAAGAAAATAACATGAACACATGAGACACCAAGATTTAACATGGAAACTTAATTTGACAAAACCACAAATACAACTAGTTATAACTTTTCACTCTGCTAAAGTGAGCCCTATTAGGAGCCAACCCTGTTAAAGTTTACAAAATACACTATTAGGTGCGACCCTATTGAAGGGTTTGAATCACCTTGGTAGGAGTGACCTTGTTAGTGGTCTTAAGACACTTCAATATAGAAGTGCTACCTTGTTAGAGAATTTACAAAATGGCTATTAAGTCAACTCTATTAAGAGATTTCTTCACTACCACAATTGTTATAGAGTAAAATTGACTGACTTGATTGATGAAGAAGATGATTTAAATATTTAGATCACTATTCGAGTTTATCCTCTAGATCCTCCTTGATTAGAGTACTCTTTGCACCTTCTTGTATGTTCTTTCCTTAATCAAATATCCTTATTTATTTGTATCTTATTTTATTTTTACAACTTCATCATTCAATCAACAACTTGACATTTCATATATATATATATATATATATATATATATATAGATATATATAATCCCATGTTAAGTAATCTTGAATACCCTCTTCAAATAAACAATTAACATCCATTAAGTTAGCTTGCATAAACTAAATAATGAACAAAATTATTATGTTTTCACTTAGCTGACATTAAAATCGAGTCACTTGGTTGACACTGAGTTGCTATGGTAACCAACCTGACTTGGTTTACACTACACTACTTTGATAACTAACCTGACATGGTTTATACTAGAATCCTTCATTGACTAACCTAACTTGTTTTACACTAGATCTTTTGAACTTGGTTTCTTCTAAACTTTTGCTCAGCTGATACTGGAATCTTTTGAGATTTGTTACTATATAAATGCTTTGTTAGAGTGTGGCTTTTGTATAACATTAGTGAAAATATACAATTAAATAATCATTTTCAACTATCTTCATCTTTGGAATTGATGGAAACATAACATGACATTATGAAAATAAAGTTTTGGAGTAAATATCCTTAGCTTGATTCTGATTCTCCATCCAAGAGAACTCCCTCTAAGATTATCCTTTTGGCATCTTATCTTCAGACTTTTTTTGAACAAATTCTCTGTCAATTCTTTTCATATGAGCATAAAATATTCAATCTCTCTCTCTCTCTTCAACATCAAATGCCAAAGACTTTATACAGTAATTTTACAATGTACTTGATGTATAGATTCATATGCAATGAGCTCTAAAATTATTGCATCAACTTGATAGATATTCAATGTAGTTTAGTTGATGCATCACTAGTCTATAATTTAGTGAGCATCGGATAGGGAAATGGCCCCTAGCTTACATCTAAGTTACAAAAATCCATCCTTAGGTGATGTCTTAGTAAATATGTCAGAAACTTGTTCATTTGTGCTTATATATTCTAATATGACCTATTTATCTTGATCTAACTCTCTCAGAAAATGATACTTGATTACAATGTATTTTGTCTTGGTGTGCATCACTAGATTTTTGGATATATTGGTTGCACTTGTGTTATCACAATAGACTAGATCCTTGATTTCTTCCTTCATTCCTGACAATAGTTGCTTGAACCATATTATGTTGGAACAATTAACTATTGCACCAACATATTTATCCTCTTCTATAGATTGAGAGATGCAATTATGTTTTTTGCTTATCCATGATACTAACCTCTTTCCAAGAAAGAATACTCCTCCACTGGTACTTTTCTTGCTATCAATTATTCCATCCCATTCAACATTAGTAAAGGATATCAACTCAAAGTTTCCTCCATTATTGTACCATAGACCATACTCTTGACTAACATCATATGATTTTTTTTGGGATTTCTAGAAAATCTTACAACTATACCAAGTGCCAATGTAATATCAAGCCTTGTGTGAACCATATATATAAGTTTCCCAATCATGGATCTATAAGTAGTCTAATTTACTTCCTCTGAATCATTATTATTGGATAGCTTGTGTCTAGTAGATATCTAGGTGTTCCACCTAGTTTAGAATCTCCATTCCAAAAGTCTTCAATATCTCCTTGATGTACTTTGACTGAATAATGAAGATGTCATCCTTCATTTGATGAACTTGTAAACCAAAAAATAATTTTATATCCCCACATTTTGACATTTCAAATTCTTTCCTCATTTCTTTAGAGTTTTTTTGCATAAGTTGAATCATGTCCTATAAATAAGATAACATCCATAAATATTTCTATTAACAATATCTTGTTCTGTGGTCCCTCTTTGATATACAGACTACTATTATCACTTTCTCTTTGAAAACAAATCCTTACTATATATCCATGTAACCTATCATACCATGCTCTAGGAAGCTTGTTTTAGACCATATAAAGCTTTGTTTAACTTGTAGACCATGCCTCTTTTCTTTTTATCAATGAAACCTTCAAGTTGGTCAATGAAAACTTTTGCTTCTAGAATCCCCCATTCAAGAAAGCTAACTTTACATCCATTTGATATACTTTGAATCCTTTAAATGCAAAATACTTTGAAGTATCTATACCTTCTTCTTTAGTATATCCTTAACACACTATCCTTGCCTTATTCCTTGATACCTCATCATTTTCATTCAATTTGTTTCTAAAAACCCATCTTGTACCAATTACATTTTTGTCCTTGGGTCTAGGAACAAGAGTACAGATTTTTTTCCTTTCAATTTTCTCAATTTCTTCATTCATTTCCTCTATCAAAATTTCATTATTCAATCCATCTTTAATATTTTTAGGTTAAGATAAACTAAGTGAGCATGTACCTTTTAGTTTTTTCCTTGTCATTATGCCTTATGTCTAATCTCCAATTTTCTTTTAGGTGCATGATGCCTTCTAACATATCTAGCAAGTACATGTTCATTTCTTCTAGATTCTAGACTTGTTTCACTTGGTTCACCATTCTTAAAGGTTCTATGAATTTTTTGTCTTTTCTTGGGTCCTACTATCTAAGACTCAAATTTCTCTAACTGTGAATCTAGTTCCTCTGTTAATGGTTGCAACTTGGGTAGTACTTGTTATTTCTTGATATGCATAGGTTGCAACATGGATTGTACTATTACTTAGGTGACTTGGGTTGTGTTGACTGCTAGGGTGGTCCAATCTACTATTCCCCAATCACATTTTCTTCCACCTTTTGTAAAGTATCTGACTCAAATTACGTAAATTTTATGTAGTCTATAGGGTTCTTGCTACTTTGTTCTTCACTCTTTTCTACAAACTTATCAATTTTTATATGTATACATTGTACAACCTTGTGAGTAGCAAGATCCAAACATTTATATAGTTTGGTCTCATTCAAGCAACCTAGGAATATGCCTTCAACACTTTTTGCATTAAATTTTCCTTTCCTTGTGTCTTTTAAAATATAACTTTTGCTTCCAAATAATTTGAAATAAAAGACATTAGGTTTATAGCCATACCATAATTTATGAGGTGTTTGATATGTAGCTTTCTTTAATTGAACTTAGTTTAGGGTATAGACTAATGTCTTGATTCTTTCCTTCCAATATTTGGTTGTGAAAAAATTCAGTATCATTAGTGTTCTTGGACAATCCATGATGGATCTATTTCTTATTTTTGCTATGTCATTTTGCTAAGGTGTACCATGTGCAAATACTTATCTTTTGGCTCCTCTTTCATTGTAGAATTCATTGGATTCATTAGAGATGAATTCACCTCCTCTGTCTAATCTTAGGCATTTTAGATTCTTTCCTATTTCTTTTTGAACTCTAGATAGATGCAATTTGAACTTTTGAAAAGCTTTAGATTTTTCTTGTAAGTACATTGCAGTCATCACCCTCAAATAATATCAATAAAAAAAATGAAAAGTTGGTCTCTAGTGTAGCTCTTTGTACATATTGTTCCACAAAGATATGTATGAAGTAGTTCTAGGACTTCTTATGTATTGTAATTTTTACTTTTGAAGCTAGTTTTTCCCACTTTTTCAATCTGACATTGTTTGCATATGGCCATTTAAGGTTTCTTCAAATTTGGAATACCTCTTACTTTTATGTTCTTAATTATGGTATCTAGATTATCAAAGTTTACATGACACATTATTTTATGCCATAGCCAACTTTCCTCTACTTGTGTCAAAAAATATGAAATTTCAGTGAGATGAAGATAGAATAGATTACCTTTTGTCTAATTGCTAGTTCCAACTGGGTTTCCTTTACCTTCCAGTATCCTATATTTCCCCTTCATGAATTCTACCTTGTATCCATTGTTGTTCAACTATGCCAAACTTAGAAGATTGCGTCATAGTCCAACCCAGTAAGAATTGTCACATTTGAGTTCATCAGTTAATGCAATGTATCCTTTTCCCTTCACATAACATGGTTCATTGTTTCCAAATATAATAGTTTCACCATCATAGTGTTCAAAGTGTTCAGACTTAGTTTTTTCACTAGTCATGTGATGAGAACAACCATTATCTATTATACATGTGTCATTCTTGAAAACATGAGAAATAAGTGTCATCTTTTCATTATCCGTGTCATCTTTAATAGAAATATACACCATTTCATCTTGTCATCAATGTCATAATCTTTAGTAATATAACAAGATTCCTTACCTTTGTCTATGTTGTCTTTGTACCTCTTGAAATCATTCTTACCTTTGAACTTGTTAAATTTTTAGTCATCTTTATTTTCCTTATTTGGGCACCTTGCAACAATGTGACCAATTTCTTCACAAGAGAAATAGATCAATGGATTTTTGCCTTTAGATTTTCCTTTTCCTTTTGGTAACCTTCTTGTACATAGGGCTTCAATAGCTTCAAGGTCATCATCTAAATCTTCATCTTCTTCACTATCAATCTATTTTCCTTTTGAGTTTCCTCCTTTTCTGATCAATATTTAGTTTGGCTATGAATGCAGATTCTATGTTGTGAGAGCTAGGAAGATAGTTATCAAAGTTATCCAATTCAAAAGTTGTTAATCTTCCCTCTAGTGCATCCAAAGTTATATCATTTTTGCGATCACATCTCATCTCTTGAATAGATGAAACTCTAATTGCATAAATAGAAAGAATAGTTCTTAATACCTTGTTAACTACTATAACATCATCTATTTTTCCTCCCATGGCTCTAATTGCACTCACACTTGCTTTGATTCTTTCATAGTAGTTAGCAATGTTTTCATCTTCTCTCAATTTCATCTAATCAAACTGGCCTCTTAGAATTTCTTCTTTGGCTCTTTTCATGTTGTCATCCCCTCCATATGTCATAGGAAGTAGGAAAATCTTTGACTTCATCAAATTCAAAATAGCTAAGAGAGGAAACACTATCAATCATCATTATGTCCTGATTCTTCATGTCCATCATATGATGCATAGTTAATTGATTTTTTGGTGCCACATATTGATTCTCTAAGAAGTGTAGACATGTATCTCCAATGGCTCCCAAATATAGCTTCATGCATTCCTGCCATGCCAAAAAGTTATCTCTGTTAAGCTTAGGGATCTCTATTTTCTATGACATCTTGATTTTTAGCTTAGGTCTTTGAGACCTTTCGAGAAAGCACCAATATCTCTAATACCAATTGTTAGAAATAGAAGAGGATTAAATTAGAGGGGAGGGGTGAATCAGTCACTACAAAACCAATTCCAAATCCCTTAGATGTCAATACAAACTTCTTACAAATTCAAATCCTTGTACAATGCAATTAGAACTAGATAAGAACCGTATCTCTATTTACAAAGAAATCTTAAGTTAATGATGTCTGATAATCTCACTAGTACATTTTGACTAATTTTTCGACAAAAATTGGTTAACTTTTTTGCTCATTTTGGTTGAATTTTTGATAAACTATTTTGTCACTATTTTTGTTGTTGATGCTTTGACAAGTGTGAAAATTTTGACAATGAATTTGGTCGAAAATGGCCTCCCTTGTTAATCAGACCATTAATTGATATTTTGACCAAATTTTATTGAAAATTTGCGCAAAGCATCGACCAAGATGCCAAACTTAGGATGGCATCCTAGTCGATGCTTTGGTCAAAATTTCAATCAATGTTGGCCCTCAGTTGACCATGATGCCAAACCCAAGATGACATCTGGGTCAATGAATTATAGCGATACAAAATCTTTATCGCTCATCATTGTAATGGTCATATTTATTTGTTATTTTCTTATAATCACTATATGTTAAAGTGATAAGCCTCCTTTATCTCATATTGCTATATTATTTTTGTAGTTTCTTCACATAGTGATAAAATGAATCACTATATGTTATAGTGATATGACTTCCTCATCACTCATCGCTATGTCAAGATTAGGCCTTCTCCATATAGTGATAGAAGAGTTCACTAGATTCTATAATGATATAGTACCTAAAATATCTTTTGACCATACTATGATTGCTATAGTGTATCTCCACTCATGAAGCCTAATTTTTGTAAGTATAGCAATACATAAGACATCAAACGAAGAAACAAAATTTATATGGATTGACATTTCAGATGTGCCTATGAAAAATAAATCTCATTAACAATAAAAAAATTTTAACTAATGGATTACAATTCTTATTCGATGATTTGTGTTAGGTGAGACATCGAAGAAATATATAGAGAAGTTAAGGCAGGGTTTGGCTAAAATTGTTATGCATATAAATGTATCAGATTACATAATAAAAATATGGATGAAACTATTATGCATTTTTAATATTATGACTTGTTAACAATATCAAAATGTGGATGAAACTATAATGTAGTTTTGATAATACTCACAATAACCAAAAATACTAATCAAGATACTAACCCTAACCTAACTACCTAATAATAATATCCAATTATGGATGAAACTATAATACATTTTTGATAAAATTCAAGCTATCCAAAAGCATTAAACACATATCATATAAATGTATCACATTACATAATAAAAATATGGGTGAAACTATTATGCATTTTCAATATCTCCTTTTTTATCACTAAAAACACTCATCGCCATGACTTATAGCAACACAACATCTCTATCACTCATCACTGTAATGATTATATTTGTTTTATGTTTGTCAGGCATCGCTATATGTTATAGTAATAAGCCTCCTTTATTACTCATTGCTATATTGTTTTTCCAGTTTCTTCCCATAGTGATAAAAGGGATCTCTATATGTCATAGTGATCTACTTTCCTCATCACTCATCACTATTTCAAGATTAGCCCTTCCCTATATAGTGATAGAAGAGCTTTCTATATTCTATAGAAATGTAGTCCCAAAATTTCTTTTGAGCATACTATGATTTCTATAGTGTATCTTGAATAAAGCCTAATTTCTATAACTATAGCGGCATATGAAACATCGAATGAAGAAAAAATACTTCCATTGAAAAAACATTGGTGGGTTCATACGAAATAATGGGTTTAGATATATTTTTATATCATTATGGGTGGATGACATAACTCATTGGATGTTGTGGTTAGAAATTGTGTAAGGATTAGACACACTAATTCCACCAAATATTTAGTAGATGCTACAAAACCCTACCTTGACTTCTTTGTATATTTATTCAACACCCTGCCTCACTCAAACTATCGAACAAGAATTGGAATCCATCATTTGAAATTTCATTAACAGTTAAATGAAATTTCAAATGATGGATTCCAATGCTTGTTCGATAGTTTCAGTGAGGCAGGGTGTTGAATAAATATACAAAGAAGTCAAGGTAGGGTTTTGTAGCATCTGCTAAATATTTGGTGGAATTAGTGTGTCCAATCCTTACACAATTTCTAACCACAACATCCAAGTGAGTTATGTCATCCACCCATAATGATATAAAAATATATCTAAACCCATTATTTCATATGAACCCACCAATGGTTTTTCGAATGAGGGTTACAATATTTGTACCTTTAGTGCTTCAGTTAATGTAACCTATACAAGGAAGGGAATGTGCAAAATATAGCTATTTGTGTGTTTTCCTATTCACTTAAAGTTTAATTTTCAGGTGTTGTAGTTACACTATCATAACTCTACCACTAAAGAATGGGACTCATGATTGGGCGAATGAAAGGATAAGCTTAACAAAAAAATAACACTTCTATCAATGCAAGATTATGATGTGACAATCATTTGAATTGGGGTATGTGCCTTCACATGTGAACAATCAAATAATGTGGTGACAACTTACAAATGATATGGGGGTATGTGCAGGATCATGGTCAACCAAACTATGCCCTTAAGTGGCAATAAAAAATTAAAAAATCAGGGTTATGTTAACTTGACATGCAATTTTCTACTTGTTATTAACTTTATATCAAAATGTTGATAGAAAAGAATCTCTAGCAAATTGAATCTAGTTTCTAAACTAATAGAAATTATCTTAAAAAAAAAAAAAATTGATTGGTCAAAATTTTGAATTTTAAATCAATATTACAAAAAAATTTGAAAAAAATAAGAAGTAGACAAATGTCTAACCACCTTAATCAAAATCAAATGATAATATTTTTTAATAATATTCTAGATATAAGAAGTAGACTCATGCCTAGATGTGACACATATTTTTGGGTATTTTTATTCTAAATAAATAAATAATTATTAATTATTGACTTTAATATTTTTGGAATTAAAAAAATCTCATGTCTAACCACCTTAACTAATTCAAAACTCTGTAAAATTCAATTTTTCATTTTTTTCTTTATACTAGAAGAAACATAGAATGTGATCCATCTTTTGGATTTAAAAAATGTTGTTCCATTTGAAAGTTATAGTTATTTTTCAAGTAGTGTCTCAGTCAACACTTTATACGTAACTCCATTAGAAAATAAGTAATAATTACTTACTAAACTCATAATTTGACAAACCTTACATTTATGGAAAGATAAGAACATTCTTAAGAAACCCTTTTCATTTCATCAAATTTTGGTGAAAAAAAAGTCGTTAGCTACATGTTTGAAGTAAAAATCACATTAAAAAAGGCCAAAAGGACATTTTTAGGATGTTTTTAAAGTTGACCATATAGATTTGGTATCAAAATATATAGTAGACCTTATAAAGATATTAATTGTTTTCATTTAGTATCAGGGTGGGTGGAAAAAAAGTTTGAATAAATTTTGAAATGGTTTGAGATATTTTAGAACTATAGATTTTTCAGATCACCACTTTTTGGCACATCATGATCCTACACATACCCATGGTTAAATCAGTTCAAATGGTTAACTATTCAATGAAGTAACAATAATGTCTAATATGATGACGATTTTTTAGGTATCAAATTTCATGTAACATCATTCCCATGAAACCATATCAAATAACAAAAATTTTCTGGTAACAATTCATACCAAAAGGGTCCCCGATTACAATTCCATCGTCAATCCATTCTTTCAAATAATTACTTCTTAATTAATTAAAAATGTCAAATCACCTACAACCATCCCACCTACAACCAACCAAAAGTGAGTTAGCATCTATGCTATGGAATATTTTCTATTACCTTGTCTTTACCTTTCACTTCCTTTCATGTGGTGTTGTTCAATCTTAGGTAGTGACCCATACAAGCCTTATCCTCTATGAAAGTAGCTAGTTCATCCATAAAGAGGGCCTTGTAGTGCATTTTATCCCTTCCCAATGGCCTCCATACACTCAATATATCCATTGTTACAACTATAATCATGTAATAACTCAACCAAAAATGCTATACAACTCTTAAATAATGTGTTTTGAAAAGATAGTAAATTATTTCTTAGTTCAATGAGTATTTTCAACTGGTTTCTAAAGGGACCATCATTAAGACTTCCATGGAATACTTGAGGGAATTGAACAAAACCACATTCTTTCTCTAATTTACATTTAAGAAAAAATACATTGCATGTTGTATAGCTCTACATCATTGACATGCATATCACTGTCCATATTTAGTTTGCAAGGGGAATTTGTCATCAATGCTAAGACTCTTGCCTAAAAACCCAACACCACATCACACCAATAAAAATAATTTTTTAAGAAACAATATATATTCAATACAATCAAAACCTATCATAGTTTATAGTTAACATCGTAATATTATATATTTCATGTTCTTCAAAGTTCATTTTACTATTAGAATTTCCAAACAATTATTCAAAAAAAATTTCAATCATAATTTATACTAGAAACTTGGTAAATAATTTCTAGAAAGGTAAATTAAAAAAATCTTCTAACCATGACATTCATGACACCAACCTTATATTGATGGCTTACCTTGGGGTGTTTCTCTCTAGCAACATATATCAAGTAGGGTAGAGCATCAAAATTCTTATCATGAACCATTTTATTTTCATGAATAACATATACATATAAAGAATTAATATTGTGAGATATTCATTCTCTAGAGAAGCTTTGACTATCTTGATTAAAGTTTATACTACAAAAAAATAATAAACAATAATTTTAACTTCATACTCTCCCTATTACTTGTACTATACTTGTATGGTTTCTAACATCCAAGCTTCTATACACAAAACCATCAATACTATGATGAGAAGTAAAATTAGGTGGAACTTGTTTTTCTTCCAATGTTTTATTTATCCTTCTCTTGAAACCTTCATACTCATCCTACAAAATATCATTTAACAATGTTAGGAGGCATGATGATTTAATAACATAGGAACTATTGACTTTTGTATTTTAATCATATAATAATTACCTTCATATCTTTCGATTCTCAGAAAAAATCAAGATCTGATGACTCATTTTCTTTGAAGAAATACGTAAAGGATGCCCTCTTCTTTATTTTGAAATTTCTACATAATGGTAACCATTTTTTGGCGAAGCTCAAAGTTTTTATGAGAGAATAGAAAGTGATGGGAGATGCACCATCATCTGAGATATAACAAGAAAAGAATAGAAAGAACTGTATTGGCAGTTATCAATGCGGGCTCCTTGAAAGGATTAGTTCTAGTGATGATAACATCCATAGTAGGAAGCTTGGAAACAGATTCTCCACTATATCTACAAGATAAAAACATAACACAAAACCCAAGTTTTTGTAGTGTTTCAATGAGGAATAAACATATAAGACCTTCACTCATAGAGAAATAAACATATAAGACCTCCACTTTTTATGATAATAAAACAAATGTGTAAATAAACAACATTTATTTCTACCTTTTTGCAAGCCTCTCTAGGTATGTATTATACCCAAAAAAAATTCCATTCCATGTTGTGATAGAGCATCCACATGAAAGAAAACCAAAGCTCACAAGCAAAAGATATCATCCAAAAATTCTAAGAAAATGTAGAAAATATTTTGGCTCTCAAAGTCGCAAGGAAATGGAAGGAGATAATCAATGATCTTATAATTCACATAGAACAATGAGGAAGATGAAAAACATTTGAAGGATGGAATTGAAGTTTAGAGACAAATCAGGATAATTCCTTGAGGGATTGAGGGATGAATCATCTTCCCTCATTCTCAAATTCTGCCCCATGAAGAAGAGGACCAAGGAAGGAAAGGGAGATGTGTTTGAGAGATCAAAAGATAAAACATGCATTCAGTTCAATGTAAAAACAAGTTGATCTTGTTGTAGGAGGAATAAAATGATTAAACAAAATGTTTTTACTAGCTTAAATATGTCAAGTTGGCTTTCATAGGGATACACATCATCAAGGTGTTCATTGCCTATATTAAGGATACATGAATTCATTTTAACATAAAAAATAAGTTTTAACTCTGTTAATTAGTAGTGACTTCTCTTGTTAGTAGCAATTTCTTTTCATCTAAGGTGATTAATTTAGACAACAAAAAGAAGGTCTCTTCAAAAATTAGAGATAGGGAGGTCAAGAAAATGAAAATATGGGTACATTATATTGTAGAATTCATTTTTTTCCAGATTTAGTAAAGTCTCATTTCAAAATTTACAAGAGGTACATATGGGATCACTAGAATAACTTTCACTTTGAGTTCTAGTTTTCTTTTGGAAACTACTTAGACTATCTTAAAGAGGAAAGCTAGGAAGTTATAGATAGAATCCTAATCCACTTAAGAATTTGGAAAGAGAGGAATAGACCTATGGTCAAGGAAATTTTTTGGATGGTGTAGATATAAAATTAAATGTGGAGTTTGAGAAGGCTTAAATACAACAATTGGTAGGGATAGAGTTGTGGTGCTCCCATCGTATCTAGCTGCAAGACCCAAAGTGAGACAAGTGGTAAAGTTGTTGAAGCTAGAACATCAAGGACCTATTCTTCCTCTAGAGATTCATACCTATACCATAGATTATCATCCCATCATTCCATTATTCTAGACAAAAGTTACATGATGCATTCATAAAAATCATTGTATATTTTTTAATTCCCTACCTCTACTTTATGTGTGGTAGCTATGAAATATCATTGTATATACTCCATGATAGTAGATTTCAACACATAATACTTAATTATAAAAGCATACAAGTAAAAAAAATTTATATAAATAAATCATAATCCCATTATACTTGACATTGATCATATGTTGACATATATTTCATTGATCGTTCATTGATCATCATCACTATCATCATACTTGTCACTTTGATCATCGTCTTTGCCACCACCATCTTCATCACCATCATCATCATCTTCATCACCATTATCATGACCATCATCTCCTTGATCATCACTATTTTTATCAACATGATCATCATCATCATCATCATCACCATCATTGTCAACATCACAAGACTCATTATCATCATCTTCTTCTTTTTCTTCTCTATTGTGGAATAGTCATTCATGATCATTGTTTACTTCATCTTCTAATTCTTTAGCATCTTCTTCTTCCATCACATTATACTTTACCAACCTTCCTCTTGCATCATGTCTAACAAAAAATGACAAACCCAGTTTATGTGGAATGCCAAAGTAAAATACTTTCTAACATTAGATTTACCATATATCCCTCTACCTTACAAACCTCATGATGTGCTCTTTGTCAAACCAAGCCCTTCATAAATTTTAAGAGCGTCTCAACCATCGACATTGACCTAGTTTATACAGGTCCATACAATTGAATCTCCTCAACTTGATGTATGAGCTAGTGTTCTTGAGAATTGAAAAAATTTGAAGGTAGCCACTTTTTCATTTCACACATAAGTTGTAGAATTTTTCTCTTCCAATATTTTATATCTTTTTTATCAATTTCTTTAGATGATAACCACCTAAAAGAGAGACTCAACATGCAATAACATATAAACAATATTTTAGATAAAAATATAAAATAAATTACATAAAATTTAAAGCAAGTCATAAATATAATATATGTAAAAAAAATTTTAAAAATAATACTTCTAACCTCGTGTATTTTCCAAGATCATATGTAACATCTTTTATTACTATTGTTAAATTGGTGTGGGTGGGGTAGAGGTAGGATGTAATGCAATCATAAGAAAATGATCTTTTCAATATATTATTAAATAATACAATAGGTAGTACATGAAATTTTATAAATATATTGTAAATAGAGAACATGGCTTACCTCGACTAAGGTATTCCAATTATGTGTTTTAAAGCATGGCCAAAAATCACCTTCCTTTGATACAAGACTACTTATATTTGTAGTGAATCCTATGGGAGAATTAGTCCTTTTAGATATTCATAGCTCCATGTTCCTCCAGTTCGAAATCCATAGTCACCGATAAAAAAAATTGTGGCCCTCTTTAACATCACCATGTTATTTACAATGACTCTGGGATGCTATGATTAGAATTCTTTGATTCTTTAAGCCCTTATACTTTTTGCAAGGACAATTACTTTATCAACTTTTGTTTATAACTGAGACCAAAATCTAGAAATTATCTCATTCTTTTGTTTTGGGTTCATATTCCTAGGCATGGTCTTTCTTCATAGGAAAACATATCTACAAAATTATTGGACATGTTGTACTTAATTTTTATATTGCCACATGGTTTTGAAAGAAAAATTTGGTTTAATTAATGTGTATATCTGCAGAAATATTGGATATGTTGTACTAAATGTTTATATCTAGGTTTTATGATAAAGTTGGATCTATAGTATTTTTAAATTATATTTACTTTTAGGATGACATAGTGATGAAAGCTAACCAATTATTGCTAATTTTAAAACATAAAATTTCATTATTTGTGCTTAAAGATGTACTATTAAGGAAATTGGCAAGGAAGTAAGGACAAAAGTACACTTCTAGTTTTGAATTTCCATTGTGAGTTGTTGAACTGATAAGTACCAAAAGAGAGTGAATGATAATATGCAAAAACTAGAAGGTCCCAAGTCCAAATGTTAGAAGAAACCAAAGATTTCATTACAAGTATCACCTCCCAAAATCCAATCATAGAAACAAAAAGAAAGAATTTGTAGAAATGCAAGATGGAGAAGCAGAAGAGTTGACCAAGGTTCCAATAAACTCAAAAGTGTTAAATCTTTCAAAAAATTGGAATTTTTATGTGTTGGATGTACAAAAAGCCATAGTGGGGCAGCATATACTTGTATACATGGGAGGTGTGGACCCAAATGAAGAAGGGAAAAATGCTATACATTGAAAGCAATATGGAAGGGGATAAAAAAAAAATGGCAAAAATATATGCAATAAGAAACATCATAATAGATGCTACAGTTAGAAAAGAAACAAGGAGGAAATGTGGCACAAACCATATCCAAGACATATGCAGGAACCAAACTAGTGTGTCATCATTTCTTGTAAACTTAAATGAAGAACAATATAATCCCTTGATAATTTTGGGTAAAAGATGCCTAGAGAATAGATGCAATCTAAGAAGAAATAACATGAGATATTTTAATGACCCCCATTGGTTTGATTCTAGGATGATGATTATGAGGAGGGTCAGCATGTAAATAATCTTAAGAGGCACAATTGAAGAAATTTTCTAACCTTGAATTTTCTTCTATGTTAAGTGAAAGTAGTGGGAATATCTAGCTACAGGACAACTCTTGGAAGATGTGACCAATTTTAAAATTTGATAAGGGGGAAGAAAAAATGAATAGATGAGAAGAAAATCCTCATGGTAGTATCTTAAGAGAAAAAGGGCACCATCAATAAAATTAATTCTTTAGAAGTATTTAGCTTTACCTTCTTTCTTATAGAGAGCAAGAAAATCATTTAATTGGGAAATCAAATAAAGTGGGTTATACATATTCATATGATGAAGTATGTATGATGATTGTAGACATTAAAACTATGCAAAATGAACTCCAAATGTCTTCTGAACTTTATGATTTTAGAGGTTCTCAATTGAAAACATCACATCACGTATAAGAGAAACTAAGGTTTACTTAATGTTGTAGTTTTTTTGTAGAAAGAGGAGATATTTAGGCTTTATTTGCAAGCATGTAATACTGAAATTATAATTGATCTCTAGAAAAAAAAATTTGAAGTCCAGATGTTTGATGTGGAACTTGAGAGGATGATTAAATCAAATAGGAGTTTTAAGAATCAATTTGACACATTGATAAGCATTTTAAGAAATCTTCCCTTCATTACTATTTCAGTCCATCATGTTAATGATGTGGGTAAATATCCAATATGCACTGATGATTTTGTATTGGGAGAGGACGCAGTTGAGATTCCTTTTCATGCAAGGAATATATTCTATTCTCATTGTATTCAACCATGGTTTCTCCAGCAATCCACTTGTCTAACCTAGTTTAAATGAAACATTATAAATTGTATCCTTATATAATTTCTCACCTAGTGTAAATGAAACATTGTAAATTGTATGGACCGATATAATTTCTTTAGTATCTAGGTCCCACTAAATACATGTGGCCTCCACATTCATTTTTTCTTATCTTGTCTTGATTTCACACATATTCATAATATCATATAGCTCCAAGTAGGATCATTGTTCCAAACCCAAGTCCATCTTGGGAGGAGAAGGATGAATGTAGAGGACAAGGGAAACTTAGGGTTGCTCTTTCCCTAAAATTTGTTCCTATCCTCAATGTTTGGTATCAAATCTAAATTGGGGAATTTTTACTTGGTTTTAGTAGGGATTATATAGGCCTATTTCAATCTCATTTGAGATTTGTATCCCAAAATGTCTAGGAGAGGTATTTAAACAAGGGTGCCTCCATCATTTTGGTAAATGTCGAATTCACTTCAAGGTAATGAATTTTAATCTAAGATCTCTTAACTATATTTTTACATCAATACTTGCGATCAAATGAGAAAAGCATCACATCATCAAGGTATAAGGCATTATTTTTCTCAAACTCAACCTTAGTTCCATATCAACATAACCTTTTACCTATTTTTCTATGCACAAGAATAGGTTGTAGATGTGTAGGAAGAGATACAAATACATGTAGAAAAGAACTATATTTAATAATTGATTCCATCAATTCTAAACAAGAAAAAGTTGACTACCATCAAATCTGAATCTAGAATATATATATATATATATATATATATAGAGAGAGAGAGAGAGAGAGAGAGAGAGTTAAAATTTTGGCATTTACTTTTAAAGAAACATAAGTATATATATACATACATACATATATATACATACATACATATATATATATATGTATATACACATATATACACATATATGTATGTATATATATGTGTGTATATATATATGCATATATATATATGTATATATATAGACATATATATGTATATATATATACATATATATGTATATATATACACATACATATATATATTATAGAGTTAAAAATTTGGTATGTACTTTTAAAGAAACATAAGTATATATATAGATGTATATGTATATATATATATATATACACACATATGTATATATGTATATACATATGTATATATACATATATACATATGTGTATATATATATATATACATATATACATATGTGTATATATATATACATATATACATATGTGTGTATATATATACATATATACATATGTGTATATATATATACATATATACATATGTGTATATATGTATGTATGTATCTATGTATGTATATGTATGTATGTATATATAAGTGTGAGTGTGTGTGTGTGTTATAGAGTTAAAAATTTGGCATGTACTTTTAAAGAAACATAACATTTATAGTATCATTAAATAAAAAGAAATTTAATATGTAAAGAAGAGATCATTTAATCTAAATTTAATATCAATAATCTAAAAAATGGCATGATAATACTTATCCTCCCAAATTAATGTCTTCCATTAAAAAATGGACTTGTTGCCTTAACTTTACATAGTTCTACTATTATTGAAAGTTGTCTATCTATTTTTCAATCCTACTACATCTTGAAAGCTTTTTAATTTATCAATTTTCAAACTCTTTAGTATTGGATCACATGATCTGCCCACTTCTACGAAAATGTTTGAAAGAAGAAGATTGGTCGCATAGTTCTTAAGATCCAAATTAAAAAATAATGCTGATGAAACACTTATGAGCCTATCTTCATATGTAATTTATAGGTGGCAAGAAAGAAAATGCATAGACCCATCCTAGGTTTTAACTCACACCTTGGTAATAAAAATTTATAGATGTCCTTGAGATAGCTAGCACGAGCAATGAGTTTAATCCCAAAAATGAAGGTCAATTATAAATGTAATGCAGTGATCCATATATTAAAGTTTGATTTTATAACATAATCTTTTCTATGTACTATCGTTAGTATCATAGCTTATGTTAACAACCAACTAAGCCTGCTTGATTTGTTTGTATGATATAATATCATCATCATGATAGATTTTTTTGTGGTTTATATTCCATCCACACATTTTTTTCTTCTTCTATCATGCATATTCAGCAATCACTTTAGAATTTGGAATTGGTGTTAGATTGTGGTGACTAACTAGGAAAGTACTATACATACTTCATAAATTCTTTGGGCTGACATGTAATTATTAATTATAACCCTAAAGAGATAAAAGTACTTGTACAAAAGGGTTTAGGGTTAGGGATTGTTATATAGTTGTAATGCAAAATTGGTTCTTGCAGCGGTTTTGAGTTGTAAGGGATTACAGATTGTAATTAGGTTATAATCACTAGATCGTAATAATATCATACTTGCTATTTGGTGGAAGTAGCCCAGGGATTGGGTGAACCACGTTAAATCTTGGTGTCTTGTGTTCTTTTTTGTCTCATCTATTATTTTCTATTATCAAATATATTTGCATGTAATTGTTATTTTTGTTTGTGGTTTAATCCTAACAATTGGGGGATAGAAAATTAAATTGAAGTAAATAATAAACTTAGAGTATTAGGTTTCATTAAGAAAAATCTTCTCAGTTAAGATCATGGAATGGATTTTCTAGGTTGTAGCTCTAGCTTTAGCTAGTTTAGGATTACTTCTCTTAAAGGTTACAAGAGATATATGGTGGATGCCACCACAATTTAAAAGTACTTGGAAGCCCAAGGGATTAGAGGTCCTTCCTATAAGCTACTCTATGGAAATGCTCTTGATATTTTTAGAATGGTTGTAGAGGAGAGTTCTAAGTTGTCACTCTCAGGACACAATATAACTCCTCGAGTTATTCTCACATCTCATTAATGGGGGGGAATTCACGATTGATATATTCTATACTTACATTTAATTTCGTTGGAATCAGTTATGCATCTTTTATTGATGTTTATATCACACTCAGTGATCCATCATGGACATTATATTATCATATGTTTAATGAGAGACAAGTCATTTTAGAAAATAGGCCAAGTCTTTTACATTCCTTTATTGTCTCATTTTCCAATTTTCACATCTTTTTAGATGAGTGGATTTGAATTTAGTTCTCAATAAACAACTCTTTAATGAAATGAGGAATTCAAATTTTTTTCCAAACAATCATTTTCTAGTAAGATGGGATTCATTAAAAAATGCAATTATTCCAATGACATTCAATCAAAACAATTCAGAAGCTAGAGATGATAATGCTAAAGCTAGAAATCATCTACCTATCACTTGCAGGTCACTAAAATGTTCTTGATATAAATGGTCATAAAGCCATTCTTAAGGTTCATGCAAGCAACAAGAAGTTGGGCAAAGATGTCTTACTTGATGGTGTTTCCATGAGAACACCCAAGTTTAGTGGTGCTGATCTTGCAAACCTCTTGAATGAAGAAATAATTCTTTCTAGAAGATGGGGCGAAAAATACATATCAAGTAAGGAAATAGATGATGCAATAGACAAGATTGTAGTTAGTATGGAGGGCATAGAAATGACTGATGGAAAGAGTAAGAGTTTGGTGGATTACCATGAAGTTGGACATGCAATTTTACATAAGTACAAAAAATAAACATCTATTGGTACTTTATTGTATTCATTTATGTAAACCCTTGACATATGTATGGAATTCAAGTTGGAAGTCTAATTTGCAATAATATATGATATCAATGTGTGTTTTAGAGGTAATTAAATCTTGTTTTGGTAACTGTTAAAAGGTCAACATGATGAACCCTTGACATAATCTAGTTCAAAAAGTTACTCTTGTACCTCAAATACAAAGACATGGTCTTACATGGTTTTTTCCTAGAGATGACCTGGGTCTAATTACCAAGAAACACATATTTTCTCAGACTGTGGGGGCTCTTGGTGGAAGAGTTGTAGAAGAATTCATATTTGGTGAACCTAAGGTCACATTAGGTACAACCAATGACTTGCAGTAGGCAACACAAATGGAAAAAAGGATTTTTCTCTGAGTGGAGATTGTAATTCATTCCCAAATGCTCATAAAATATCAAGCTAAAATTTGTTAATCATTAATTCTAGAACTAATTTTGTTTTAACTATTGATATAGCTCAAGGTAGGAAATTCTCCAAAGGAGATGTCCTCTCCCCAAAAAAATAAAAATACAATGGAAATACAACAATGCAAGATGTGATACCAAATCACAACTCTTTATTCAAAAAAAAATGATTACATGCAATGTGTCAGGCTGTAAGGCCTTCTTGGTTATGGCTAAATATAAAGCAAGTAATAGTTATGAAAGATCCCTCAAGATCCAATCCAAACCCTAGGTAGTCCAGATCCACACTCTAGTAGAAACCTTGAAGGAAGATGTAAATTTGTGCTCACATACCCACCAAGAAATCTCCTTGTTTTCCAAGCCTCGGCTACTAGCTCTTACCCCAAATTCACTCCTCTACCACATCCTCTTCTCCAAGATAGATGAATAATAAATAGATATTTCATAATACCCCGAACTTATACCCAAAGTTGGCCCAATAAGCTACAAATTAAATATACCTTACATTAAATACATGTAGAGCCACAAATCAACCTCCAACAAAAGTTAAATACCAAATTCCTTTAAAGGTTTAGAACACTTATTAAATACATGAAAAATTACAAACCAAGATCTAGATAGGTCCACTCAACTCCATCAAAATCCCTCCAACATGTAGGATGGATAACTACCCCAGGATGCTCATTCCTTAGACTCCCTAGGTGGGAAAAGATATTCTCAATAGCTGGAAGAAAACCTTTTAAGATTGAACAAAAAAATCCCAAATTGGTTCTTCACATACATTTCCTCCAAGTCTTCAACTTTTACACTCTTTCCCTTGCTCTTCTTCTTCTTCTTCACCTCCATCCTTAGTATTCCATAGGTTTTCTATCCACACTAATCGCTAACCCTTTCAGAATCTATCAACTCAATTTGGCTACAAATACTCAGGTTCCTTCTATCGACCGCTTCATTCTACAAAGGAATCATAGAATGCTTCCTACCACCTTTCACAATTGTAAACAAATTATTGACATAATCAGGCACAACCTTGCAATCATACTGCCAAGGTCTACCAAGAAACACGTGACAACTATTTATGTCCATAATATCACACAACACTTGATCCTTATATTGTCTAATCTGGAAATCAATAAGGCACTACTCCCTCACTTCCAAAGTATGCTCATCTCATAGCTAGCCAATCCTATAAGGATAAGGATGTCTCACTCTCTTCAAACCAAGTTTCCAAACCACCTCATTAGCAACAAGGCTATTAGTACTACCACCATCCACAATCACATTGTAGAGTATACCACCAGACTTATAATGAGTCCTAAAAGTATTACTCCTCTGACAAGATTCCAATATTTTCCGACCAACTAGTACTCCCTGAGCTAATAAACTCTCTCATATCTCAGGTTCATAGTCTTCAACCTCATTTACAAGAACAACTTTCTGTCACTAGCCTTCTATGGACAGTCATAAAATCTATGTGCTTCTTCATGAAGTCTAAATTAAGTACTCTTAAACTCACCTCTACCTATCCTTTTCTTCTACTTTATTGGTTTTTGTTCATCTTCTACACTCGATTTATCCTTTGTCAAGTAGATTTTTGTCTCCTTTCTGCAAGAACTACATTGATTTTTCCTCTTCAACTTCTCTTATGCTCTCAAAGCATAGTAATAAGCATACTCAAGAAAAGAAATATTTAGCATACCAACCTAATCCTGAATATTGAATCTCAAACCATTAATGTACTAAGATACCTTCTCCTTTGACAATTCTCTATGCATATACCAAATAGTCAACTTGTAGAACTCCTCGGTGTAATCTTTCATAGCTATATCCTTTTGTTTAAGATTCAACAACCTCTTAAATAACTCAAGTTCATAATAAGTAATAATGAACATAGCCTTCAACTTAGTCACCATAAATCTCCATCTAGTGATCTTCATTTCACCTTCCTCCTCTTTGTCTCTTTATAGTCCCTTCCACCAAAGAGCAGCATGTCCCTTCATCTTAGTTTGTGCCAACCTTACTCAGAGTGGATCCTTAATATCCTCAAGACCAAAGTAGTCTTCCAATTTATCAATCTAATCAATCAAGTCTTTAGGATTCAATGTAACTGAGAAATTACAAACCTCCATCTTATGCTTTGACTTTAACTAAGATCTAGGTCTAGCAAATTGACCAATCCTCTTTCCCATAGGTGTCTCCACACGATCAATTCTATCCTTGCCATTTGGTCTAGCAACTTCAAAGTATTCAATAACTTCCTCATAACCATCTTCAATACCTACATTTTGAGGTACACCACCTATAACACTTGAGATTTTAGAAATCATATCACTCTTCAACAATGCCATCTTAGATCTAAAATTGGCTTTAATCTCCTCTATTTCAGATTTAAAATCTACTATGACCTTCTCCATAATCCTTTCTTCCACAACATCCTTAAGATCATAAATTGCCCTAGGTTCCAATCTTCTTGGAGGCATCTTCCAAGATTTTTGCAAACCCTTTGCAATAAATCCATAAATCTATAGGATCAATCAACTCCACAAGATCAACCTTCTCTTCCAACCTCCACATAAGTCCTAGTTCATATTGCATCAACTTTGGCAACCAATCTAAACACTCAGGAACAACTTTCACTTTGATACCACTTGATGTAGTGCAAGATAGGAGAATAACCAAAGGAGATGTCCTAGCCTCTAGCAAATAAACACAAAATGGAAACACAACAATAAATGCAAGATCTAATACCAAATCATGACTCTTTATTCATAAAATGAATGATTACACATAGTGTGTTGGGTTCTAAGGCCTTCTCAGTTATGCCCAAATACAAATAATGTAATAGTTCTACAAGATCCCTCATGATCCAATACACAATCTAGTAGAAACCTCCAAGAAAGATCTAAACTTATTCTCACAAGTCCACCAAGAAATCTCCTTGTTCTCCTAGCCTCAGCTACTATCTCTTCTCCAAAATTCATCCCTCTACCACATCCTCTTATCCAAGATGGATGAATAATGACTATAGAATTCACAATACCCCCTACTTAGACCCAACTAAGCCACAATTCATCCCAATAAGCTACAAATTAAATATCATTTACGTTTAATACATGTAGAGCCACAAGTTGACCTCCAACAGAAATTAAATACCAAATAACTTTAAAGGCTTATAACACTTATTAAATACATCAAAAAAAAAAATTAACCAAGACCCAAATAGGTCAACTCAACTCCACAAAAATCCCTCCAACATGTAGTATGGCCAAGTACCTAGGATGTTCCTACATGAAATATGAAATTATATTTATCTATCTATCTATCTATATGTATGTATGTATATACACAACTTCTATATATTTCATTTCTTGTTACATTATCATTAGGATTTTGTTTCTTGTTTCTCATTTTTAGTAACATAGGTCAACTCTATTTTTAGCCTTGTTGTTGGTGTATTTAAATATTTACTAATTACACTTACTTAAGCTTACTTAGGATAATGCATTTCATAGTAATTTTTGATTGAGATGGTTAGGAGTTTGCACCTCATAGTTTTTATCTCATTCCACATTTAGTGCACATATCACATTATCATCATCATCATCACATATACTTCATCAGATAATAGAGGATGATCCACCTTTTGTGGGAATGTGATTCCTCCTTGTGTGGATGATAGCTTATCTTCTTCTAATCATTGTCTGTTATTAGGGGTATTATGTACATTTAAAATCAATCCATTGGATGTCAATCAAGTCCATTATCAATCATAGAATTATTTCATCTTCATGCAATTGTCTTGCCAATCTCTTGTGGAAGTTTTCTTGGTCTTTCATTTGATCATGGGGGTGTTGTAGAGTCACCTAAAACTATAACATGGTATCAGAGCTCTCATGGTGTGAAGACCTCTTCTCAAGAAGTGCAATCTTGGCTTGACTTATTCTCCATGTAGCATTGGCAATTTGGACATCACAATTTAGAGGAGATTTTGGGAGTCCTATTTTGTGGCTTTCTATTGTAGGTGGAAATTAGAGATTGTTGGTGCAAATTACAGGTTGGCATCATATAGCGGAGGTCTAGAGACTCTTAAATAAATTTTTATTTCATCTAAATTAGACATCTGAGGCCAAATCTATAGCCATTTGATTTTTTAAGGTGCAGTTGTTGTGATTTAGAAAAAATAATTTCAAAGGTGATTTTGGATATCTATCTCTAAATTTTTCTATAAATTGCAAATCCCATTTTTTGCAACTTTCAAGGCTCTATTTGGGCACATTTGGTAACATTTTCACTTGCAATTTTTTTTGAAAGTGCATCATTTTTTCTCTACTTTCTAGGTCTATAATCAAATTTTAGTGATTTGGAGTGGGCATATCACTTTCAAAAATAGGTCTTTTTTGGCTATATTTGCACTTGGTGAATACTTGGATTTCAATTCTCTTAATTGAATCGGTAATTTGAAGGAGTTGTGAATTAATTTTAGTCATTCTTTGACTCATTATGGACTTTTTAAAAGTTTCATTACTCACTCCATATAACTATCATGAATGGAAACAAGCAATTTCTAATTAGTTGATGACTACTAGATTACTTAGAATGATTCTCAGATAGTATCTAGAACTAGCTATAGGTGTTGCAAAAAAAAGGAAATTATTCGATAGAAGGGATAAAGCACTTGGTTCTCTTAGATCTACCATCTCTAATGATTTTTTCTATCATATTGCATCCTACACATCCTCATGATGCTTGGACTACATTGGAAGGAATCTTTGGTAAACCTAATAGGATAATAAAATTCAAATTGGAGAATGAGCTTATAGGTGTAAGTCCATGTGATTTTGACAATATTAAAGACTTTTTCTCTAAGTTCAATTCCATTAGATTAGAACTTTCTAATTGTGGTATTACTAAAGATGATGACCAATTGATATTATCTATTCTTTTCAAGCTAGGTCCTAAATATTCAATCTTTGTTCCCACATTCTATACTACTATGGATACTCTTGGTAGTGCATACAAAATGCCTTCTCTTCATAATTTACAGCTTGGCTCATAAGGGAACAAGCAAAGTTAGCACACATGGGTCAATTGAAGCCTTTCAGTATCAAACATTGGTTGCAAATGAATCCTCTCCAAAGGCTCCCAAAGGAAAGGGAAACAAACAACACAAGGATCCTAAGCAACATGAAAAAGTTGATGAACCTCCTTCATAACATTATATTGAATCCAAGTCCTCTTTAACAGAGGAATCATCTAGAAGAAAGAGAAATAAATGTGCTTATTGTAAAAATTTAGGACATGATGAGCATAAATGTTTCCATAAGAAGATTGATGAACTTACTCACATTCTTCAAAAGAACAATATCCAATTTCCCTCATCAGCGTCTTCTCCTTTTTCTCAATATCAGGCAACTTCTACATCTACATCATCATCTAGAGGCAAAGGACAAGCACTCATTTCTTCCACACATCCTGAGCAAGGTCGAAAATGACTTCTTGATTTTGGTGCATCACATCATATGGAAACTTCTATGGATATGTTTTCTTCTATTGAGCCTTGTACTTCTCCACCTATATTGATGGGTAATAATACATACAAGAAGGTGTGTGGGAAAGGTTCTATTCCTATGGGAGAGGGTACATTTAATGATGTTCTTTGTGTACCATCCTTGACCACTAATCTCCTTTCCATTTACCAAATTACTCATGGGGCACAAGGTAAAATTGTTGAGTTCACTCCTAATTATGTCTATATTAGGGACACAGAGACTAGAGATGTCATAGCTATGGGAGTTGTTGATCATACATCATGCTTGTACTCTTTTACACATTTTGTTCATAATGATGATGATATTCATGATGTACCTAACACTTTATCAAGGTTGAAAAATTCATGTGAGTAGAACATTGGACACTTGAAACATTTTGTTCTTGAGACAAGTTTTGAACTTCCTACTCCTCCACCTCCTTCTTCTTTAGACATAAGCTCTACTATTCAACAAGATGATCTTTGTGCTTCAGATCTTGTAGTGTGGGACTATATAAACCCTATGTTGAGATAATAGGTGTTGCACACATTACATAATATTGTTATATTGCATTATTTTATTTTATTACATAATGTTGTGCCTAGATGGATGTGCAACATGTAAAGATTCTCATGGGATGTACTTGATGAGTTGTTTCGTAACATTGTGATAATATTTCATGTAATTATTTAATTTTGGCAAAAAGATTTAAATTCCCAATATTAAATGTGGGGTCAATGGGTTAGGTAGCACATGGTTTTAGCATATGGTTTATGTAATACCACTTAGTGGTTTTGTGGGACTTGCTACTATATAAGTACCCACAAGGGTAGTTGTTGCAGTGTGAGAAGGGAGAAAGGAAAAGAGTCGAGCAAGACAAGGTTTGATAGATTAGCCAAGGGAGCATTTGTGGAGGTTGGAAGCATGACATGGAATGTGCAGATTCATGCTTGTTTACATGCATTAATTGGTGGTGGCTATGGCTTTGAAGGCTTCCATGGTTGTATTGCAATGGTATTTTTTGCTGAATAATACATGGTGATGGATGCTTTTGGAGGTTGGGTTTATCCCTCAATGAGGATTTCCCAAGGTATATCTTGTGTCACATTTTTGTGAGTATGTTGTCTATTCCCTCGCATGTGAATTTTAATTCCGTGTTTATTTTAGATCTATTATGGGTTATGTGAAAATGGTTATATTCTTTATTGCCAAGTTTCCTTACAAGTGGTATCAAAGCTATGGTTTTATTATTATAATCCTAGATTGAATCCATGGGAATGTGTGAGAGGATAAAAGAAAGGGCAAGATATATGAGTTATTTATTGTAGATTGTAGATTTTTGGGTTTTTTGTTATGATGGGATGTTAAAAGATTTGGGCATGTGAAATTTTTTGGACAAAAAGATATTTTGGATGTTTCATTTAAATGATGCTTTTAGGGGGAGCTTGCAGAAATGACCTCCTGGGTAAAAATAAACCTCACCATTGGATCCGAGTCAATGTTTCCATAAATTTTGATCTATAATAAGCCCTAGCTTGGCCATGTTTAGAGGAAATGAAATAGTTTTTTAGTTTCAGCTTGTGATGGCCATCAAATTGAATCCCATCAGAATTTTTGTCACAAAAGAAAATGAAAAATGAAAAATTGCAGTGAAAATGGTAAAAAGATTGTATTACTAAAAATACCATAACTTTCTCTTAGGATATCAGATTTTAGAGTTCTTATAGGTGTTGGAAAGCTGATTCAGAGCACTACAATTTGGTGTAGGTTTAGTTCTATTATTGTGAGATTTTATTAGGTTTTAAGAGCTCTAAAATTAGATGTTGTTTTTTTTTCAGCACAAATTAGGGCATAACTTGGCATACAGAGTCAGATTTTGGAATTTGAGTAGTCAACGAAAAGCTCTTAGAGAGCCTTTCACATTGGTTCAGATTTGGTGTAGATTTGGCATGATTTATTTTTTGATATATTGATGTAAAAAATTTATAGATATATTTTGACTATGGTAACATTGTGAGTTTATGGCATTAGAGATTTAAAATTTGAAGTTATTGTATACTCAGTTCATATTTCAGATTGGTCTCATGATGATTTTTTATTAGTGTTTGGTTTGAATATGTATGATGACTTGTTGGATCTAAAATTTGTGCAGTGTTGTAAGTGGTCTATACTTATAGGTTGCATTTATTGCTTGGTTATGGGTTGTCTTTGTTCATTGATCTTTCATTGTTGATGCATATTCAAATTGTGGCTTGGATTTTGGTTGTATATGCCCTAAGTCACATGATTTGCTAATTTTTTTTTCATTTAGAAGGGATGAGATGTTATTAGTAAGTACAATCATGGTAAAGGATTGTGGTTGACTATTTTATGCTGACAGGTTGGACACATTGAGAGCCAGATGCTCAATTCATGGATGTGATCATGGTGACATGGATTTTGGCATGACATGATTGGATATATAGTACATCCTTTATGTTCATTATCTTGGATTTCTAGTTTAGTTATGGTGGTACATCTTCTTGGTTGAGGATCTTGGTGATTTGATCTCTTTTGAGGAGCTCATGATGTGCACTTTGAGTTCTTTGATGGTTTGATGCCTTGGTTGATTCTCATGGTTAGAGGATGGTTTATTTTCATCATAATGTTATGGATAGCTTGGATACATGATTTAGTGGGAACTTGTGATAGTGATGGGGTGACAGTGTAGGATTAGTTCCTAGTTTGGTTTGTATCTTCTTGGTTTGGAGATCTTGTTTTCACTTGGTGCTAACACTTTGGTTGTGTGAGTGTAGACTTGGAGGATCTTCATGTAAGAAATGGATTTTATGATGCCATGGTTACTTAGTACCACTATTGAGTGGGAGTTCTTGGCATTGATATGTTTATTGAGTGTTTTTAGATGTTAGAGATTTGTCTTAGATCTTGTTGTTGTAGAAGCATCTTTGACATTTGCATGGTGCACTTGGTTATCTTCATGGTGTGTGGAGATGGTTCTTCATGGTATGTGAAGATGGTTTTCTTCATGGTGTATGCAAATGGTTGCATCATGAGGACTCCCAGGGTTCTTGGTAAAGGTGTGATTTATGCTTTTATTTGGCATGTTATCCTTGGTGTGAGGGTGGTTTCATTATTATGTCATAGTATACTCTTGATATGCATTTAGAGTTGTGACATGTTATAGTATGTCCATATGGAGCATGTTGTCTCTTTTGACATTGATCTTGGTTTAGTTTCTTGGTATTGAGTACACTGATCATAAGCTAGATACTTCATAATATTGCTATGTTGCATTTCGAGTTGACATGGATTGATTGGTTACAGGTAATCATGGATACTCAAAGACGGTGATGATGTTAATATCTCTTAGATTAGAGAAGTATTTGTTGGGATAATTGATTATTTTAGTAGGAAGTCTAAGGGGTCGTCACTTGATATAGAATTGAGAGGAGATTTTTCTTAGATGAGTCTTGGTTGGAGACTTGGGTATCTTGATGAACATTCTGATTCCCCACTCTTGGTCTACTCAGTAATCTACTTGAGGGGTATAGCCCATTTTTTTTCTTAGTTGCATTAAATTTATGCTTATCTTTCATGGATATGGATCTTGAGCTACAGTACATGATTTAGTTCTAAAGGCTTCATTTGAGAGATGGTTTAGAATTGGTTATCTCCATGTCCATATGTTGTTATGTTGGTTAAGTTCGGTAGATGGTTTTATATTAGGCATATTCCTTGGATTTAGGAATGGTTTATGAGTTTGATCTTCTTGTGAGTGGCTTACATCTATGATTAGTTATATGGTATGGTTTAGGTGTTGTTGAGGCTTCTTGTTAGGGTTTTTTGGAGGATATCATACTTGCATAGTTTATATCTAGAGGTGTGTGTAGAAGGACATGATATAAGTTATGATTTACATGGCTTCTTCGATCTTCATTATCTTCCTAGATGTTTAGCTTTTCTTATATTGGATTGTAGATTGGTTAAAGATTGTGATCATTGGTTTGTGCTCATGTATGTCATGTGAGAGATGACATGCAGGTTATTCATTTATCTCTTTCCTCTGTTGGTTGTGGAGAACATGGGAGAATGTTGGAGACTTGTTATGAGAGTTTTTCTTGTAGGATATCAGTTTATGTATTGTGGATGTCCTTAATACTACATGGATTCACTTCTTTGAGATGTTATGAGTGGATTGGTTATAGATTTGGCATTATCTTTTGTAGTGGGAGCTTTTTGGTATATATATGATAGGTATTTCTCTTGGGGCTTGTGATTGTAGGTTATAGATTGGATATGTTGACGATGTGAGATTCACTTGTTATACCTTTTTTGGGTATGGATAGTTCGATGGGTTTGGCACTTATTGTGGGTGTTATTTCAGCTATGGATATTTTTTACAACTATGGATACATGTGATTACTTTTGGATTAGGTTTTTTGTGCTTGACATTTTTTAGTTGGTATAGGATTTTATGATATTCTAATGTAATAGGTTGAGTGGCTTTCTTTTTATATGGCTTCTATGTATGTCTTGTGGCAGTGGTATAATAGGAGGTGAGATCATTCATGTTTGAGATGATGGATACTTTGACTTTGCTGTAGGTACCAGGATGGAGCACTTTGGTGTACTTTGATCCATGATGGTGGATGTGTTGGGAGGGATTGTTCCCTTATTCATTTATGTGGATACAAATTAACCCTATGCAATGTATACAACAAGTGAGACATTGTTGAGATAATGCATGTTACACACATTGCATAATATTGTTATATTGTATTATTTTATTTTATTATGTAATGTTGTGCCTAGATGGACATGCAAGATGTAAATAATTTTATGGGATATACTTGGTGAGTTGTATTGTAACATTGTGATAATATTTCATATAATTATTTAATATTAGGGAAAACTATTAAATACCCAATATTAAATGTGGGGTCAGTGGATTAGGTAGCACATAGTTTTAGCACATGGTTTATGTAATACCACTTAGTGATTTTGTGGGACTTGCTACTTTATATGCAGCCATAAGGGCAGTTTATGTAGTGTGAGAAGGGAGAAACAAAAAGAGTCAAGTGGGACAAGGCTTGATAGGTTAGCCAAGGGAACATTTCTGAAGGTTGGAAGCATGGCATGGGATGTGTGGATTCATGCTTGTTCACATGGATTGCTCAGTGGTGGATATGGTTTTGAAGGCTTCCATGGTTGTATTGCAGTGGTATTTTTTGCTGAATAATACATGGTGATGGGTGCTTTTGGAGGCTGGGTTTTTCTCTCAATGAGGTTTTCCCAGAGTATATCTTGTGTCACATTTTTTTGGGTATGTTGTATATTCTCTTGCATGTGGAATTTAATTTCATATTTATTTTAGATCTATTATGGGTTATGTGGAAACGGTTATATTTTTTATTGCCAAGTTTCCTTACACCCTAAAATGGTCACCCAAACTATGAGCTCCCATTATTCAATTTATCAATTTATCAAATTTCCTAAATCAATGGTTTGCAATATTTTGTTAAATCAATTTAAATCAATTTCCTTGATCAAATTCGATTATTTCAATATTTTCTAAGGTTGATCATTTTATCCTAAGTCTTGTTTAATTAAAAGAAAATCTCTCTTTTAAATAAATAAAATAAGTCCCCATTAAATTAAAAGAAAACCTCTCTTTTAATTAAATTCATCCACATTTAATTAATTAAGAGAAAAACCCCTCTTTTAATTTAATTAAATATTTCCTATTTAATTAAAAGAACTTGCACCCTTTTAATTAAATAAATCCCACATGAAAAAGGAAATGAAATAAATAAAAATTAAATAAATTCGATTTCCTTCCCTTATTTAATTTTCCTACTCTTTTTTCATTGGTGGAATTTTGTCTCACATGGATCAAACTCCATTATCCCACATTGGTTGTGAGAAGCCTCTCACCTCCATATTTTCCTTTATAACGGAGAGCCCTCTCCTCATTTTGGAGATCCATTATTATGCTATTGTTATGCTGTAAGTTTGGAGAGCTATTTCTGGAGAAGGAGTTTGGATATTAAAACTTTTTGCGGAGAACTTTTATGTTATTTTCTTCTTCTCTCATGCATCCATGGCTCCCATCATTAGGTTTCATCCTTGCATTTCTATATTAGCCTAAATCCATATTTCTTTTCATAGATTAGTATTGCATTGTTATTACATTTCCTTTCTTGCATTGTTATGCATTGTTATCATTTAGATTACTTTTCATCTCCATTTGTATGCATATTGGACCATTGAATCTCTTATTTCATGATGTACTTGCATGGCACAAACTATGTCAAGCTGAGGACCTTCATTACAAACTATTGCACTCCATGAATAGAGAGCTATGAGCAGTCATTCGAGACCTCATTCTTGAGCAATCTTGGATATAATGACTCATAGAAGTGTGCCCAAATTTTTGGCACCCACTATGGGGAAACCTACCTTTACTTGCTAGTTTTGAATATTTATAGATCTAACCCCCTTGTGCAGATTTGTTTGGAGATAAAGAAACCCTAGATCTTAAAGATTTGATCATATCTCCCAAATAGCTAAGTATTTTGATTTGAATTTTTTTTTTTCAAGGTGAAAACATATCAAAAAAGCTTCAGTCCAATTTTTAGACTTTTTTGAGGTATTTTTTATTTTTAATAATTTTTTATTTATTTTAAATAAAAAAACATTTTAAGGAGTAAATTAGAATTTTTTTTGAAAAATTCTATATTTTTGGAAAGCTCTTTCAATTCTAAATAGATTGGTTCTTTTTGTTTTGATTTTAGAGATCATATTAGGGCTCAATATTTCAATTTGTAAAAGCTGGTTTGTTTTGACAAAATGGCTCCCTAGGGTATGAATAAAAATATTTTTTCAAAATTATGACATTTTTGGAAATCTCTCTAATTTTTAACAACGGTCACTTTTTTTCATTTAGGATTTAGGATTTGATTTCATATTATATAGGTCCAATCTTGATGACTAGGTCAAAAAATCAATGAAAAAGGGCATTTTATGAATAGCTTGCATTTAATTTTTACAATGGATCAATGCATTGATGTGAGCTTTAATTTGGGTTATTTTCTGATTATTATCACTCTTAAAAATCATATTTTTAGATATAACCGTAGCTTTGCATAGGTTGGATATATATTGCATATCTTGTGTTTGCTTGGTTTGCTTGTTGCTTTCTTCATTGCGAGTGAGCGTTCAAGAGTAAATGAAAGGTACAACAAAGAAAAGATGTGTTGCAAGGATTACTAGGTATTTTTTTGAATCTCTATAATATATGAATTTGGATGTAAAATTAACTCTCTCATGTGTTTGGCTTGAGTGCTTTTACATGCTTTCAAAGATTCACACTTCATTTGGTGCTCTAAAATTGGATCTAGATTTTCTTTCATGCATTTGTGTTTCACATAGTAATTAAGCCCTATGAATACTATTTGGGAGATCTTGAGAGATTGAGCTTCATTCCCTTGCTTTACATGTGAAGCTCCTCTTGATGATAGATCCTCCTTTAGGTAGGGAAGGATATTTGTTATTATCTCACTATTTTGCTTGGATTTGTCTTCAAAATCTATTAGTCCTTTCTCTTTTAAGATTGGTGATGTTTGTTGTTAGATTTTTCAAATAGTTGGTGAAGTGGTTTCAAATTAGCGTGTCAAAGAATCTTGTTTGCTATGTTTGGGTAAGGTGAAGAGGCTAGAGGAGTATGCTCTATTCCCTTTTGGGCACATCAAAAATTTAGAACCCTTGAATCCAAACCAAGTCCCCATGTGGTACAACTTTGTGAGTCTTCCTTGATTAGAGATGGTTAAATTATAGTGGACATTCCCTTTATTGGGTCAACCATGTGGACGGTACCTCAAGCAATAATAGTCGCTTTTGACGTGGTAGTAGCAACCACTATATAAATGTCCTTGTGAAAGAAATCCTCATGGGTGTAGTCTTTTGTTGGACTATTAGATCTCCTTAGTATCTCTGATTGATTAAATTCATGGAATATGTCAAAACCCTATTGCATCAAGATTGGATTTCATCCACTCTAGATTGAAAAAGCTATAGAGTTGAACATTACTAAGAAGCATAGTGCTACCAAATTTTCTTTTCTAAGACTATGTGCATGATTGAAAAATATTTTGAGAACATACATAGTAGTGGTTATAGGGATTAGATTGATACTATGACATTATTCTTGTTTATGTGCAAGGTTGCTTTGTCCCTTGCTTATTGTTTGAAGAAATTTTCTTGAAACCTTGATTGTTGTCTTGTGTGCTTGGTTCATGATTAAAAATCTATTGATACACCTAGTTGGCGATTTAAAATAAACAAAATTTGAGTTCCTGATTAAGGAATTTATGATCAAACTACTTTGTTATCTTATTATTTTCAATCTTCCTAGGTTGATCTAGTTTAGATTAGGCTATTTACATAAATTGTTAAAAGCCTGTTTGCACCTTGAGTTATGCTACTTTGACCTCCTAAATTAGTAATCATTGATTTCTTAAGAGACCTTTTTTGGAGTTGGTGAGTTAGAGACCATCCTTGTTGAGAAATATATACCTTTAATTCTTTGATAATATTCTTGGAGAGTCTTAGTAATCTCTTGTGCATCCACTTTCATCAAAATTCAATTTTAATTAATTAAAATTTGGCTAAATCATCCTCCTAGTCCATATGTGTTAGGGTATTCACCCAAAGTTGTGGGCACCTCTGTGGTAGCATTGGTTTACACCTATTGAAATATTTTATCTCATTATTTCTCTTTTGGACAAGTGAGTGCTATTTCTATCCTAGTTTAGTACCAACATTTCTTAGGGTTATCCTATCAACTAGTACCTTTTCTTTCATATTGGTTACAAGTGCTATTACATGTTTCTCAACATTCAAATGAACTCAAATGGTATCAAATTTCACAAAATTACTCTTGGTCTTCTTTCTTCTTCATCTTTCAAGTCATTCTAGTATCCCATTTCCATACTTCATCTCTTCTTGATTATTTTCCTCATTTATCATATAGTCTACCTTCTTCTATTCATCTTTTCTCTTCTTCCATTCTTTATTCTTCTTCCTCTAGAACTGTGGATCTTAAATATCTTGTTAGGGACCCTTGTTTGAGCTCAGATGAACTTGATATCCTTCTTAAATTTGAAAAGTGTTGTTACTACAATAGATATATAGATGCTAAACATTTGGTAGAAATGATTGGAAAAGGAAAGAAATCAGACGTTCTTGTTAGGATCATATGCAAGATTAGATCACAATATCCTTCTTCGAAATATTCCTTATCTTCTATGTCTTATTATGATTCTTCTAAATATTGTTTAGATTCTTCATCTTCTAAGTCTTATCATGATTCTTATAAATATCATTCAGATTTTTCATCTTCTAAGTCTTATAATGATTCTTCTAAATATTGTTCAGATTCTTCATCTTCTAAGTCTTATCATGATTCTTCTAGATATCATTCACATTCCTCATCTTATAAGTCTTATCATGATTCTTCTAAATATAATTCACATTCTTCATATTCAAAGTCATACCATGATTCTTCTAAATATCATTTGTCTAGGTCCTCACCTACTTTTTCTTCATAATATCATTCTTCTTCTACTTCTGCCAAGAGACTTATTCCTCTTATTGAGACATACCATAATGAACAACATGAAAAGTCTTGTGATATGCATATCTATAATTCCTATAGTGACAATTATTATGATGATGATGCCTATTATATTCCTATGTGTCCTAAAAGTCCTCCTATTCCTATGCTTGTGCTTAAAGGGGATGAGTCACAAATAGATATTGATGGTAATCCATATGACTTGAATCTTGAAAACAATATTGATGAATTTTGTGAATTGTACCTAAATGATAAATCTACATTTTTTGAGGAAGAGAAAGAATTTTTTTCACTGAAATAAAACATCAATGCCATAAGGGTTTCTCTTCTCAAAACCCTCGAAATAAAGATTACACTCTTGAGCAAGATCATGTTAATGTTGAACCTTTGTCTTCTAATGCTCCCCTTCCATCTTCTACTTCCTCCACTATCCATACATCCCCTAAAGATTATGAGTATCTCAAATCTTCTACCAATCCTTCATCCAACAAAGATCCTAATGATTTTCATGTGGTTCTCTATAGTCATCATCAAAGATTGCCTCTTAAAGAAACTCAAGCTATCCTTTACTTGGATACAAATACTTTGATAATGCTAAACCTAAAGAGCCTAAGCCTTCATGTGCTATAATACCTACTTTAGTTAGTCCATCATCATCCATTCCAAAGTCTTCCATACAATTCCAACATGCTTCTTTCTCCTTAGGAGTGGCTTCATGTCAAGAGGACTATAAAAATGATAAAGAAAAGAATACAAAGAAAGATCAAGATCAAGAACTCTCCATGCCATCCAATTATTTTCACAATATCTCTGGTCCATTTCATGGTTCTTTTGATCCTCTATGCCCTTCCTCATTCATTCCACCATGTCTTAAGTCTTCTCCTAAGAAATTTCAAGCTATTACTTACACTACTGAGCTTATTGACAATCAAAATGACCTTAATATAGTTGTGCCTTCCAAAGATGATACTTCCATTAAGGTTATTAAAAATAGTGTTGTTACTACCAATGTTGAGCCTATTGAAAATAAAGAGCAAAACTCTACACTTATGATATCCAAAGATCCTTGTCAAGATCAAAGTCTTTGATCTTCTTGTTCTACCACTCCATGTTCCCTTCCACTTTCTACTCTTCCTAAGTCTTCTCAAGCTTCAAGTACTCCTATCAAAAGAAGTTTCTCCTATTCAAGATTTTCATGATCTTAATGCTCACTCTAAAGATGCTAATGTCCTTGATTGTCATATAGACGTTGAGGAACTTATTGATTACCCTTTTACATCTTCCACATCCATTCTTGGACCTCCCCCACCGATACTAAATGCTTCACATCTTCCTTCCATCTTAGGTCCTTATGTCCCTTCACTTTTCCCTCCCAACTCTCCTAATTCATCATCCATCTTGGGTCCTTACGTCCCTTCCTGTCCTATCTTTCCTTGAGATCAATGTAGATGCATATCCTTGAATCCTTTTCATCCGCCTACTCACCTAAACTAGTCATAGCATCCTTCTTCGTCCACAAGTCCCAAGTCTTTTGGAAGTAACCTAAATGTTCAATACAAGAAAAAGAAGCAATTAAAAAATCCATACAAAAGGGAAGACCACCATGTCTCCTCTAATTGACATGGGGGCATCAAGTCAAAAGACACATCTAAAAAATAAATTATAAGACAAGTATGCATTCCAAAATCTATCATTGAAGATATTATATCTGCATCATCAAAAAGAAATGAAAAGAGGCCTATGACTATATGGATTCCAAAGTCTCTCCTAAGAAATTCTAATGTTGAATAACAATTGAAGTTGGCATTCAATCTTCCAAATAATTCCACTTCATCTTCTTCTAAAAGCATTCTTTCATTGAATGTGCCTAAATTGTAACCTCTTCTATCAACTCACCATATTCCTTCACATATTCCTTCACTCATGTTTTCTCCATCCTCTTGCCACCCTTCAAGGTGTGTGTTGACATTGAACTTTCCTTCATTTCCATTTTCCAATCTCACTCACTTGGCATAAAGCCATATCCTCCATTTTTGTCTTCCATCTTTCTTTCCCTATCAATATCTTTGAGCATATCATTTCAACTCCTTTGCATGTCATGGTTTAAACTTTCAAGGAGCATTATCTAAAAATCTTGACTTCTTCCAAAAAAAAATTGAAAAAATTGGAAAAAAAAAATTTAAAATGAAAAATTTGAAAATGTGCCTTGGTGAAAACATGGTAATCAAGCACCTTTATAGCAAAAGTAAAGAGAAATAAATTCATCCTATGGTGAAAACCACTCTCTTGTGGTGTCTTAGATAAGTACCATGATGAAAACTTTCATCCATTCCATCTTCTCTTTTGATCTTGATAATGTTGACCTATACACAAACATTTGGCTATCTTGTGAGCTATTTTCATTCCTTTCAAGTTTAGCCTTCATATCTATTTTCCTCCATTCATTCTAGTCTTTTGCTATCTTTTTCCCATTTACCTCTTTAGTCTTGATCTAATAAAATAGAGTAAAATACAATGTTATGAAGCCTCTTGACATGTCTACTAATTTGAATTGCATCTTTCCCACTTTTACATTGTGCTTTCATGAATTATCCTATGTTGGCTTTTCATTTCTTGTCCAAATGTTCTTTACATGACATTTTTTCCTAGTTTGGTTACTCTTGAGGAGTTAGTCTTTGAAGATCACTTTCACTTGCTTCATACACTCCTTGCTTATCCATCATATCCACCAACTTGTTGCTCCATCATGTCCTCCACCTTGCTAGACAATGGGACTATATGATGTGATCTTGCTTAAGAGTTTGATGCCCATTCTATCTAGGGGCATTGTATATTATTTGTATATATTTATTTATATTGAAAAAACACAAAAAACTGATATATTTCAAAAATCCAAAAAAATGATATATTGTGAAAATTCTAAAAAATGAAAAATGTCTTGAAAAAAATGACCATTTTATTGATAACTTAGCAATAGGAACTTTGATGTATCTCCAAAAGAATTATATATTCCAAAAATACAAAAAAAAAAATCCAAAAATTCAAAAATTCAAAAAAATAAATAAGAAAAGTACCTTGGTGAAAACCTGGGAGTAGGCACCTTGGTAGAAAAAATACAAAAGAATTATAAAAAGTCCTAGAAAATAAAAACCAAGTGGTGAAAACCTAGAAATGGGTGCTACTTGAGGCCTTTGCACCCATTTTTCTTAGCACGTGTTCTTGACACTTGGAGTTTCTCTATCATTCTTTGCCCTTGTTGCCTTGGTTTGGAATTGGTCTTTTTCTAGGGAGCATAACTTTGTTTTCTTTGATCTCTTGGCTACATTAGTCTTTAGGACACGTCACAACTGATGTTTTTCAATACTAACACAATTTTATTTTTCAATGCAACCCCTAGCATCAAGTTTTTTTGAACATTTAATGGTTTGGTCTTACCTAGTTTGGTTATTTGATCGTCCTCACTTGCAAGGATTTGATCCTTATCCTTGAAACTCAGTATCTATTAAAACATTTAAATTTTTAAACACAAACACTTAATGCTTGACTTATGTCAAGATCTTTTCTTTGTGTGCTGACTATTATTGATTTTCATTGAGTGTCCTTATCTGATAAGTCTCTTTAGGATGCATAGCTAGAGGACTTGGGGCAAGGGGTATGTTTTTATTTGTTTCTTGCTTATGGGTGTGGTTTTGAAACTCTAGAGTGTCTCTTGTTGTCCCCTTGAAACACTTAAGAGATTTGAGGCATCATCCTTGACTATTTTTGCACAACTATTCTTCTGGTGATCCTGACATATACTCCTTGATGTGAGCATGGTTTTGTTACATTAGATTGGGTAAGCTAACATTGAAGTCATCTTGACCTTTATGTATTTTATGCTTATATTAGAATCTTTCAACATTCCAATTTGATATAAATCACATTCATATCTTCATAGTAGCACTTGTGACTAGTGATGATTGTGTGATTTTTTGATATCCTTTAATAATGGCCCAATGATGAAAATAAGTTCCTTTACATTCTCTAATGAATGATAAACACAAAAACCTATGTTATATTTTTTCTTTTGCAAGTACACCTTTGCATTTTCATGTAACTTGCATTATTAGACTTCATGTTAGTTTTCATTTTTAGGCTACATTATGAGTTTGAGAGGGTTCTCCCTTCATCCTTAGTGTAGATTTTTAATCAACTATATTCATGTTTTAATATTCATTTCCTTATCTTCTTTTGTGATCTCAATCAAAATTTCTATCTTAAACAGTTGATTGATTTTGGAGCATTCTATTTCTTATGAAAAAATTTCTTTTCTTCTTTTTGTTGCTTTTCATATCTTCCAAAATTCTACCTTCCATTCGCTTTCACCCCAGTTCTTTTCTTCTAATTTACCTTTGGGGCATAATATTTCATGCTTGATGGATGTACCTTGGTTTTGTGATTCTTACCTCTTTCATCTTACATCAAAAACTTTATCTTTTGTTTTATTTGATAAAATTTATCAATTTTTTGTTTCTCCTTTATCTCGTTTTAATTTCGATCATGAGGGGCTAGTACTTATCAAACTTCAATCCTTGATTCAATTTTATCAATTTTATCTTTGACTTTTTTAAGTCAAAATTTATTTGTATTCTTTTTCCTTATGTGTTCCCAAATCGACCACACATCTGGGTTATTTTTTGATTACAAATCGATCTCACACTTCAATTTCTTTCTTTGATTACACGTGTTCCCAAATCTATCACACATTAGTCAAAGAGGTGCAAATGTATGCACCCTAAAAAGGTCACCCAAAAAATGGGCCCCCCTTATTGAATTTATCAAATTTCTTGAATCAATGTTTTGCAATATTTTATTAAATCAATTTAAATCAATTTTCTTGATCAAATTTGATTATTTCAATATTTTCTAAGGTTGATCATTTCATCCTAAGTCTTGTTTAAATAAAATAAAATCTCCCTTTTAAGTAAATAAAATAAGTCCCCATTTAATTAAAAGAAAACCTTTCTATTAATTAAATTCATCCACATTTAATTAATTAAGAGAGAAAACCCTCTTTTAATTTAATTAAATATTTCCTATTTAATGAGAAGAACTTGCTTCCTTTTAATTAAATAAATCCCACATGAAAAGGAAATGAAGTAAATAAAAATTAAATAAATTCTTTTTGCTTCCCTCATTTAATTTTCCTCCTCTTTTCTCATTGGTCGAATTATGTCTCACATGGATCAAACTCCATTATCCCATATTGGTTGTGAGAAGCCTCTCACCTCCATATTTTCCTTTATAAGGGAGAGCCCTCTCCTCATTTTGGAGATCCATCATTATGCTATTTTTATGTTGCAAGTTTGGAGAGAATTTTTTGGAGAAGGAATTTGGACATTAAAGCTTTTTGTGGAGAACTTCTATCTTCTTATCTTCTTCTCTCATGCATTTATGGCTTCGTGATTAAATTTTCATATTAGACTAGATCCATATTTTTTTTCATAGATTAGTATTTCATTTTTATTACATTTCCTTTCTTGCATTGTTTTGCATTTTTATCATTTAAATTAGTTTTCATCTCCATTTGCATGCATATTGGATCCTTGAATCTCTTGTTTCATGGTGTACTTGCATGGGCAAAAACTAGGTCAAACTAAGGGCCTCCATTACAAACCCTTGCACTCCATAAATAGAGAGCTATGAGCCACCATTTGAGACCTCATTCTTGACCAATCTTGGATATAATGACTCATAGAAGTGTGCCCACATTTTAGGCATACAGGGACGAATTCCTAGATGCTCTTTCAGACAAGTCTCATAATGTAGATTTGGTTAATATATCTAAGAAGGTTTCTCTTTGATATATTTCTTCACCTTCTTTGGAGATTGGATTTCCCAACTCTTCATGTTCTCTTTTTTTTTTCACATCTCATAGGTCATCTTGATGGTGTGACAAAATCTTTAAGCTTGGAGACACCTATTCAATCTTCAAAGATGCATACATGGAGACTTTCTTCCTCCTTCCTCACTTTTTTCATGTTGTGTCTTCTTCATCATTTGATGTATTTATCTCTTCCTAAGGGGAGACATCCTTCTTGTATGCATTGCATTATATTTTTCTTATAGGTGCTCTTCATCTATATTAGAGCTTGTTCATTATGGTGGGATATCATGTCTCCTTATTTCCTTCCTATGGGGGGGGGGGGGTGGTGGGTGGGGGTCATTCTATGTATATACATGATGTATGCAATTTTTGGAGGGTCTTGAGTACTCCTTCCATCCATACATCTTGTTTTCATCACTCTTTTTGGAGGAGGGTTTTTCCCATGAGGTTTTCTCTATTTCTCTAGTTTCTGACAAATTACATTTCATGTATTGCTTTGCATATATATTGTACATGGGTACCAAAAATGGCCTTGTAGCTAGGACTTATTTTGCATTGTGATTTTAAGTGCATTCCCTTAAGTTTCACTTAAGGGGGGTTTTGGTGTAATTAAATATTCATTAATTACACTTACTTAAGCTTACTTAGGATAATGCATTTCATAGTAGTTTGTGATTGAGATACTTAGGAGTTTGCACCTCAATTAAACACATGGTATAGGAGAATTCCACTCTAGGTGGTCATAGTTGTTATCTCATTCCACTTTTGGTGCACATATCACATTATCATCCTCATCATCGCACATACTTCATTACATAATGGAGGATCATCCACCTTTCATGGACATGTTATTCCACCTTGTGTGGGTGATAGCTTATCTTCTTCTTATCATTGTCTATTATCATCTCTCCTATATAAGGAGGCCTATTATGTACATTTAAAATTAATCCATTGGATTTCAATCAAGTCCATTATCAATCATAGAATTCTCACATCTTCATGCAATTGTCTTGCCAATCTCTTGTGGAAGTTTTCTTAGTCTTTCATTTGATCTTGGGGCTATTGTAGAGTCACCTAAAACTCTAACACTTGCTATTTGAAATTTTTATAAGTGTGGCATCAAATGGGAAACTTAATATGGTTTTTTATGACTTATAGATGGCTATGAGGTTTGGAATAATTGAAATTGGTCCATGGGATCTATTGGACCCTATAGTCCAAAGTGGTGATTTTTTTAATGCATGATTGCAAGGAAATCCATGTCAAAGAAGCTAGCTAAAGACATTGATAGAGAAGTGAGAGGCATTTTGGATAATGTATATGAGGTGGCTAAGAGTCACATTAGGAGTAGCTAGGTAGTAATGGATAAGATTGTGGAGATCTTATTAGAAAAAGAGAGACTTTCAAGGGATGAGTTAAAGGCTATCCTATTTATGTTTATAGAGATCCTAGTTAGCAACAAGGATGTACATGCTACTCCTCAACTAGCATCATCTTGATGGATATGGCTAAGAAGATTCCAAGAATATAGTGTAAATGTATATAGTGAAATGGGATGCAAGAACCCTTCCATTTTCTAGATATGTAGAGAACTCCCCAATTGGGCCTATCATTTAGTAGGAGATCTCTTCTTATGGCTTGTCATATGAGGATTACATGTTTTTAATGGGGGGGGATATTTCATTCATTGGGGGATTTTTTCTCCTCAATGGAGATCCCAATAAGAATAGCTTTCTTGTGGAACCCTTTTCTTAGTATCTGCTAGAAGCATGAATCCTATTCAATTGACCACATACCTCCCACGAGATATACCCAAAATCCCTAGTTCCAATAGCTCCCACAATTGTCAACTCTAATAGCTCCAATAGCACCATGGAGATGAAATAAAAAACAAACAAACTTTTCACTTCTTTTTTTATTTGAACCCAAGTTGGTCAAAATTTTAACCAAACTGGGAAACCCTAAGTTGGTCAAAATTTCAATAAACTCAAGCATAAAAACAAAACAAAAAGTATTAAACAAGTCACTTCATATGTTGGTAGAAAATTTAGGTAAAAATTTGACCTATAATGTACAAATTTCTTTAGTAACTTAGTTGCAGAAAGATAAAACATAAAAAAAATAACATGAACACATGAGATGCCAAGATTTACACCTAGTTAGAACTTTGCACTCTTCTAAAGTGAGCCTTGTTAGGAGCCAACACTATCAAAGGTTAAAAAATTCATTATTAGGTGTGACCTTGTTAAAGGATTTGAATCACCTTGTTAGGAGTGACATTGTTAGAGGTCTTAAGACACTTCAATCTAGAGATGCCACCTTGTTAGAGGATTTACAAAATGACTATGAAGTCAACTCTTTTAAGAGATTTCTTCACTTCTACAATTGTTAGAGAATAACAATGATTGAATTGATTGATGAAGTAACTAATTTGTAGATTTAGATCATTGTTTGATCTATCCTCTAGATCCTCACTATTAGAATATTCTTTATAGATCCTTAGAGGTTCTTTGCTAATTAGATATCCTTCTTTATTCGTATCTTATTCTCTTTTTCCAACTTCACCATTCAATCCACAACTTGATCTTTCATCTATATGAAATCCCATGTAAGATCTACTTGAATAACCTCTTCAAATAAACAATTAACATCCAAACATTAAATATGAACACAATTATTATGTTGTCACTTGGTTGACACTAAAACTGAGTCACTTGGTTATTACTGAGTTCCTGTAGTAATCAACCTAAATCAATTTACACTGAACACCTTTGGTAACCATCCTAACTTAGATTATACTAGAATTCTTCATTGACTAACCTAACTCAACTTACACTAGATCTTCTGAATTTGGTTCCTTCCAAACTTTTGCTCAATTGATATTGGAATCTTCTGAGCTTAGTTACTACTAGCAATTCTCTCCTAGACTATGACATTTGTGTAACATTAATGACATTATATAATTGAATAAATTTTTTCAACACTTTATTTATGGAAAAGAAGGGAGAAAATAAGTCTAAATATTTGAGATAACAATCTACTATTGTTTTAAGTTCTTAATTTTTGTTTTGCTGAGACGAATTGGTTTACATGTAGCTTCATCCAATATATAAGATGAATGTAATGACCTCTAGGAGAGAAGAAAATATTTATGACTATATAACAATAAATACCTTAGAAAACTTAAATATGGTGTTATGAATTAAAATCCTATACAAATTAAATCATTATTTTCCACTATAAATTTTCTAATTAATTAAAAGTTACTAAAAATTAATCAAAAACTTTCTTGAATGATTCAATAAACCAATTGTTTCTCTTAATGCAACAAGCTCTACCATTGCTAATATTCACAAGGCTTTATGATTGGATCAATTTTACATTGTGTTATTTTGAGCCTTTTTTAGTCACATAGCAATTTCCACTTTTGATGTCTTGAGGAAAAAAGTGTTCATTGGTTTGATTTTGGGAAAAATTCTTCGCTACTAGTTCTTTGTAATGATAATAAAAAGTCTATACAATGCACCATTAAAAAATGGGTGAAGCAATTCATAAACAAATCAACACTATCTTAGGTTTCATGGAAGGAACTACCAAAATGGATTTTGCAACTTGAGTGAAGATATCAAATGATTATTTTCTAATGGAAATTCCTTAGGCTTTGTTGTGATGTTTGCATTAAGGTTTCATCTTTTGTCCATGAGTCAACATCTTGCAGTGTGTGTAAGGTCATTATAATGGGAGTTACATATGAATTTTGTTTATGATGTATAAGAGCATTTAAGGAGAAGGTAACATTGGAATCTTGACCAATGTTGTAACAAATTTGAACACTTTTCATGAAGAAACTTTGAATGGGTTGAATCATAGTTAAAAATCTCAATCTTAGCAATATCTCAACCAACCCACAAAAAATCAAAATTTCAGAATCACCAAAAACTTGATGGAAAAATTGGTATTAATTTGATACTTTTATGGAATATTTGAAAATATATACTTTCTTTTTTAAGTCCATGGATATTCATAGAACAACTATAGAACAACAAAACTAGGAATATATTATGTGGAGATTCAAGAAAATATCTATTGCATAAGTGGTGACATAAAAAATCTATTTCAAATTAGATGAGTGTATGAAATAAAAATTGCCCAAAGCAATTTTTCATAGATGTTGCAAGATTTATGGCTAATAGTAATAATAGAGGAGAGGTTACAAAGTATTTATATTTGAATGTAAAATTGATTGTAATAGACTCTAAAAGGAATCGATGGTCATTGTATAAGCTTGGATTATAAACATTCTTACAAGGTTTAATGCTATATCCTATAATGGATTTGAATACACACATCCACTAATATCTGACCAAAAAAAAAACTCAAAAATGAATTGATAGATCCACATGTTTGATAGAAAGATACTTTATTTGCCTCCAAAAAAAATTATAGAATGTGAATATCACCTTTTTTTTATTTTTGTTTCTTTTAATGGGTGTGTACACCAAGTTGGTGTAAAAAAATTGACACCACCAAAAAAGTACAAAAAACATCAAAAACCTAATCAGGCTATTTCAAATTTTAGAAAGAATCCAAGCTTGGAAACCAAGCCTAGCCAAAATATATATAAAATAAAACCTAATAAGGTTATGAAAAAAAAAGTGCATTCAAAACCCAATCGAGTTCTTCAAAATCCGATAAAGATTTGAAGAAGCAAAAATGGGCTCTACCCTAGAGGCCATAACTTTCGCATCCAGACTCTAATTAACTCCATTCAAAATGCATTGGAAAGGTATTGAAGATATATATAGAAAAATGAAACAAAAATAATTCTAAGATATCATTTTATTTTTATCCATTATCTATAATAAGTAGTCATATTTTTTGAAACATGGATCAAATACATAGATAAGTGTGTTATTCTCTCTCTCTCTCTCTTGCACACACACACACACACACACTTCTAGGCTCTATCTCTTACTAACATCTAATATCTTACATTCACTCATGAACTAATGACCTCTCACTCGGTTTGTCTCTCTAACTCATAACACTTCACGTCTTTATTTCTCTAAGTAAGAGATTGATAGAGAGTGATTTAGGATTAGTAAGAGTATTAGAGAGGTAAATTATTATTATTATGAGATAGTGAGAGAAAAATATTGGAAGTTAGTGACTATGTGTATATGTATGTATATATACGTACATATACATATACATATGCATATATATATACATACATATATATACATATGTATGTATGTATATATATACATATGTATGTATATACATATATATACATATACATATGTATATATACATATATAAATATATATATATATGTATTACATATGTATATATATATATATATATATATATATGTATGTATGTATGTATGTGTAATATATATATATATATATATATATGTATATGTATATGTATATGTATATGTATATGTATATGTATATGTATCTGTGTGTGTGTGTGTGTGTGTGTGTGTGATATATATATGTATATGTATAAAGAGTTAGTGAGAGAGAGATCTTAGTTTTTTTTTTTACGACGTGTGTGTGTGAGAGATAGAGAGAGGGGAGGGGATATATGTTAGTTAGAGAGAGAAATGTGAAAGGTTAAGAATTATGTGTTAGAGAGATTTTTTTAGTTAGTGACATAATGAGAGAGGGGGGGATATCAGTTACTTAGGGAGAGGAAATGGTTAAGGGTAGAAGATTAGAGAGAGGGTAAAAGTACAAACTTGTGTCACCCTTTTATAAGAAAAAGGCTAAGAAATTTATAATTGTTCAACTTTAGTGACATAAAACTAGTATTAATAATTAAAATTTAAAAATGAAGTAAAGTAATGAAATTTGTAGAAATGAATGAAGTTTAGGTTTACTATTTTTAATTATTATTTATAAGAGAAACTGATATATTTTCCTAATTTTTAATGTTGGTTTTTTCGTTGTTGAAAATTGCTGAAAATCAGGGTTCTAGTACCTACCTCAAAAATATATGGAAATAAACCTTTTTCCCTTTGATGTCAGATTATTTTATAGATGGCATATATAGCTACATAAATCAAAAAAAAAAATTGGCTTTTGACCTATAATTTCTCCTTGTAACAATTCAAATTAAAATACTATAAAATCTATATGATAATATTCTTGAATTTGGGCTATACAAAATGGTGTATGTATATATGTGTGTGTGTGTGTGTGTGTGTGTGTGTGTGTGTGTGTGTGTATGAATCTAGATTTCAATTTTGATCCCAAAAAAAGCACAAGACATCAAAAGTAGGTTAGAATGCAATTTTTGAGGGAGTCTTAAACTTTGGAATTAGGTCAAAATGTTATATAAGGGTCCAAAATGGTTATGTTTCAAATCATTTGTTCCTTTCTCCACTAGGGACTTTAGAGGCTTCACAAAGAAGATATGTAGGTCCTTGTACTTGAGCACAATTTTGAGCTGAGGTAGTTGTATAACTAACCATGAGACTAGCCCACAATATTATGTTATTGTAAACTTGACTCATTTTGGTGACTTCTCATCATTTTTAGTCCATATTTATAAAATTTTATACAATACTTGTAAATTTTGCATCGTGGTTTACAAGAAAGTCATACATAATATACCCACAAATCACACAAAATGATGTTAAATGTCATAGGAACAAGAAATGTCATATGCCTTATAGCAAAAATTGTAGGATGTCCTTCTGGTTTGTAAAATATCATGTAATCATCTTTCAATGGTTTTTTTTTTTTAAATAGACTTATCATTTGGAATTTTTTACATTATCAAGTGGTTCATTGATCTGTTTAGATGGTTCTTGACAAATTACTAGCCTATTCTAACATATTTTGTTTGTCTTGTTGATTATAGTGAGTATTTCTAGATCTTGATGTGAGATACCCATATCAAATTAGACTGTACCTAGTGATTGAATTGAATGATGATGATTCCCATATGTTGATGAACATGGGCCTTATTTTCCATATCTAGGAAATCCATGGCATATTGACTTCTCTAGCTAAATGGTTCCATTTGGAGCATATAATGTTTCATTTTCTCACTAGGGAGATGACCATCATGTTATAGGATGTATATCATATTTTGAGGATTCCATGCCAAGGAGAGACTATGAGTACCCATATTTTATTGTTTTCTTTTACATTATCTCTTTTTGATGAGATATCCATGATAGGTACTGATATATGTCATAAGTTGTGATATAGGTATACTTTTATTAGACTCCAGGAGAGGGGGTAGTCATGATGCATCATTTTTTCTTTGATGAGACTATCATTCATAGATTCATCCTCTAAGATTAGATGAGTAGGGACTATAGTTCCAACTTCCCTATGACTTGTATGTTGTTCTCCTTGACTAGTTACAAGTTGGAGCAAGAAGGGCTTCTAGTGTGGTTAGGGTTTTCTAGTGATGGATTTGTTATCCCATCCATTTCACATGTCTTAGGGCCCATCTCTTATCTTTGAAATGTATAGAGAGATACATGAAATTTTTGATAGATAGAGGAAGAGTATAGGAATGGTGGTTTCATATATATGGGTGTGGAAACATATATTTGTAATCTACTTGAGGGTACAATCTAGGTAGTCAGGGAGGGCCAGCACATATAGGTACTCAAGATATGTCTAATATTTGCATGTTAGATAAACTACCTATAGAAGAATGAGGTTGGATGACACCTTATCACTAACATTGTGACCTATTAGTGAGGTGAAGTAGTGGGAAGGGGTGAGGGAGGAGCTAGCATATATGTTTCATAGTAGACCCTTACTTGGAAATCATGTAGGATGGGCAAAGTAGTTTATTTTTTTAATGTGTTAAGATCAACAAACTTTTTTTTTAAAGAATTTTTAGTATCCATCATTTAATTCCTCTCCTAGACCATCAATGGATATTTATTAAATGTTCTTTTTCTCCTATTCTACACCATATGTGCATCCTCATGTTCCTTCTCGTGGCCTTTTCTCTCCATTCTTTAGGTCTAGGTCAATGATGATTGACTTGGTCTAGGCCTAGGTTGGCATAGGACAACTAGGACCTTTCTAAAGTATTTTTCTTCCATCTTTTAGGTTAGGGTCAACCTAGGTTGACCTAGTGTAGGACAATGTCAACTGAGGTCCACATTGTCCTTGATAATTATGAGTTTTAGGGCCCAAAAAGTATTGATTTTAGCAATTGATTTATTTCTCTCCTCTTTTAGCCTAAAGTTAACTCTTCACTTAATAGTCATCCTGTGCTTAAATCTGTCCTTAATAGTGGGCTTGTAGTTAACTCTTTGTTTAATAGTCAACCTTAAGTTAACCTTTCAATTTTTTCCCATGAGAAAACTAGTATAAAAGGAGGCTCAAGGGCTTCATTTTTACAAAAAGAACATAATAGATCACCAAGTAGTCAAGGCATTCTCAATCTTAATGACACAATGAGGGAAAAGAATCACTAGGGCCAAAGGTATACCCAGCAATCCAAACCAACGTTACAGAGTTAACACAATGGAAGCAAACACACAAAGAGGAAACAAGATACTTTTATTGATTCAACAAATGACCAACATGCATACCCATCTATAAGGCCTTTTGGATTATGACCAAATACAAAATACATTCCAAATCTAAGATCCAAGTTCAAATTTGCACTTTCCAGTTCTACTCCCAAATCATCTTTAAAAACTACCTAACTTGAAACCTAAGCACTCTATTTATACTTGTCAAAATGGCATACATATCATTCTAGAATGTTACATAATAGAAAGGCTAACATAACAATGGTCAGGGTAAATCTCGAGACAAGATCTTAGTATAAATGTCACAAATGAAATAAATCCCACAAGTCAACTCACACCAAAAATGAAAAAATCATGTCCAAAATACTGACACTTAGCATAAATAGGACAAGTCAGCACATGAATAGTCACTCAACATGTAGTAGGTAACTTGGCACATGAAGAATAGCTTAGCACATTAAGAATAGCTTGACACACACTATGGAACTCGACACACACTATAGTGGTGGGATGGGATAACACATGAACCCAGGTGTTAACATGATGTGGGATAACCTCAACTCAGCTTAAACTATAAAATTACTGACACTTAACAATTTTTGCAACTTGGAAATGTTTGAAACTCCACAACAAATGGAAGAATGAAAAAAAAAAAGCATAGGATAACATGTCGAACCAGGATGCTCTTGCATCAGACAACTAGGGTAGAAAGAAATAATTCTCCTAAATTATGCAAGTATCACAATCAGAGCTGAATCCAACTCAAATTGAGAAGTCCGCATAGAATCTTCAACTAGTCTATTTTTCAACTTCACCAAATATTCATAGTACTCTTTTCCTCTTGTGCTTTTACCAACTCTCTGATCTAATATCTGTTCAACCTCTTTAATCTACTTCTTAGGATAATCATCAGGTACAATAACTTCATCATCTGACTCATTATACTTATATAGATCAACAACATTGAATATATGAGATATATCCATGTCATCAGGTAACTCAACTTCATAATTATTGCCACTGTTAAAATTCTTCAAGATCTTAAAAGGTCCAAACTTCTTCATCTTTAGCTTACTGTATGTTCTAATCAAAAATCTTCCTTTCTTCAAATGAACCATCACCCCATCACTAACTTCAAAAATATGATGTCTTCTAGACTTATCAAAATTTTCTTTGTACTTCTAATTACTTTGTTCCAACTTCAGCTTCACTTCCTTATGCAGAGACTCCAAAAAATTAGTAAATTCTTCTCCACCAACACTTATCTTCTCTTCACAGTAGCATCTCTTAAATCTAATACTCCTCTAGGCTTCATTCCAATAACAATCTCCAAAGGTGTCTTTCCTATACTTCTATTTATAAAATTATTATATGCAAACTCAACTTGTGTTAATATCATCTCCCAATTATATGTTTCATTTCCAACTAAGCATCTCAAAAAATCACCTAACCTTCTATTCATAACCTCTGTCTATCCATTAGTTTATGGATATAATGTAGGACTAAACTTTAGCTCAGTACCCATATTCTTCCAATTCCAAAAATAACTAGCACACTTACTGTCTTTGTCAAAAAATACTTCTTGGTAATCCATGCAATCTAACAATCTCTTTGAAGAAAATTTCAGCAATGTGCTCAGCATCTAATTTCTTCTTACATTGTATAAAATGAGCCATCATAGAAAATCTATCCATAAAAACAAATATAGAATCATACCCCTTTGCTATTTTAGGCAATCCAAGAAGAAAATCCATACTAATGTCACTCTAAGGTTTCTTAAGAATAAAAATAGGTGTATACAATCTAGTATTCTGACTTACTCCTTTTCAACTTGAAAAACTCAACAACTCTTCACAAATTTTTGAACATCCTTATACATCTGTTGCTAATAATACTTCTCTTTTAGAAAACTCAATGTCTTATCAATTCCAAAATGTCCAACCAATCCACCACTATGTTTTTCCATAATTAGATTGAACCTCGTAGAACTTCTAGGAATACATAATTGAATACATTTGAACAACATACCTTCTTGAATAAAATATTCATCATACTTATTCATGTGATCTGTTAGATTCAGTGCTTTGCACTCTCTCCATGCCTCAGAAAAATCAAGATTAGCATCATACAACTCTTTCATTTCATCAAAACCAAGAACATCAACCTTTATTTTAGACAACAAATAACATCTTCTACTTAATGCATCAACAACTCTATTAGTAACTCCACTCTTATTCTTAATCAAAAATATAAAACTTTGCAAATACTCCCACATCATATGTCTTTGATTCAATTTATGTTGACTTCCCAAGTAATATAAAGCTTTATGATTGGTATACAACACAAAATCATTAGGAATAAAATAATGTCTCCACTTCTTCAATGCTTGAACAATAGCATAAAAATCTTGATCATACACAAAATACTTCCTTTTAGCATCATTCAACTTCTCACTAAAGAAAGCAACAAGTTATACAGCTCCTATTGCACTACCACTTACATCACATTCAACTTGAAATACCTTATTGAAATCAAGCAAAGTCAATAGAAGTAATTCAATAACCTTTTGTTTCAAAGTCTCAAAACTCTTATTAGTTCCACATGTCCACTTCAATTCCTTTTTATCTCCTCTCATTGTCTTAGTCATAGCATTACAAACAACATTGAAATTCTTTATAAACTTTCTATAAAAACCATCCAAACCATGAAATGATCTAACCTCGCCCACATTCTCAGGTGCAAGCCATTCCAAAATTGCTTTAACCTTTTGTAGATCCATTCTCAAACCATCCGCTAAAATAACAAATCTCAAATACACAATCTCCTCTTGCATGAAAGAACACTTTTTCAAATTAATCAATGATTTCTCCTCTTTCAACCTCTGCAATACTTGTCTAACATGCTCAAGATGTTCTTCCTTAGTCTTATTAAATATCATAATATCATCCAAATAAACAGTCAAAAACTTACCCAAAAATCATTTTAGAACTTGATTCATCAACATCATGAAAGTATTAGGTACATTAGTCAAACCAAAAGGCATAACCAACCATTCATACAAACCAAATTTTGTATTCAGAGAAGTCGTCCATTCATCACCTTCTCTAATTCTAATCTGATGAGCAACTCTTCCAACCAATCTTGGTAAAATACTTTTCTCCACTCAAACAATCCATTGTGTCATCCATCCTCAGCATAAGAAACCTATATTTCACTGTGATCTTGTTAATAAATATGGAATCACTACACATCCTCCATTCTCCATTCTTCTTACATGCTAATATAGCAAGTACAACACATGGACTCAAACTTTCTCTAATTAAACCCTTTTGTAAAAACTCATGCACTTTCCTATTATGTTCTTCATTCTTTGTAGGTGTTAATCTATATGGTGCTTTGTTTGGAAAACTAGCTCTAGGAATCAAATCCATACAATGACATATGCTTCTCACTGGTGGTAAACCATTAGGAATATCCTCAACAACAATATCCTTATACTCATTCAACAATTTTGCAATTTCCTCTTGCACTTGGCTACAACTATTTTCTGCTCAGCCATTACTACCAACACTCGGTCCTCTAAGAACTACAACAAAATAGACTTGATTCTTCTTCACTTCTTTTTCAAATTGTTTCCCATTAACCATGCAAAATTTTATTGCAGTACAACTAACCTCATCTAGACTTTCAATCGAAGGTAGTAATATTTTTTTTCTTCCCATTCATCCAAAGAGTATATTGATTCAATCTTCCACCATTTATAACATATCTATCATATTTCCAAGGTCTACCCAATAAAATATGATAACAATCCATAGCCATAATATCACACAACACTTTGTCAAAGTAATGTCCAATCTTGAACTTCACAACACATTTCTCACTTACCAATATCTTATGCTCATCTTTAATCCATGAAACATGATAGGGTTTGGGATGTTTCAACCTCACTATCAATGATCACCTTGCAGAATTTTTGAATCATCTTACATCTTGCCTTGAAAAGACTTCTTCTACGAACAGGTTCCTCATCCCTTCCCTTATTACATAAAGTTCTTCTCACCATCAAATTTTCTCCAACCTTAGGTCCACTTGGTGAACTCTCAATGTCCTTTTGAATCACAACATTTCTATTATTTTTCCCACTTTCAAAAGATCTACATTCAAAGGATCGATGCCCTTTTTTAGCACATCTAAAATAATTACCATGAGAACCAGCTCTAGAATAAGAATTGTCTCTTCCTTGGTAAGAACCAATACTTTCATGGTATGAACTACCACCTTTCTACTTGGTCTTGTCTTTGTCATCATTCTTCCATTCAAATTTGCATTTATCTTGCACAAAGCTTTTAGATTTTCCACCTTCACCATAAAGTCTACCTCTACCTCTTTGTCTTTGTTCATGCTTCTTTGTCAAGATCTCCTCATCTTTCAAGGCATATTGATATGCTTCTTCCACACTTTCCAACTTCACAAAAAAAATTTCATCTTCAATTTTGGATCTCAATCCATTTATGTACCTTGCAATTTTCTCAACAGTATCATTGACATGTCTGAATTTGATATCCAATCTATAGAATTCCTTAGTATACTCTTTCATATTCATGTCTTTTTGTCTCAAATTTTTCATCTTTCTCAACAAGCTAACTTGGTAATCAGTAGCAAGGAATTTGCTCTTTACCTTGTTTACCATTTTTAGCCAAGTTCTAATCTTATCCTTTCCTCTCCTTTATCTATCAATTTGCAAATACTCCCACCATAGTGAAGCATGACCTTTTAGCCTAGTAACTACAATCTTCACCTTCCTATTATCAAGAGTTTTTTCATACTCAAAGAACTTCTCCATATCAAAGATCCAATCCAACACAACATTGGTGTCCAGCTTTCCATCATACAAAACAACTTCTACATCAAGCTTTAGATGTGTTGTAGACAATACTCTCAAAAATATTTCCTCATCTTGATCTTCTTTAGGTTCTGCATTAGGATTTGGTGCTATTGCTTCATCATCACTCACATCCTCAAGATGTGTTCCTCTCCTCTGGGTTGCCTCCATAACATCTACTCTAACTATAATTTGCCTCAATGCATCTAACAAAAAATTATCAACATTTTCTCTACCACAAACCATATTTACAAATCAAGTTTGTACAAGATCGTAACCCTCTACAAGTTATAGGTCAAATCTATAGATTTGCAACCCTACAACCAAATTTGAATCAAGGTTCTACATGATCCAAAGTCCTGGTATAAAATGCCTCACACTTCGACAATCTACTTGCACACTCAAGAACAATTATGCTTTAATACCACCTGACGCAAGGAGGGAACAAGATCACCAGGGCCAAAGGTACACCTAGCAATCCAAACCAACCTTGTAGAGTTAATACAATACAAGAAAACACAAAAAGAGAACAACACCATAGAGAGGATACAAGATAATTTCATTGATTCCAAAAATGATCAGCATACATGCCCAGTTGTAAGGCCTTCTTGGTTATGTCCAGATACAAAATACATTCTAGACCTATGATCCAAATTCAAATTTGTGCTTTCTAGTTCTTCTCTCAAATAATATCTAAAAAATTTCTAACTCTAAGCCTAAATACTCTATTTATACTTATCAAAATGGCTTACAAATCATTCTAAAAAAAATCATAATAGAAAGGCCCAACCAATAACAATCAGGGAAAATCCAAAGACAAGATTTTAGCATAAATGTCATGAACAAAATAAATCATACAAGTCATCTCATGCCAAAAATGCAAAAATCATGTCCAAAATATTGACACTCAGCATAAATAGGACAACTTGGCATATGAAGAGTCACTTGGCATACACTAGGTAACTTAGCAAGCTTGACACATGAAGAATAGCTTGGCTCACACTATGGAATTCAGCACACACTACAACGGTGAGATGGGATAACATTCAAACCCAAGTGTTGGCATGATGTGGGATAACCTCAGCTCAACTTGAACTACAAAATTATTGACACTCAACAATTCTTGCAATTCAACAATATATGAAACTCAACAACAACTGGTAGAATGAAAACAAATGAGTAGGATAACATGTTAACTTAGGATTCTCCTACATCACTTAAGGGCTCCTAGAATTCAAGTAAGAAAGTTTGTTTAAGCATTCAAGAATCCTTTTTTACCATTTACTTTTCAATATCTAGCATTTTTTTGACCATTAAGGGAGGAGATCTACATCAACAAATTCTTTATCTTCTTTATTGATGCACATTTATATACATGGATCCATGATTGGTTTGTTTAAGATGTTGGATAGGCTAGGTTATTGAGAGGGGAGGGCTGAATTAGGAACCAATAAAATGTAATCTTATTATACCAAATAATCCTTCATTTATATACTTATTTCATTACATGGATAAAAGACTAAAAGTGATAAAACGTTCATAACATATTGACATAGGATACGGTGAACTAGAAATCTTCCAAATAGAAAGTAAAATTGAGGTGGAGATGATACACACAAACTTTAGTACTATAGTACAAAGTTGGCTTGTTAAGGCTTATAATTGATCACATTCTGATGATCTGCCCTATTAGGAGCAATAAGGACTAGTAGGTCTGCCTTGTTAAAGGATTTACAAAATATACAATGAAGTATGCACTTGGTAAAGAGATTTGCAAAAGACTATTAATTATACCTTGTGAAATTATTTAACTATCCACCTATTAGGATGAACACATGGCTAATCTCTAATCTACAACTCTAATTTGTTGGTTGAGATTCCTTTGAAGTTTAATGATCACCTTGCTGTGATAGATAATCTTTGGTGCTCCTTATACTACTTGTAGCCTTCTCTATTTTCAATTATCCTCTTATTATATCTCACATATATTCTTCTTTTGGATGTGATATAGTACATTTCATATATACTAATCCAAATTACAACTCATCAAATTCAGCTACAATACAAGTTTCACCAAAGTACACAAAGTTAGCTCAACTACTAGCACTTGCATTCTGAAGACAAACTTGGTGAGGTTCGGATACTCAGAAACCATTGTCAATGCTTGGCATTGTCATGATTGTAGTAGATGTAGAAGCTTTGTTCATACTAATCACTTCCAAGTAGTCTAAACTTGGTAAGCACTGGTGACTCAGTGAACACTACAAAACTTGACATATAAGCTAAATCACTTGGTTGACTCTACAAGAATCGGTCAACACTAACACTGTGAGCTTAGTATAAACTGAATCACTTGATTGAAACTTTCTAGCTTGGTCAAAACTAGATTCATATAAAAAATATTGTGAACTTGGTTGACACTAGAGACCATGGTTGATATTGTGCAACTCAGTTAATAATAAGAAGCTTAGTTTTCACTATTACTTATCAACTTAGTAGATGCTACTCAGTGTGAACTAAATACTAATTTTGGAATTGAGTAGCAACTATAGAACTCAGTAGAGCCTAGATTACTTGTTTAACACTATACACTATAAGATAAGCTCAGTAGTTGCTAATTATTTGATTAAATGTGAGTCACTAATAAACAAACTTGACCATAATGTCAACAATCTCCCCCTTTGGCATTAGTGACAAAAAAAACTTATCAATCAAAACTAAATTCTCAAATTTTCAAATCCAAAATATTCTTTTGTCTCAATCCTATGTCTTCAACTTGGTAACATACTCTATTTCTAAGATTTTTTAAAATTTCTTTTGTAAGGAATACTATGCTACTCCCCCATACACATATACACTTATTATTCTTTTCTCAATATATACATATATATCTTATCTTATCTTCTCCATCTTTTATGTCATATCTTATCTCATCTTCTCCCTTATTATATCACACCTTCTCCCCCTTTTTGACATAAATTCCAAAGGCGTATGCTACGTGATAATGCTAAAATGTGACAAGAAGTCAAAATGCACCTTCAAAATGAATGTCATTATCTTGTCCCAATTTTCTTGTAACACCTTGCTTGCATGAAGTGCAATCTATATTTATGTTGATAACTCCATTATCTAATTAGCTATGGAGAAGTTATTGTCATGGATGAGAGTCTTGGCATGTGAAATGTGTTTCTACAATGCATCCATGTTTTGAATAACCATGCCTTGGATGTATACAAGTTTGGCCCCAATCCTAGCTTCATCCATTAATAATAATTCTTGCATATTAGTCAGAAATCTGATCTTTGAGTAGTGAGCAAAACTATAGCTCAAGTCAAGTAACAACTAGTGTGCACTTGCCTTCAAGTCTTCATCTATCTTAGATAGTTTATCTTTCATTCCCTGGGTGAAGATAGATGTTTCACATAACTTTATGAATAATGAAGTAACATTATTTGTAGAGGTTTCTAATGAGCTAAGAATAGTAGATAGTTCTACTTGATTTATTACAATTTTCATTGCCACTTTCTCGAATACTTTGTTCTCAAATTTCCTCTCTACTCTCTATAGAAACTTTTCTTGTCCATTCATATCTCCATTAAATTTCTAGACAACTTTGGCTAACTAAACCAAAATAGGTTGTGTACTATCAACATCATTGCTTAGTGCATCTACAAGTATGTTCTCCACATCTTCAAGCACTCAATTTTCTCTACTTTTCTCTTTTCTAAGCTTCAAATACTTAGCTTTCTTTTGCAATAGTTCGCCTATGATGTTCATTTGATTAGGATTCAAAGTGGAAATATCCCAATGTGGGACAATTATATCCTCATCAAATTCAATGTCTTCTTTGTTACCCTTGTCCTTACTTGAAACTTTAGCACTTAGTTGAGGCTTTCTCTCAACTATCTTTGTACTTACTATTTGCATACTTAGAATTGTAATAGTAGAAGAAATAGAAGGGCTAGCAAAAAAATTGGATATTGCACTAATAGTAGAAATACCCAGTTGTTGTGTAACCAAATTTGATGATGGACGAAGCACTAGCTACTTGGTAAATGAAGTGCTAATCGCTTCAGTCAATATGGTACTCAGTTGAACAGGTGTAGAGATTGGTTAGGGGCATGGTGTTGTAGTTGTTTCCAAATCAAACTTGGTATAAGCTTTCTCTAAGCTAGATCATATTAAATCTTTTCTTGGAGAGTGAGAAAATGATGCCATCACTATTGTTGCAATCTTCTCTAGGTCATTTTCTTCAATATTGTGAATCTGAGGGAGATTCACGTCTATAGATTCCTATTCTTACTCCTTGTCATCTAGACTTACATCATCTATTTCTATATCTTCTTCATCATTATTGTCATTTTCTTCCTTGTCATCACTGACATGAACAAAAAAATTACCTAGTTGATGAAGTTTGTGAATATTCTTCCATGTAGTTTTAGTTGTCTTCAACACATGTTCAATGTCATTAACCAATATCATACATGTGTTGAATTTCAAAGTGATTTTTTCTTCATTTTTATTTATGGAATCTTTCACCTCTTTATCACTAAGACTTAACATTTTCCCATCTTGTCTTGATTTCTTACATAAGCTCATTGAAAATTTGTTGTACATGTTGATCAAATGAGTATTTCCATTTATCTAGTTTTGACATTATCATGTCTTCAACTTTCTTCTTCTCATCTACAATCCCAGTCTCATATCTGAGAGATTTGAAGTTTTCCACATGCCAACTCCTGCATAAATCTCATTTATTTTTCTTAAAATGTAAAAAGAGGTCTTTTGAAAATAATTCCCTCGGCATCTTCCTCACCTAATTGCAATTTCTTTCTTGATCTAAATGCTCTTCTTGTGAATACTACAATAGATGACTTGGTGGGTCTAGTTATGATAACATTTTCCTTCTTCCTAATTGGCTCTTCTTCTTTAGATTTAGTTTCTTCTACTTCATCTTTTACATAAGCTCCTTCCACATCATCTCCTTTCCTTCTAGCAATAGGATAGTAGAACTTGCTTGCCTTGGTTTTTCTATCCTCTTCTTTCCTTTACTAACTACTTGAGGAAGCTTAAGTTCAAGTTCTATTTTAGATTTGGCTTCATAAAAAGTACCAAAATATGTGGTCTTGTGATTAATAGGTTTTTTTTAAAGTGCCTCAATTATATCCTTGCTAGAATCAATTTTAACATCATAGCTTAGAGGCTTAACCCACACCACTCTAGGTTTGACTAATTGAATGTACAGTTTGTCACACTTTACCATAAAAAAAACATCATCCTTGTAATCTTCTACAAGTTTCTTTAGAATTCTATATTTTCTATTCATCTTTTCTTCCAGAATGAATCAAAGTAATTTTCCATGATAATAACAAATTTCTTACCCATCTTTTCTTTATATTCATTAATCTGATATAGTATAGGTATACCTTTCCTCCATACGACTGAATCTTTTGAAGGGAAAAACTTCTTCTCAAAGAAGAATAAATAAGTCAAGAGTGAACCAAAATTACACAGGTTGTCCTCTTAAGTCCTGATGCTTTCCATGTTCTTATTGAATTGATTCAACATTATCTTGGCAAGGTCAAAGGACATGTTTTTTCTTTAATAACTTGAGAGCCAAATCAACTATCTCACATGACATGCTATTGTGATGACTAGAGTTATAGATCTTATAAGCTATCACATGACTTCCAAATTTCATCTCCATGTCAATCACAGTTATGATCTTCATACATCTCCATCCCACTTAGCAAGAGTTTTTCTTTCCAGTTCTACCCAACTTAGGGTTTTGGTAGTCTTTTCTCTGCTCAACATTGGGAGCATTCTGATTTGATGAATCCTTTTCTTTGTTATTTAAATAGGCTGCTCTAATCATAGTTCCCTATTTCATACATGGCTAAGAATATTAAACCTTATCCATTTTATCTAAAAGTCTCAGGACATATGTGGATTGTGTGTTAAACCCTTGGTCTCCAAATGTTGATGCTCAAATTTCAATGCACCATTCACACATAACTTTTTTAGAGTCTCATCCATTTCTATGGTTCCAATATCTTGTATGGAATAATGATTATGTGAATGAATATCATTAACAAATAATACCTTTGGTGGAATATGCAACTAAGCTCCAATTGGATTAAGTGCTTTAGCAATTGCCAGACTTATCTTGAAGTCTAATGCCTTCCAACCAACACCTCAAACAAACATCTTGGATCCTTTCCTATTTTTGCTACTAGAAGATGCCATGCTTAGAAGGGTTTATGAAAATAAAAAAATCTTCAACAATAAACATGTAGATCACTTGGAAGCAAGTAGAAATTTTGCTTTACAAATAGCTCTTCAAAAATTTATGGTGATAAATGAATTTGATTTTCTTCCTTTTAACACATTTTCACTTTTCAATTGTCCTAAATGCTTGGTATGATTGCTCAAATGATGACAGAATATCTTGCACTTGGTTCAACCTTATTGCTTAGTAGAGTTATTCATAACTCAATTTCTACAAAATGTTTTAGTGTATCCTAACCTTTCTCAGTAGGGTCTTGGAACCCAACCTACCTTGGTAAGGTCTTGATTTTCCTTAGTCACTGAATGATCCCCTTACATCTTGAATACTGATATGGAACATTCCTTCTAGATGGCTTCTTTGGAGTTTTAGTCCTATTCATCCTTGTGGGAGATCAAGTTGAAATGCTTGAGTCACCAAATTCTTGTTTGACATGTGCTTCATGGCTTGAACTTGCATTCTCAAAATATTTTACAATCCATTGTTGCCTCATCTCCTTTTTGATATTGTTAGCTTTGGCTTTCTTTTCATCTTCTATCCTTCTAGTGTTCATATAATGCTTGGAAATATGTCCAAGTTCTATACAAATAAAATATCTTCTAGTGGTGTCTCTTTTCCTCATGTGATGTTTCACACAATTTTCTCCAATGTGCCCAAATTTTCCACAATAGTGGCATCTACACCATGTGTTGTAGTCCCATTCAACTATAGCTTTCACAATTTGTTATGTTGGGTTCAATATCTTGGTTTTTCATTCAACATATTTGTGTCCATGCTTCTTTCATTTGTGACATTTACCTTCAAATGTAGGTTTCTCTTTGCATTTTCTATCTCTATTACCATGATTATTGCAATTGTGACACTTTCCATTGAATTTTTCTTTAGCATTACTCCAACATTATTTTGATGTGTGACCTAACTTGCCACAATGATTGCAAGTAGGCCTTTGATTCTTTTGAGCTCCTTGCTTGGATGATTTATCTTCTTTTGTGTATCTTATTCCTACTTTTCCTTTCTGTATGTATTGATATTTCTCATTCAACTTATTCATATCTTCTTGAGATTTCATCATCCTCTCATTGGTTTGCTTTTTAGAGTTTAGATTATTTTACAATATTTCGTTCTCTAATATTATATTCATGATTTTGTCAATTTTATTAGTGAGTTGATCAATAAAGTTTTCTTGTTGAAGGGATAGATGTTGAATTTTGTTGTTCTTTTCTTCTATCTCTTCTTTGCCTTTGTCTTTTTCTTCCATGACTTCACATAATCATACTAACTATATTGCTTATTCTCTTTTCAGCTTTCTAACTTCTTCTTGTAGATTGAAATTATTTTCCAATAGGTCTCTAGTTGGCTCATTGGCTCCATCTAAATTTCTTTATGGATATATATCTTCAATTATTTCTTTAGTGTAGAGTTTGTCATTCATTTGTACTACAGGATCTTTTCTTGTTTTCAAGGATTGAGAGAGTTGATCCTTTTCTTCCTTTACTATAGCAATAGTGAATTCCAAATCTAGCTTTTCATTATCAATAGCCTTATCTAGTCTATATACCTCCATTGCCTCTAATCTTTGCTCAAGTTGTTAAACTTCTTTTCAGAGAACCACAAAGCTCGGATACCAATTTTTTGAAATATAGGATATATTGTGTTATTGAGAGGAGAGGGGTGAATGAGGAACCAATAAAATATAATCATATTATACCAAATAATCCTTCATTTATATACTAATATGATTGCATGCATAAAAGACTGAATTTAATAAAACATTCATGACATATTGACACAGGATATGGTGACCCACAAACCTTCCAAATAGAAAGTAAAATTAGGGTGGGCACGATACCCACAAGCTTTAGTACTATAGTTTAAATTTTTCCAATTAAGGCTTACAATTGATAACTTCTGATGATCTTCCTAGATAGGAGCAATAAGGACTGCTAGGTCTACCTTATTAAAGGATTTACGAAACATAAAATGAAGTATGCACTTAATGAAGAGATTTGAAAAAGAATATTAAGTCTACCTTGTGAAAGGATTTAAATCTATTCCACTTGTTAGGAGGAACCAATGGTGGATCTCTGATCTACAACTTTGATTTTTTGGTTGAGATTCCCTTAAGTGTAATGATCACCTTGATGTGATAGATAAATCTTTGCTGCTCCTTATACTACTTGTAGCCTTCTCAATCCACACTTTTCCTCTTATTATATCTCACATATATTCTTCTTTTGGATGTGATACAATGCATTTCTTATATACCAATCCAAATTATAGTTCATGAAAGTTGGCTACAATACAAGTTTCACCAAAATACACAAATTTGGATCGACTACTGGCACTTGGGTTTTGAAGACAAATTTGGTCAGGTTTTGATACTAGGCAACCATTGTAAACACTTGAAATCATCATTCTCTTAGTAGACATAGAAGCTCAGTTCATACTAATCACTTCCAAGTAGTCTATACTTAGTAATCACTAGTGACTTGGTGAGCACTGTGAAACTTGGCATATAAACTAAATCACTTGGTTGACGCTACAAGACTTGATCAACACTAACACTATGAGCTCAGTATGAACTAAATCACTTTTTTGATACTTCCTACCTTGGTCAACACTCGATTCATATCATTGATACTATGAACTTGGTAGACATTAGAGACCACTGTTGATACTGTGCAACTTGGTTAATACTAAAAAGCTTAGTTTGCAGTGTTACTTATCAACTCAGTAGATACTACTTGGTGTGAACTAAATGTTGATTCTAGAACTTAGTACCAACTGTATAACTCAATAGAGCCTAGATTACTTGATTAACATTGTATATTGCATGATAAGCTCAATAGTTACTAATCATTTGACTAAGTGTGAGTCACTAATAAACAAACTTGACCATAATGTCAACAATCTCCCCCTTTGGTATTAGTGACAAAAAAAACTTATCAATTAAAATTGAACTCTCAAAATTTCAAGTCCAAAACATTCTTTTGTCTCCATCTTGTGTCATTAACTTAGTGTAAGAAAAAGTGAATGGAAAGAGTAGTGAGAACTGGAAAAGACAGAGACACTTCCCAACCAGAAAGAAAAGTTCCCACTGATGGTATATTTGGTGTAAGCGAGGTCCGAGATCACATCTTTGGAATAAAATCAAGTGAGAAAAGGAAATCCAATTTGACATACTCTATTTTTGAGATTTTCTAAAATTTCTTTTGTAAGGAGTATTATGTTGCTCCCCCATACACATATACACATATTATGATTTTCTCAATATATACATATATCTCCTGTCATATCTTCTCCCTCTTTTATATCATATCTTATCTCATCTTCTCCCTTATTATATCACATCTTCTCTCCTTTTTTGACTTAAATTCCAAAGGTGTATGCTACGTGGTGATGCCAAAATGTGACAAGAAGTCAGAATGAACCTTCAAAATCAATGTCATTGTCTTCTCCCAATTTTCCTATGACACCTTTCTTTCATGAAGTGCAATCTATACTTCTACTAATGACTCCACCATGTGATCCGCTATGGAGATGTTATTTTCATTAATGAGAGTTTTGGCAAGTGCAATGTGTTTCTACAATGCATTTATGTTTTGAAGAATCATGCCTTAGATATCTACAAGTGTGGCCCTAATCTGGGCTTCTCCCTTAATAATTCTTCTTGCATATTAGTCAGAAATATGATCTTTGAGTAGTGAGCAGAATTATAGCTTAGTTCAAGTGACAACTGGTGTGCACTCACTTTCAATTCTTCATCTATCTTACATAGTTTATCTTTGATTCCTTGCACTAGTAGATTTAGGCTTAAATTTCAATGCAAAAAGGTCAAAATTTTGACAAGAGTAGGTCAATAAGGCGACCAAGCTTGCTATCAATCTTTTTTGGTCAATTTTTTGCCACATACATTCTACGTCAAAATTTTGACTACATAAAGGTGGACTTACCGACGCGAATTTTTTCGATTTCCTTGGTCCAAGCTAAGCTAGTATTTCCTCATTTGTGAGTGGTGCTCATCAAAATTTTGATGTAAACCTTCATAATTTTGCATTGAAACTGCGATGAAAGCAATTTACATTTCCCCGCTGATGCCATACAAGAAATGCCAAAGTGGATCAATTTTGCATTGAAATTTGACCAAAATATTGCATTTGTGTCAAAATTGAGGCCAAGATATGTAGAAATTTCAATGAGCTATCCCATTTATTGTAAAAGTTTTGCTCTCATAGGAGCCTTCTAAACTGCACAAAACTTGATTCTAAAGTGTAATTTCTTGGTGCATGAGAGTCAAGGTATCGTGCACATTTCTACTTCCACACCATTGTTTCATTCATCACATGATTTATTTCATACAAAAAAATGGGAAGGAGGAAGAAATGTACATGATATCCTAAGTCTCCACTGAGCAATTATGCTTTACAACTCAAATTTTGTGCAGTTTAAAAGGCTCCTATGAGAGTAAAGCCTTTGCAATAATTGGCACATCACGTCTAAGTTTTGGTTCCTACAAGGAAGAATAAAATTAGGAAAGAATTATTTATTAGGAATGAAAGCCAATAATTTCATCTATTTTTCAAATAGATAAACATGACAAAAAAACTTATAGTCCCAATCACATCATCATAAGAGCGCATATATAACTATAACTATGTCTAAAACCAACATAATTTACAAATATCCACAATTCAAATATTATCCTTTTATTTTTTCTTTAATTCAAAGTTTTAAGTCAACTATGTTATCACCTTGGATGTAATACCAAACTGTCATTAGGCTAAAGACTGTAGCAAGATTTTTGATTTACAAATGCAAGGAGAACTACCCAACCAAAGTAGAATATGACATGAAAAGTTAACAATCTATCAATTAACAATCTAGATGAAATATTTCTAGCAATTGAACTATACATTATAGAAACAAAAAATTGCCTTAAAATTGACACCTCACCAGTTGTTCATTTGCATCTGTAATGGCCTCACAAAAGTTGAAAGCTTACGATTTGTCAAGAACACAAAAGGCACTCGTAGTTCAGCTGCATCAATAAAACTAAAGTAGTTTAGTTGCACGGTGAGGGCAAGAGACTGTCAATATCGATTGTGGAGTTGTAGATAGGTAAGCGATAAACACAAAAAGGTAGTACAAGATTTTAATAGCAATTGTGACCTTCACAGTTTTTCTCAGTAGTTTTCGGTCATTAAATTGGATAGAAAATTGATAGAAAAATGTGAAAGAGAACACACATAATTTCACATCAAAATAAGTTTGCATCTGACATATGAGTATGCATCAAAATAGAATTTTTACCTCCTCAATCTATATTTATCAATAAAGAAATAAGATATTTTTTTAATACAAAATTCTTGAGCCCTATTCGACTGTAATCTTTGAAACCTACAAAATAAAACAAAAGCCATAAGAACTAAAAGAAAAGGATTTATTTCTAACAAACTATCACAAATGCTTTGTATATACCTTAGGAAATGATACAAGCTATTTCACAAGCAACACTAAACATTCCAATTTTTTTCTCATTTACTAGAGTGATGATAAACTATATGCAAAGTAGAAATAGTACAACATAATAGATGATTAGTATCTACAATTTTTAATACTAAAAATTATAAAGAATGTAATACTCACAAGTGTCACTACCTAAGAGAATGCAACCCAAGTTTATCATGATCTTTGTAGCATTCATTGCATTGGGAATATCCTACTTATTTGCAAACACCAGTAACACTGCATCTTGTAGTTCATCTTGCAAGAAAAAGAAACTTAAATGATAAAAAAAATTCTATGGATAACATGAAAATAATTGTTAAAAGAATGAGGCCAATTTTACACATAATAACCAAAGTTTCCATGAGAAAGACATGAAATCTTCTTGATCCATTTTCCAATTGTGTTAATACAATCCTAAAAATTCACTTTGATAGTTTTGACTAATTATTGTTGGAAGGATTTTATTTGCTTCATCAAGCGAGTGTATATTGTAGTCTTGGCTTCTTGTATTTTTCAAGATAGTATCATTACTGATCTGGTATTGTTCAATCTAAAAGGATGATATTGATATGTTGTTTTACTATAATAGCCAAAACAAGGGGTTGTTAACCTTTACACAAACAAGGGATGAGCACATAAACATAGGGCATCAACAACACAACAAAATAAACCTTTTCCTATGCACTTGGACAAAAGTCTAAGCAACGCTATTGTTAGGATTGCAACAAAGGAAACCCCACTACAACTTGTCAACAAGGCCCAAGAGTGATTATTTAAGAGTCAATATTATCAATAGAATTTTGTTCAAAATAGAAGTGGAAGTAGTAACTTCAACAACATAGGCCGCAAGGCTAGCAAGCATTGCACCTGAAATACGGTCTAACATCCAAAATTGTGACAAGAATGGAAGTGATAGAAGTCTAGCTCAGACCAACAGCATGAGAAGCATCAATATAATCAAAAAAAGTTTCTTCTTCATTAGAAAACAAGTCCTCAAAAGGAAAATCTAAAATAGAATTAGAAGCTATTGTCAAATGGTCATTTTTCACAGCCCTCCATCAAGTGACAACACCTATCCAACACAAAATGGCAATCATTAGGCATGTATCCTATAGAGATGCAATCTCTACAACAAAATGGAAAACCCTCATATTCAATGCTTCACCCATGACCTCTCATCAACCATGATTGAAGTGGAGAGATCTCTATTTCAACTAGATTACAAACATAGAATAGCCCAAAATTGTACTAGATCCATCCAATTTTAGGAACTAGCAAATGGAATTTCCAATGGCCTTAGGCAAAACAACTCACAAAAGTGAAATGAATATGAGGAAGGAAAACCCAAACATAACTCACATAGGTATATCTCAATGTCACCGAACATTAGGGACTTCAAAGAATTAGCCACCCAATGGTGTAAATCTTAGAGGCACTAGAGACTCTAAGAATTTATAGACCATACTTCTGCATTGATAAAAGTCCATGTTATCACCACAAAATAGGACAAACTTTGCATAAGACTTGATAGCCCAAGCATAGCTCCTTCAACCAAAATTTGATAGACAATTATCTAGAGCATTCAGCAGGTCTAGAACCACCAACAAGAGCAAACATCCTAGCACCTAGAAGCCTAGCTTAGCGCTACACTAGGAGAGTCAAACCCCAACAAAAACCATCCAATGGATCTCTTCTGATGGGGTGTGTTATGAGTATATTAAGTTCCCCTCCTTCTCTAGAGTGGAAAACATCATGAATTTTGAGGTCAGATCTTCGTTATGTAATACTGCTTTACTCATGTTTAGAGACCCTTACAGTATATTCAAAGATAGTTATTATATCTACTCTATAATAAATGGCAGTGTAATAGCATACTAGCATCACAGTTCATAACCCACATCAAAAGTGGTTAGTTACACAAGAAGAAGCATTGAACATGGGGCATGAGAAACAAATTTAGATTGATTTTTCCTCTATTATCAGAGGATCATAGTAAGGCACAACAAAAATTCTCAAATATAAATAATAGTCAACTATCATTTTACTTAGATCCTTATGAAAATGTAGCACTGAAATACAATATACATTGGAGTTAGGAATTTGGTTGACAACCAAAATCAATTGAATTGAAATAAGAAATTTCACCAAAGAATCAACTAAATATGTAATTTTAAGCATATTTTGCTACTCAAAATGTTATGACTTCTTCCTTCTTGACCTTAAACTCATGATATTTTCTAGTTTTACGAGGGGAAACACGATCTCTCCAACTGTTACTTCTAAATGGCTTCCACCTTAGGTGCATAGAGTCTTTGAACTAGATAGATAAAATACACAACCATGCTGAAGACCATGGAAATAGAGGATAACATGGAAAATACAAAACAACAAGTTGGATGATGATCAAGACTACAGTGAAGCTAGAAGATCCCAGACATCATCAATTAATACCAAACTACCAAATGGAGTATACAAACTTGAAATGATAAGACACACCTTACAACTAAATGAAACTCTAGAAGCTACCATCAAATGGCATGACATTGAATCATTACAAATAAATGAATACAACATAGAGAAGCTACTAGATATGGTATTTCTATTCATTTTTCAAATGAAAGATTGAAGTAGGTATGCAACCATGACTAAGTGCAATTTCACACCATTTTCCATGTTGATGCTGAGATACAAACCTGTGCAATCCAATCTCCCAAGTAATAGACAGCACCATGTATCGCCATCTTTGCCAAAACAGGATTTATCATAAAGCGATGTTAGAATAGTTACTAAAATGGTCATAAATTATGTTGTTATAGTAAAAGAATACTTTAACTTAAGAAAAAAAAATACAATATTAAAACATGATATTGTGCTTTAAAAACTAAAAAGGTACTTGTAATGAAGAACTTCATTTTGACTTGTTAATTGGTTGTCACTATTAACTATAAGCTCATCTTTAAAGTTTGAGCTTCACTTGGTTTCAAGAATAGTTAAATATTCTCTACTTAATAGGGCCAACCACGTGAAGGTGGAAGTTCATTTGGCCCCTCCCCCAACATCACTCTAAATTCCCTATTAACATTTAATAACATTCAATTCATCCATTTTTGAAATATAACATTCAATCATTATCACATGATAACATTCATTAACACATAAAATTCATAAACACACAACATTCATGAATAATTCAAAAGTAAGTCATTTATGAATAATTCATTAACACAATATTCATTAACACTCAATATTAATGAATAATATTCATTAACACAATATTCAAGAGTAAGTCATTCATGAATAATCATATCTTTCTTTCTTTCTTGCCATTTCTTTTTTTCATAAAATTTCTAAGAGGAATATCAATGTCCTCGTCATCCCCATTAACATTTAATAACATTCAATTCATCCATTTTTGAAATATAACATTCAATCATTATAATCACATGATAACATTCATTAACACATAAAATTCATAAACAAACAACATTCGTGAATAATTCATTAACACACAACATTCAAGAGTAAGTCATTCCTAAATAATTCATTAACACCCAACATTAATGAATAATATTCATTAACACAATATTCAAGAGTAAGTCATTCATGAATAATCATTTCTTTTTTGCTCTCTTGCCATTTCTTTTTTTCATAAAATTTCTAAGAGGAATATCAATGTCCTCATCATCCCCCTCCTCTACTAGTTCTAACACATGTCTCCTCCTCGTCCATTCAGGAACATCATGAGGCCGTTGCACCAAAGGGGGGTTTGCTACAATAACAAGTACTCCATGAATTAAATTTGCATCATTTTATATTAGTGAATTACGCGTTTTTATTTAAGTAAAAGAACTATAAATCAAAAAATTAATTTAAAAGAAAAAAACATAGATTTTCTTTACCTAAATGTGCGACATGATCTACCTGCTAATTAGTCTGAACATCCTCCGACACTCATTTAGCATGACATGATTCTATATCCTCAACACAAAAAGGTTACACCAAGTTCAATTAAATATGTTTAATTGTATTAATAATTATATAATTAGCTTTAAATTACAAATGAGTACCTCCATTGATAGTACAATGCACATCAGGGGCTTCATGATGTTGCATATGATCTGTGTCATGATTAACAAGCTGCATTGCAATGTGATGCACATTATTATCAAATAAATTGTTGTTCAAGTATTCAATTTCTAATATATATGTTGGCATATTTACCTTTGCACATGATGCAGGAGACTGTTCGGTTGGGGCAATGGAAGTTTGCCATAGGCATTCAGCCACCATTGCATAGCCTTGCTTGAAGGCAATTTTTTTGTGTTCTTCTGTGGCCTCCAGATTAAAATCAACGCCTTGCATTTTTTTATTAATTAACAATATTATTTGCATTTTATAAATCATTTTTCTTTGCAATTCATTTATTACTACTTACAACGCGTGCTTTGATTTTTGAATATCCCCCAGAGCCAAGTCTGTGCTGCCCAATCTTTTCCAGCCTCACCTTTGTTGCCTTTGATGTGTCCTGCAACCTATGAAAATTTTAAAATATGTTAGATGATATAGATATAAAGATCAGTACTAAATAGTGGATTATTATATGGTATGAAGGTTTTAGCATAAAGTAGCATGTTCCACTAAAAATATGAAAAAAGGGAAGAAATTATAGCATCATACCTTTAATTGACATGTGTAATCATGCTATTTATCCATGGAATTCATGCTAAGTATTTATCCATATTCTGACATGCCTCTCCATAAAATTACACATCAATTTTGACAGTCTATATTATCCATTGTCACACAAAGTAAATGATAAGTTAAAAGTTGAAACAGCTAGTAGATTTTATAGATTAAATTTTTATCCCTACATTCCACACTCAAAGTGATTTTATCCCCAAGGCTGCAACAAGTATAAAATTGAGGGCAAATGTCAGATTTCAGATTGTTTTAGTAGCATTTCTTTTTACTCGTAGCTGAAAAGTAAGTATTTTTTTTGTTTTCAATTTAAAAGACATCACCTTTGTGCATTAAGTGCTTCTTTAGCCTCCACACTGCATGGAACTGATTTTATAAATGGTGGTTGTAATTGAAACAAAATCCCCACTAATTTGCTAAGATAACTAGCAACTAACAAGAACTACCTAGCATTGTTCCAACAGAAGACTCACAACTTAAGACTTGTCTTAATCTATGTTTATTTTGATTGCTTCTAGCAGTGGAGCACCATTCAGAATGTTTGAGAAGATTAAAAATGTTACATCATAGTTTGGAGGATGTTTCGTATAGTCTACATCCACAACAAATGATTTCAAAGATGACACTTGGATAGAAAATTGTTTAGATAAGCTTCAACTATTCTCAAAAGTCACATAGTAAAAGAAGAATTAAGGATAGAAAAAAATAAAAATTCAACTTTAACACTTTTACTGTAGAAATTAAGAAAATTAGTATGTGATCATGTTTAATCCATTTGCTTTAATAATGCCACATAACTTTGATCCTATAAATAAGGTATAAGAGTTTAAGAAATAGTAAATTTCATAAAGTGGAAAGAAATAGCAAAAATTATCAGCATTGTTTATAAGAATGAAATTTGGGTTAGAGATTTCCAAAAATAAATTCATAATTTTAAATGCTCGCAAACAAATGCTTTCATGTAGATTAAAAATAACATAAATGCTTACACTTGTAGGGGACACGGCCAATAATGGAGAATGCACACACAACTCCTCCAAATAAGGAAAGCATTGTAGAACTTTGACATTAGCAAAATCTTCATCATCAAAATAGGTGATTTTCCTGATCGATTTCACTTTTGCAAAATGTTCCAGAAGTTGAGTCTCAGTTTCCAAATAGAGACATTTAGGTAAACAGAAGCTCACCATTATCTTACTGGGCAAACTGCAATCAATAATTCTAATGCTTTCTAAGAGTGGACAATTCACATCCAGTGTCATATATATATATATCATTGACATGTCGGAGGGGTGATATAATAAAAAGATCAAAACTAAGTTCTAATCAGAGCACTATCAATATCTCAAGTCTCAAAATGATACATCAAATATACAATGAATCTCATGATCAATATAAAGATACAAAAAGGAACAAAAGATAGCATGGACCTAACTACAGCCTTCCCCCTCATCACTAGGAGGAGGAGGAGTAACATCTGCATGTGCAAGAGGCACTGCACCATTAGAAGCTCAAGCATAATCAAAGAACCTTGAGACATGTTGAGCTAAAGGTACTACATTTTCATATACTACATAATAATGAGCAACTCGAGAGGTATGATGACAGGTCTCAGGTATGATTACTATATTATATTACAATTATTATATATCATTATATATTACAATTATTGAATATCATTTATCACCTATACTGCTAACACATACAACTATGGTACATGTAGTTGAGCATTACTATATTTTCAAGACATAATATAGCTATATGCAAAGTTATATATCATTGACATGAGTAGCCTGAGAGGTATGATGATAGGTCTCATATCGCTCTAACTCTATCTATCTCTTTAGCTCTATGATCTCAGACCATAGATCTACTATCTCACAATTCTCCTCTTCTAGCTAGTCATGCATCTCTAGCTATAACTTGCACCTATAACTTGCCCACCTACCTCTGAGAAGTCCTCAATCTCACCCTCACATGTCATAGAGAATCTTGAGTCTATGTTAATACATCTCCTATGGGTGAAACCTATGGAGGCTAATTTGGCATGTCATCATCCCCTCCTCCACCCACATCTTATTGTGGTGGCTCCTCTACCCTATTTCTCCTGGCATCACCTCCTACTACACCCATGGTGCTCATCTCTCTGTGAGATCTCACATGAGTAGGCCTATGTGCCTATTCATTTTTGCTCGATCTAAGATCCAATCTAATAGTATGAGAAGGAATTGTAACAAGAACTAACAGTGGCCATTATAATGGTCTCTCCTCCCTCAAAGGATGTTCTTGTGGTTGCTGAACATTAAAGTGTGGTGCCTGACTAACTACCCCTATAGGATCAGTTATATGAGGAAATGAATGTATGGCCGAATGCTCTATGTACTAGGGAGTGACACCATCATTCACTACATCTAGAAAGTAGTCCCACCTATAAATGGTATGGCCACTAACATCTTCCATACATCTAATTGGGTCCAATCTAGGAGAAAAACCTTTCTTTACCTCCTTGGTGAAGCAGGTGTAACTACAATACTCCTTTGATATACTATATTGATAGTTGAACTGTCTCTAGACATGGGTTAGCAGAAATCTCTCTATCTTCAATGAAGAATGGCCATTTAGTGGCTAAGTTACCAACATGAATCCTAGCTAGGAAAAGACATCATCTTATGGCTCTATGCCTAGCCATGATCTATAAGTAACATAAATCATGTCATCCTAATGAAGTCTCAAATAGTTTGTCTTACCTAGTGTAGGCTGGATCATCTCTCCACAATACCAATAAATATAAATCTACAAGGGTTGTTGTCAGTCCTCAAAGATAGGAATGTGATTTTTGTCATTAACTTGTGTTTCTAGCATTGAACATGATGCTTATTACTTTTAGGAGACTGACCATTAGTAAAATTCTTGCAAAGTTTTTCAAAAAAATTGTACTTGTCATTACAATTACCGAATATCATTTATCGCCTATACTGCTAACACATACAACTATGGTACATGTAGTTGAGCATTACTATATTTTCAAGACATAATATAGCTATATGTGAAGTTATAAGTGCACTATTTATATCTTATGTAGGATTTATGCCCAGATTGAGATATATACAGTTGTGTCAGCATATGAATTTAGGATTTATAAGTAGTTGTGTCAGTTATATCTTATGTAGGATTTATGCCCAGATTGAGATTGAGATTTATAAGCAATTGTGTCAGCATATGAATTACATACCTTTCATCAATAGATAGATTAAATTGAGCTAGTTGAAATTGTTGATACTAAAGTTGAACCCTGAATTTTCTCATTAATGTACTAGTAGTTAATACTATTTCATACCTTTTCAAATTTTTTGGTGTACTTTCTTTTAGATTTGCTAGTGTACTTTCTTTTGAACATTCCCTTTTCTCCTTTGCATCCAAAATGAACTCATTCTAGTCCCTCACTGAAACAAAGGGAGGATGCTCGTACTTTAGGTTTAGAATGAGGCTCTTTCTATATGTGTCCCTCACAACCTTAAGATGTTTGGAAGCTTTTTGTAACAATTTCTTATGATCAAAAATATTACTACCAAACTCATGCTCTATATCTTTGATGAGCTCATCTTTTAATTTTTGATCTTGGTAGTTCCACCTTTTAAGAAAAAACTCAAAATTGTTAGATATAGCTAGTATAAGAAAAGACCTAAATGAAAGGAAAAATGTTGCACCAATTAATGATATGAAAAAAAATAGTGGGATAAAATTAGTTCAATTATGATGTTCCACCTTTTACGTATGGTGGGCCTGAATCTTCACAGCGTGAGGTCATAAAGCCTCCTATAAAATGTATCGTTTCCTACAAAAAATATCATGGGATAATTAATAGTAAGAACCATTAAAATGAATCATGTGAAGAATAATTTTTATAGTGAATAACAAGTACATAAAATAAGATACATTTCATCTTTTTAGTAATCTATTTCAAGGTTGGAGGATCAACTTGACCAAAATTGACCAAAAAAGAAGTTTGGAAAAAAATTTAAAATGTCTAAAACCAGTCAAACTCTACCACAGTTCTGTTGCTGATGTTCTAAAACGAAAAAATGTACTGTGACTATATTAATTAGTGTACCTTGAAAAAAAAAATATAGTGCATAATACATATAACTTGCCATGACCTTCATTTTTTGTCATTCTTAATTGATGTTGTCACTGATTATACTTGGGATATTATGGAAAACAAATATTGCTAAAATAGACAATGAGCCTAAAAGTGAGCACTCTAAAACTCTAATAGGCAATAGCAATGATGTGGGAAATCATTGAAAACTGAACATTGAATATGAAAGAAGACTCCCACTTTTGGTTCTCTATAGAAAAATTGGTTAGTATCTTCTACTGAAAGCATGAAATTGGAATGTACTGAATTACTAAACTAGAGAATTACTGGTATAGACAAAAGGTCATTGATAATTCAGATGATCCTACCAAACCACTTCCTATCATGTTTATGTCTTGCAAGAAAATCCTTATTACAATATAGAATAATATTATTTAAAGTACCTATAATCTTAGGACATTTCAAAGGCATTGATTCATCATCGTCAATCAACAATGATGTCTGCATAGCTCCTGTGCTAGAAATACAGGTAGCTCCAAGAAATGACGGTGAATTATCACCAATACATGCACTATGATCTGTATTTGGCAGTGTACCAGATGGTGCATCTCCTAACACACAAAAAATAATACACTATATGATGCACCCAAGATTAAAGTACATATTATCAACTCATAATTAACCCAAAATTAAATATAGAAAAATAAGGATTTACCAGCTAGACATCCCCTTGTTGCCGACATTGTAGTCAGCAATCTCGTACAGGTGTCCATCAACCTCTTAGGAGTCTCCTGCACTGGATGACTTGAACAATACATTGTTAGCAAAGACATTCTGAAATAATAAAAGTAAGAGTTAAGAAGTTTTGAATGTTTGAAATAAAAAATTCCTTCTAACTTGTCAACTAAAAGATTATTTTACCAGTGGCAGTTAGAGCTCTGCTACTACCGGCCTCACCGAGTTGTCCTTGACCAAGTTGTGGATCAGTTGCCAAAAATTTTTGTATAACAAGAATTTAGTAGTTAAATTTTCTTACAACTCTTTAAAAAAATTGCATCAATAAAGTATTTTTGCCAATATTACATATTTTACTTCACAACATAAAAGATTATAAAATGCAAATCTTTATTAAACTTTTCTTATAACTAAATATTCATTGGAGCTTACTTCATAACGATGAGCTTGCGCTCTCAAATCTGATAGCCTCTTCATCATCTACTCAGATTCCATATTTGCCTCATCCAAAATTTTCATTGCTTCTAAATTAATTTTTTAAAATATTTTCTTCAACATTTTTATGAAATCGAGAGTTTCAACAATATCCTCATCAGAAGGCGTAGCTAGTGGCTCGACACTTACTAATGTTGCTTTAACCTTATCCTGAACATCAAATTGTGAGAGGAATATTAGTAAAATTATCATAAAAACTAAAAAACCATAAATAAAATAACGTAATAATATAAGATTTTTCAACTATCTAATTTGTACAATTTCAAAAAGGTTTACCCTCATTGAAGAAGGGGTGGGAGCAGCATCCTGGTGACCTCTATCATCTGTCAGATCCATATCGTCCTATCACAAAGATTAAACATAAAAAATTCAGCTAACTGAAAGCAATAGACAGCAAAAAATACTTATTAACAAAATGGTAAATAGTACTTACACCGTAAATAAAATAACATAATAATATAACATTTTTTAACTATCTAATTTGTATAATTTCAAAAAGGTTTACCCTCGCTGAAGAAGGGGTGGGAGTAGCATCCTGGTGACCTCTATCATTTGTCGGATCTATATCGTCCTGTCACAAAGATTAAACATAAAAAATTCAGCTAACTGAAAGCAATAGACAGCAAAAAAAAAACTTATTAACAAAATGGTAAAGAGTACTTACAACCCTCATGATAGTAACTTTGTTTGTATCTATGCGATTTAAATGGTAATCGATTAGCAATTCTTCCCCTGCACTTATTGATTTTATTGCACAAACAAAAACTTCATTCCCCTCACGTGCCTTAAATATGCAATTGGGTTGCTTACTAGTTGAAGAAGGTCGCATACTATTTATAAAACATGCCGTATTACCTATTGCTTTTGGTCTCCATCAATGTACATAGAAAATCTTTTACTTTGATCATTTTCTTTTCGTTGTATATAATTAGCTGATACCCCATACCTACACATACTTTTTCTATACCAAACAATTCGCATCCAATCATTGTAATTGTAAATGGACCGACATACTTGAACAATTTGACAACTTTTTTGTAACCTACCTTTATCCCATCCATGGAAAATAGGTCCAAACCATGTAATGAGGATGGAGCAATGCAATATATCCTCTCATTAACACAAAAATATGTGTTAATTGGAGGTAGCTCATTGAGTACCCATTCTTTCTCAATGTGTGAGTACCGAAAGGGCATCTTGATGTCACCTTTGGTCTCATCATCATAAGAACATGACCCCCCATGAGCAAGGAAAAATTACATGCGTTTATCAAGTTTTTTCTATTCTTTTGACCTCTAGTTGATCTCCCTATTTTAGCTATACTACATGTAGAGCTTTCATCTACCAGTTCCTCATTTCCCTCATTCGATGTAGATAGATCCAACAAGTACTTATATGGTGGGTCTTGCAATCCATCAAATGGAAAGTGAAAGTGACAAATATAAAATGTAGTAAGTTGAAAGTGACTATACAATTATATTTCTATATGAACCTTCTTTGTCTATATATACATTATATGATTATATAATATGTCTATTTATAACATATGTGCTCAATGATAAACAAGAAGAATATAAGAAAATTATGTCTATTTATTGACTTATACCTACTGATCCATGTCACTGTGCACAATCCATGCCAAACATATCAAATTTCCTGTAGTCAATTGACTGTTTGCAAAAAGGGTGACAATCAAAAACAATATAAACATTGGTAATTATAAATAACATATGTTGTAATCATTAGAAATGAACACAATAAATATGTAATCAAATTTCTTGAATATGTTAATCATTTACTTTAAGTTAGCTAAAAATTACATGATACACGTTTTCTACAAATAACTTAGAAGACAACATGAACAATAGAAAACATCGCAAACATGAACAAATTTCCCTTATATATGGAATGCAAGATTATCAATAGAAGGGGTGACGATGTACCTGTATTCAATTGACTATTTATAAAAAGGGTCATAATCAGACACAACATAAACATTGGTAACTATAAATAACATATGTTGTAATCATTAGAAATGAACACAATAAATATGTAATCAAAATTCCTGCATATGTTAATCATTTATCTTAAGTTAGCTAAAAATTACATGATACATGTATGCTACAAATAACTTAGAAGACAACATGAACAATATGCAACATTGTAAACATGAACAAATTTACCTTATATATAGAATGCAAGATCATCAATAGAAGGGGTGATGATGTTTGTAGTCATTGATTATCTTCTTCTTCTTCTTCTTCTTCTTCATCATCATCGCCATCATCACCATCATCATCGCCATCATCGCCATCATCATAGCCATCATCACCATCATCATCACCATCATCACCATCACCATCATCATCATCATCATCACCATCATCTTGATCTTCATCATCTGCTTCTTCATCATCTTCAATATCTTCTTCTTCCATAACATTATACTTTATCAGCCTTCCTCTTGGATCATGTCTAACAACAAATGACCAACCCTATTTATGTGGAACCTTTGAGTAAAACACTTGCTCACATTCTCTTGGAAGAACATAGGGCTCATCTCCAACTGGCTCAAATGACCTTGTATTGATCATTATAAATCCATTATCATGTTGAATAACCGTTCTATCTAGATCATTTTGATTTAATCGTAACCTGTTCCATTTGCCGACGAATAGAACTACTTTGTAGGTGTTAAATTCAAACTCTATTATATCATCCAAGATTCCATAGTATTGATTTTGAGATTGTTGAGGATGTATGTCATTTCTAGATGATATATTGGTGACCTCAAAAACTACAATTATCCCAGAATCATAGGTTTTCTTTGTGTCATCCAACCTTTTTATGCAAAATCTGTGGCCATGATAGTACATAGCTTTGTGGTGCTTGACTTGCAATTTTTGAAGTATGTGTAAATTATTTTCATTGTGAGTTCATACGAAACATATGTCGAGTTATGATCATTAATAAATTTTTACGTACCTCTCCACCTCTTAAACCCTTTACTAGATCAACTACCATTGGCATAACATTGGAATCTCCATTACGATGAGCTTCTATAACCAATGAAGCAACACCTTCCCATGTTAATGAGAAACCATTTTGTTGACATTGTTTAATCCATTCCATCATCCAATCAAGATTGTTCACAATATACAAATGTATTACATCCCACTCTCAACCACCTATTTCAAAAAAATACACCAATTAAAAATAACTTATATTGAAGATTTATCAGAATTAATTAACTATAATAACATCTTAGATTTACCTCTCATTTTCCTCAATCTACCTTTTCCCATCAAGTACTCCCCTTCAAATTTGTTAATTGAGTTGGGATCCCAAATATGATCTACATGGATCTTTGCTGCAAACTTAGGAAGATATTCACTAATGTACACCATGGTCTCTATACCATATATCCCTCCACCATAGAACCCTTGGGATGTGCTCTCTGTCAAACCAAGCCTTTCAAAAATTTCAAGTGCCTCTCAACCATCCAAATTGACCTGGTTGGTACAAGTCCACACAATTCAATCTCCTCAACTTGATGTATGAGGTAGTGTTCTTGTGCATTGAAAAATCTTGGAGGTAGAAACTTTTGCATTTCACACATTAGAAGAGGAATTTTTCTCTTCCAATATTTTATATCTTCTTTATTGATTTCTTTAGATGACAACCACCTCATGTATTTTCCAAGATCATATATAACCTATTTGACATTGTTGGTGAAGTGGCGTGGGAGAGATAGAGGTAGAACATGTTGTAATATTTGTAAAATGATCTTGTCACTATTTTATAAAAGAATGCAATTGAAACTACATGTAGTATATAAATATATAGTGAATATAAATAACATGAATTACCTTAATAAATGTATGCCAATCGTGTGTTTTCAACCCTGGCCCAAATTCACTTTTATTTGATATGACAGTGTTTATGTTCGCAGCAAATCCTATGGGAAATCGTATTTTTTTTGATGACTTCTTTTATAGCATTGCTCTACTACTCTAAAAATAACCAACTAAGAGCACTTGTATCAATCTGGTCTCCATTATTATTTGATCAAATTCCATTTTTCATTGCATTGTTGGATTCTTCAATGTCACTACAAGTTTTGACAATTTGATCTTTGTCACGCCTTCCATCCAAGATTTTCCATAATGTCTCTTCTACATTCTTTTCAATATGCATAGGATCAAACAAATGCACAATTGGGAGTTGCTCATAGTATGACAACCTAGTAAATTGGGTAGGATAAATTTTTAGTCCTTTTGGAAGTTGGTCATTGATGTCTTGATGACCTTCACAAGCATCAATCACATCATCAGTAAACAAAACACAATATCAAAATATAAATTTGAAATAAAAACCATCAAATTGAATGACATTACCTCGATGATTTATTTTATTGTATGCCAACTTCCATAGGTGAGGTGTCATTCTCTATGGCTTTGACGTAGTCTCTTCTAGACCATTGAAAAGATATTTTTCAGTAATTCAATACTTATTATTTTTGTGCAAAAAGTGTCTATTCTCATCAAACACCTACTTTCTTAAACTTTTTGAATGACAAGATTTTGTCTTCGGATGACAAACTAGACATGCAAATTTACCCTTTGTCTGAAGACCTACAAGATCATGTATAATTGGATCAAATGTGTTAACTTTGACATACCAAAAAAGAGGTGCCATTAAAAGAACATACCACAAAAATGTTTTAGCCCAAGGGCATCATGTATTGTCCATAGAAGCATTGCATGAAATTGAAATTGTCTTTGTCCTATTGGTCTACAAATGTCATACATACTAACCCCATTCCATAACACCACCAACTCATCGATAAGGGGTTCAATTTATACGTTGATATCTTTAACTTGGTACTTACCTAGTTGAATAAGAAAAAACATTACATAATTATTTTGACCATTTGATGGATTAGTAATAATAAATTAATTTAGATGACCACTAAATAAAAAAATACCTAGAACAATCAGTGTCAGCATTATGTGCTCTCTCTTTATGGACAACCAAAAAGGTATGTTATTGTTGATAACAAAAATAGGCCACACCGAGTAAGTAGATCTCATCTCTCCATAAGGATTGACACCATCTACTACCAATGAAAGCTTGAGATTACGAGGTTCTTCTTTAAAGTGTGGCCATTTTTCCTCTATTTCCTTAAATGCTAAACCATCTATAGACATTCACATAATGTTATCTTGACTTCTATTGTGTGCATGGTAATCCATAAATTGTGCCAAGCTATTGCACTTGAATAATCCTTGCAAATGTGGAATAATGGGAATATGCCGAAGAACCTTGTGAGGCACCTTTCTTTTAATCGATCTGATTGATATCTACTGATATGACAAGTAGGGAATTGTGTTGTAAATTAATGTTGTTTATGATAATATAATATGATCATTCGGACATGCATGTATTGTTTGATACTCCATTCCAATATCTTTCATAATGGCAGATAATTCTCAGTACGAGTGAGGTATAATGTTTGATGGTTGTAGCAAACACTCACCTATCAACCTACGACCAAAAATATAATTTCTTAATTTAAAGAATATTAATTGCTACATGAACCCAATGTTAATTGTAAGGAAACTACAAGTAAAATAATGAAAGATGATGGCATACCTTAACATACGTGTCATTGCTACATTGGATAAACCATTCATAACCTTCAAGTTCACCAATAGCAATACAACAGCAAGAAGAGTTGTTTTAGAGCCTTCATATAGGGACTGTTGTGCCTTCTCAAGTAAAGGTACATCAAGCTCTACATCATCATCATCATCATCATCATCATCATCATCTTGATCATCGTGATCATTTTGATCATCATGATCTTCATCATCTTAGTCTTCTTCCATGGTATCATTACCTTCTACTTCAATATTCACACCTCCATGTTCCCTCATTTGGAAATCCGCATTCTCTGAATTGTCATGGTCCATGACATGAAACTCAGGGATGTTAACCTATATGAAAATGATGACCTTATATTAACCATGACCACGATGTCATCATCAAATCATGTCTTATGTAATTTATAAACTATTAAAATACATATCAATGGGTGATACTCATTTCCCCCTTCAATGTGACCATGTTGCCTACAATGTTGCTCAGCTGTTGTGATTAGATATCTTCGAGTCTTTAAGCCCTTACACATTTTGCAAGGACAATAACATTTTCCATCACCTATTATTTTTAAGTTAGACCACAATCTAGCAATTGTCTCCCTATTTCTTTGTGTGTTGATATCATTAGACATGGTCTTTCTTGAATGGAATGACTCGTTGGTGGAAGAAGGATGATTTGTTTGCAACATGCAGATGGAGTAGTAAGAGGAGGACACATATAAAAAGGAGTCAGGTCTCTAAACCAAGTAGGAGTTAGGACATGCTGGAGTGGGGTCAGCCCAAGATATTTTGGAATATTGAAGAACCTGATAAAGGGTATCTGGAAAGGTGAAAATAAACAAGTATTTTTATAGCTACAAAGGAGGAATCAAGAGCATTATAAATAATCAAGAAGAAACTTAAATCCATGCAACTTCACCTCTATTTACAATTTGACCTATTTGCAAGTGAAATATGACAACATACAAAATTTCCAATCACATTTTCACTTAAAAAAGAACACCAAATATACCTTTGCTACAATATCTTCTTCAAATTCTTTGCTATCATGTTCTTCAAAACTGCAAGCTCCTGTGTAGAAAAAAGATGAGATGTACTAAGTAATTTTTGATTGGCAATATTTAAACAAATCAACTATCAAATTATTTTTTATGAAATTCAATTGCTTTATTATGTATTGAAGACTTGTCAAGATGTTCCCAAGTTTATCTATAGAATGCCTATCTGCATGGTTGTTTGCAAATAGTCTAGTATGGTGCCACTTTTGAACAACAACAAATGTCACTGGGGCTGGTAATTTGGCTCAAGAGATGCACAAGCCTATTGACACCATAGAACTTTTAGTTCATATAGCATTCAGTTGTCTTCTTTAACAAAATCCAAAGAGAATACAAACAAACTAATGAGCTGTGTCTATCTCAATTAAATAGCAAGTACTATAGTGAGTATTAGGAAACTGACCTTGTGAATAGTATCCAGTTGATAAATTATTAGGAAAGTGACCTTGCTAATTAGTTTAACATAGATTGATGAACAAAAAATTCATAAAAAAAATCTGATTTTTTTCCACACTTGTTCAAACTATATAGTGAAATGACAAAAAATGAATTGTATATGAGTCACTCCAAACCCTTAGCTTTTAATACGCTTCATAGATGAGATTGCATTATATGTTTTGAACAAGATGTGGAAAAAAATCAAATGACATAGATATAAGCATTCTCACACCATGAGTGAAGCAACAATTGCATAAAGCTTTATTGCAAAAAAATTGTCAATATTATTTACATTGTACATACTTGTTTATATAATGCTTCAATTCCTAAACTAAGAAACTATAGCTAGTGTTCTAACCATGCATCAAAATAAAATTACATTGTAGATGTATGAAATTATATGCATAACTACTCCTATACTAGTTTATAATACTAGATTATAATATAAAAAATCCTCATATGAGATTTAGAATACTACCTTGATGATAAGCCCGAGGCTTTTATAACCTAGACCAACACACAAGCTGATGGAATAAGATGGCCACATAATAAGGAGAAGAAAGAGGATCAAAAGTTCAGAGTTACTAACTTGAAAAACTTAAAAATGATCCCCTTGAGGTCTTCTATGAGGGACTCTCATGCACATTAAAAACTACACATGCAACCATATAGGTAAAACTTCAAAAGATGAAAATAAAAAGCCTGCATGCAGTTTGGCAGGCACTACTCCATGTGGGAACTATTAGTTAAATGGCACAATTCCCATCAAAACATGAAAAATTACCTACTAATTATTAAGAAGCAACACTTTGAAAATAAAACTCAAGGGGCATATGGGAAAGTGATGAGAGGATTGCCATTACTAAGGGAAGCTGACTCTTTTTTCTCATCCATATTGGATCTAGCAGATGAGATCCAACTTTAGGATATGTCCTAAGGATTTCTACTTTTCATCCACTAAAGAAAAGTATGTCTGATAGTAACAACATATGTCATTTGGTAAGCCAATAGAATTGTTAGAAGTCTTCACAATCTACTCCTTCAATGCTACAAGGCTTTTGAATGATCTCTTTCAATGCCTTATCAATGGCTTCTCTTGCCTATTTTCCCTTGGATAGTTAAAAGCTTGATGGTGAGTGGAAGATACAAAACTCTACTATTGCTACTCTAATAAAAAGGTTAAGAAATGATGCCCACAACCATTTGTTGTTTGTTTCATAATCCTAAATATAATTAAAATTGGTTCATACAAACTTCCATTGTACTTACCTATTTTCAATGGTCCAATTTTGAAAAAGTTTCTCTTGGTTTGATTGAGAAGTTCAAGAGGTCATAAAGTGTTTTAAGCACTTTCTAACTCTCCAGCACACATCACAACCTGTCAGACACTATTTGATAGCCTACTATACTGATGCCCACCAATATCTTGCTTGCAGTACTTTATGTTGCATCATGTCTATATATATTCCATCTACACATATTGAAATATAAAAACAAAAACAATGACAATGAAAATAATTGGATGACACACAGAAGAAAAAGGCCTGATTTGGGGAAGACTCTCTGATAGGAGACAACTTAATACAGTAGGGCTTTATTAGCTCCTACCTGGCCAAGGAAGAATGCCTTACAAATAGTCTATAAAAAAGCATGAGCAGAGAGTTAAAGAAGATTTTCTAGGCAAACAAAACAACACCCTTTCATTTTAAGATGATATATAAAGGCATTCTTCTAGAGAGGGGCCAACTTGGTTCATTTTGAGTTTGTTGGGTTTAACCCATAGGCATTACTACACCAAACTATATCTCAAATAACCTTTATATTAGACCCAGATCTAAGGACTATGAGTGCCAAACTGATAACTTATCTTTTTGTACAATCAAATCAACATATTAAAGACATAAAGCCATTTGTACAAGGGTGATATTTCATCAAGTTTTCTTTGTTGCCAAATTCCTTTAGATAAAGATAGCTACTGTAAATAAGTGGATAGATTCACCCAAGAATCTCTCCTATAAATGGAATTCCTTCTCAATTTTGGAAGGATAATTTCACAAATATTGTAATGTAAACTTCTAAAATTTGTTCATCTAGACACAAAACCAGCAAATGTCTACCAAATCTTATGAGAGAGAACAAAAAGAAATGATCAGGAAATTGAAGTGGGTTATAGGATCAAACATTTCACATACATTTCCATGTAATTATTGGTCTAAAAGGTTGAGCCCTATCTTCCTTATGAGAGTAGTTTTTGTTTGGATAATATTTTATAAAGAAAAAAAGCTATGTTGTGGACTGAATCCTTTGGTAGATACATATCCGAATTAGAGAAGATTATAGTGCCAGGTTTTATTATAAATGCTTTTTTTGTGATTTGACTTCCATATCCTTGAATCTTGATCTTAATGTTTTGTTTTAATTTGTATTTTGATTATGTAGGTATAATGGGAGAGAATTGGGGTATTTATAATTTCTTTTCTTCCTCGTAAAATTGAGCTTCAAATGAGGTTGAAGGGTGGACCCAATATCTATTTGCATTGGTTTTTCTATAAGGTTTACAGTTTTGGTAGGTTTGAATTACATTTTGAATTGGTGTCATGGGTGGTGGCGGCATTGCTCTATTCCAGCATTGCTTCAAAAATCCAAAGGTGAGTCATTTTATCCAATTAGATTGGATTTGCTGAAATTTTTTAACATTCTAGTTGATTGGAAAATTATTTTATTCTTTTAGTTGTCATCTTTTCTTAGTTTTCAATCTTATGCTTATTAGACATGGTTTGTTACTCTTGTTAATTGAGACTTTCACTCCTTTATTAATATTGAATCTCTAGGTAATCATTTTGTGTTTCATTAAATTTTGCAATACCCCTATCCCCGAGATGTTTTGGATATCCAGACATTATATCAATCCTGGCCATGCATCCACATGGAATTTCATTTTAAGCAACTAAAATCTATATATTCAATGATATACTCCTCTCTAATTAGTTTCTGAGAAAATAGATACTAACAATATAATTACGCCATGGGATTTATCCTTCTATGAAATACATAAATTTTGAAATCTTTGAACTTAGGAAAATTTGACATATCTATCTATGAAGTCTTCAAAGATAACTGAAAATTTCATGACTTTATCTTTGATGCCTTCACAGATCACACAAAGTGAAAAAAATTTTGAAGCCCTTGAAGATTAGTAAAAATATTGTAAATTAATCTATGAATCCTTCAAATATCAGTCAAAAATAATTGTAAATTTTTATCTATGAAGCCTCCAAACATGACCAGGATCTCAATGCTGAAGAACAACGTGGCTGCATCACAGATCATCTGTTGTAAAAAAAAAATGTTAACAAGGTTATAGTAGTATATTAGTTCATGTTAAGGGTTCCAATATCTATCTTCATAAGTCACACAATATGACCATATCCCCCTTATTTCATTAATTTTCTATATCCATTAGGGATGATTTTTGAATTTTTATGTGCATTGATGAATTTTTTTGTGCATTGACTCTTTTCTAACAAAATTAATATGTCGAGAAATCCTTTCTAATAGTGCTTTATCAACCATGAACATGGTTGTGAGGTAATATGTTTGGTGTCTAACCTTAACAAAAATTGGCTTCGTAGAATAAGAGCATAGCATAATTTCATAAGCTATGTCAGCTTCTTACCCTACATGCTCCAAGAGGCTTGAAAATTATATTTGGAAAATAAATGTTGATGATAGTCCTCATTAATTATAATCCACCTTTTCCTATTCTATTTAGAATAATATTTACTCTATTAGATCTAATCTGTTAGTATATAAAATAAGATTTGGGGACATTACATTGTGATACAGGAGTGAATCTAAGTAAGCAAAAGACTAAAACTACACTAGCAACCAAAGTAGGTCATTGAGTTACAAGCTCAATCAAAATCACAATCACAAGAAATAGCTCATGGATAGATGAATGAAATGGGGTATATTTTTTGGATGATAATAGCTCACAGAGACCGCAAATCAGAATTCACAGTCCATCAAGCTTGATTTCCCTTCTATCTCAATGTATAATACCTTGAATACATAGGATTAGCAACACATACATCAGAAAAATGGAGCAATTCCAATTGACAGATGAATATGTTTAAGTTCATTTCCATCATCTTGGTGTATTAGACCCTTGATGTACAACAATATCAACTCATTGATCATGACATATGCTTACAGTTTTGCGAATTGACTATTTATTATTTATTCAATATTTTTAGGCATCTATCCCAATTGATTTTGTAGTTCCAATATCTCTATTCTTCTACATTACTATTTTCTATCTTATTTTTCATTCTATGATTTGTTTTAATGCATACATAGACTATTGTCTTAAAATTTCTTCCTTTTGTCTATTTCTTATAGGTAGCCTAGAAGTGGGTATTATAATGGGCTCAAATTCTGATTTTCCAGTCATGACAGCTACTATAGAAATTATCAAATCATTTAGTGTCTCATATGAGGTTGGTTTGTGAAGCCTATTTGAATTGCACACAATTTCCTGAAGAATAATTTTAAGAAATGCTTAAATGAATGGAATGCAACAATATTTCGTACCACACATTTTGATAAGATATTTGAATTCTGGTTGTGTTGCAGATAACCATTGAATCTGCTCATTGAACACCTGATGGAATGGCAGAATATGCTAAAGAGGCCCATGGAAAAGGAATCAAATTCATAAAAGCAAGTGCAGGTGGAGCAGCACCCCTGCCTAGTGAGTGAACCTCTAATGAATGAAATAATAATGTATAAAGTCATTTTTGGTTCACATCTCTAAAAAGAAACAAAATGTTTAATAGGTTCTTGAATCTTTATTAATGAAAAAATTAAGTTATAACATAGGTATGATAGCTTTGATGACTACACTTACTGTTCTTGGTGTCCTAGTTAAATGTTCATCACTGGATGAAATGGACTCCCTACTATCAATACTTTAGGTGTTTGAAATGCTAATTCATCTTCCATGTTTGAAATAGACCAAAAAAATATATTTTCATGACAAGAGACAAGATCATGAAAGACCATATCCATCCAAATAAAAGAAGGATAGACTAGAAAAAAAACTAGTCAAGTTCTACCACCAACAAAAAGACATTAAGAGCTACCATTCTTCTTTCCCATATATGAGATCGAATAGTCATATCAAAAGAGAAGACAAATTTAGAGTTTTTTTCCTTTTTATAATAATCCAATCCTCTTTCACCTTTGTAGCCTCAACTTGCTAGAAAATGGAATCAAGTAATGGAGTCCCCACACAAATCAAAGAGCCAACAAAAACTATGGAAACAAAAGCACCAATAGAAAAGGAACCAACATCCACTAAATAGATAGCACTAGAAACACCTTCAATAAGCATAGAAGAAGCACTAATTGAGGCCTTATCAAAAATATTAGCAAACCCATAAATTCGAAATGGAACACTATTACTTGTTGAGCCTACAGAAAGAAAAGAACTAGTAGGAAAAACCAAAGAAGCAACAACATAACCAATAGTATAATGTTGAATTCTTCTCAATAGTATAATGTTGGAAAGAGTAATCTTCCCACTAAGAAACATATTATTTAGACTTAAGGTAGTTAATTGTTGAAGTTCTCGAAGTTTGTTATTCAAATATGGAGATCAGATGTAAATATTGGTCATGTGATATTATAAGTACAGGAATACAAAGCAAGGCACTAATGTTTACATAAAAATTTATGGTATCAGATCTTACCTTATTTTATAAAGGTCATCAGGATAGAAGTATCGATAATAGCTTGTAGTGCTAAGCATGGTTTCTAGATTTTGATGGAGAGCAAATATCATTATGAGCAGTGATTACTAGAGACATTATTAAGCAACATAAATGCAATACCATTGTCGATAACTAGTAATTTGATTCTCCAAGTCATACATGGGGTATATATTGTCATAATCAAATATTAAATGTAAATCTTTAACTTCTTGATTTTTCCTTGAAGAAAGGTGAATACATTCATTTGAACTTTAAATCTTTGAATGTACCTAATGATTTTTGTGAAGCCAATAGTTATTAATGGTAGAGGTAAGGTTAACTTCCATATGGAGAAATGGAAGCCAAGTGTCCATGGCTATGATCTTTGAGCAAGCTGCACCACTGAGGAAATAAGGAATTTGAGTCATGATAGTATTCAATACTCCATCTACAATCATGGAAATCATCTAGTCCACACAAATAAGGCATGATTCACAATAGAGGTGCTAAGTCACAAGGTCATAATTAGCAACAACATGACATATTTTAAAGAAATTTTTACATATGAAGGGGATCCCTTCATAATTGAAAGGTTGAATCCAATTGCCCGGTGCCATGGCTAAGATTGAGCAAAAAATGGCAGAAAAATGTGATAAGCACCTTGATTCCTTGCCTCTTCCTTGATTTTTGCCTCTTCTCCTAAATTTCTTATGTAGCTCCCCCACGTATGCTCCATAGAATCTTTCAAACCAGTGGAGGTGAGAAAGATGGTGTTCACATTTGTATCCCAAGCGTATTCACATCCAAATTGAGATGCCCTACGAGCAATATACCTCCCACCCTCTGCGCTAATCTCCTCTCAATTTAACAAAATGCAATGAGACAAGCAGCCAAACCCTTATTTAACAAAACAATGATGCAATGAAACAGGCGGCCAAACCCTTATTTAACAAAACAATGAAATGGGCAGGCACAACTCTTTTTCATTTTGACATGTTCAACTAAGTGTTGGTCGAAATTTTGACCAATGCTAAGTGCTGGTCAAAATTTCAACCAACATGGGCATGGATTAAAAAGAAGAAGAGATTTTTCCTTCCATATTGCGACCAATCTAAAACATTTTAATAAATGGTCACAAATTTTGGTTGCAAAATCATCACAAATGTACTAGTGTTGGGTGAAGATAGATGTATCACATAACTTTCTGAATAATGAACATTATTTGGAAAGGTTTCTAATGAGATGAGAATAGTAGACAGTTCTACTTGATTTATTGCAATGTTCAGTGCCACTTGCTCCAATTCTTTTTTCTCAAATCTCTTCTCTTCTCTTTGTAGCAACTTTTCTTATCCATTCATATATTCATTGAATTTATGGACAACTTCTACTAACTGAACCAAAATAGGTTGTGTACTATCAACCTTAGTGCTTAGTGCATCTACAAGTATGTTCTTCACATCTTCAAGCACTTGGCTTTCTCTACTTTTCTATTTTCTAAGCTTCACCTGCTTAACATTCTATTGCAAGTGTTCACCTATGAAATTCATTTGATGAAGATTCAAAGTAGATTTATCCAAATTTAGGATAACTATATCCTCATGAGTATTAATGTCTTCTTCTTTGCCCTTATCCTTACTTGAAACTTTAGTACTTGGTTTAGGCTTTCTCTCAATTGTCTTTGTAATTACTATCTGCATACTTGGAATTATAACAATAGAAAAAATAGAAGGTCTAACAACAAAATTAGATATTGCACTAATAGTGGAAATACCTAGTTGAAGTGTAGCCAAGGCTAATGATGGAGGAAGCACTAGCTTCTTAGTAGATGAAGTGTTGATCACTTTAGTTAATATAGTACTTAGCTAGATAGGTGCAAAGATTAATATGGTGTTGCAGTGGTTTCCACAACCAACTTGGTAGAAGCTTTTCCTAAGCTTGATGGTATTAAAGCTTTTCTTGGAGAGTGAGGAAATGAGGTCATCACTATTGCTGCAATCTTCTCTAGGTCAATTTACTCAATGCTCTAAATCTAAGGGAGATTCACGTTTGTAGCTTCCTGTTCTTGCTCCTCATCATCTAGATTTACGTAATCTATTTCTATATCTTCTTTGTCATTATTTTCATTTTCTTCCTTATCATCTTCATCATCTATGTCACTAACATGAACAACAAAATCACCCAGTTGATGTGGTTTGTAAATATTCTTCCATGTAGTTGTAGCTATCTTCACCACATGTTCAATGTCATTAACCAATATCATGCATCTTTTGAATTTCAAAGATACATTTTCTTCATTTTTCTTTATGGATTCTTTCACCTCTTTATCATTAAGACTCGAATGAGCTACCTCCAAGTTTGTTCAAATATATCTTTTGTAGTTTTCTTAGAATTTTCCCATCTTGGCTTGATTTATTGCATGAGCTCATTGGGATTTTTTTGTGCAAGTTGATCAGGTGAGTATTTTCATTTACCTAGTTATGGCATTATCATGTCTTCAACTTTCTTCTTCTCATCTGTAAACCTGCTCTCATAGTTGATAGATTTGAATTTTTACATGCCAGCTCTTGCATCAATTTCCTTTCATTTTTCCTAAAATGTAGGTGTAGGTCTTTTAAAAATAATTTCCTTGGCATATTCCTCACCTAATTTCAATTTCTTTCTTGATCTGGATCCTCTTCTTGTGAATACTACAATAGATGACTTGGTGGGTCTGGTTATGATAACCTTACCCTTCTTCCTAGTTCACTCTTCTTCTTTATATTTTTTTTCTTCTACTTCATATTTTACATCATCTCCTTTTCCTTCTGTCTACAAGAGAGTAGAATTTTCTTTCCATACTGTTGTTATCCTCTTCTTTAATTTACTAACTGCTTGAGGAAGTTTAATTTCAAGTTCTATTCTAGATTTTGCTTCATCAAAAGTACCAAAATATGCAGCCTTGGGATCCACAGGTTCTTTCAAAAGTGCCTCAATGATATCCTTGGTGTCATCAATGTTAACCTCATAGCTTAGAGGCTTAACCCAAACCACTCTAGGTTTGACTAATTGAATGTACACTCTATCACAATCTACCATAAAACAAAAATCATCCTTATAATCTTCTAAAAATTCCTTTGGAATTCTATGTTTTCAATTCATCCTTTCCTTCATTTGATTCAAAGTAATTTTCCATGATACTAAAAAAGTTCTCACCCATCTCTATTATATATTAATTAATCTGATACAATATAGGTACATCTTTTCTCCATGTGATTGAACCTTTTGAAGGGAAAAACTTTTGAACAAAGAAGAATACACAAGTCAATAGTGAACCAAACTTACATGGGTTGTTCTTTGAAGTCCTGATACTTTCCATGTTCTTGTTGAATTGATTTAGCATTAGCTTGGCAAGGTTGAAGGACATTTTTTTCTTTCCTACCTTGAGATCCAGATCAACTACCTCCCATGACACACTATTGAGATGACTAGAGCTATAGATTTTATGAGCTATCACATGAATTCCAAATTTTAGCTCCATTTTAGTCACACTTTTTATCTTCATATGTCTTCCATCCCACTCAACAAGAGCTTTTCTTTCTAGTTCTACCTGACTTAGGGTTGTGGTAGACTTTTCATTGTTCAACACTGGGAGCCCTATCATTCGATGAATCATTTTTTTTTGTTATTTGAATATGATGCTCCAACCATAGTTTTATTTTGTATACACAACTAAGAATAAGCCTTATCCATTATATCTGAAAGTCTCAGGGCATATGTGCATTATGTGTTAAACCCTTGGTCTCCAAATGTTGATGCTCAAGTTTCAATGCATCATTCACACATAAATTTTTTAGAGTCTCATTGATTTTTAGGGTTCCAATATCTTGTATTGAACAAAAAAAATGTGAATAAATAACATTAACAAGTAATACATTTATTGGAGTCTACGATTGAGCTCCAGTTGGATCAAGTGCTTCTACAATTATTCGACTTATCTTGAAGTTTGTTTCTTCCAACTAACTCCTTGAACCAACATCATGGATTCTTTCTTGTTTTCGTTGCTAGAAGATGCCATGTTCAATAGGGTTTATGAAGATGTGAAAATCTTCAATAGCAAACACATAGATTTCTTGGAAGCATAGAAGTTAGCCTTTTCAAATAGCTCTTCTAAAGTTCATGGTGATAAATGAATTTTATATACTTCTTTTAACAAATTTTTACTTTTCAATCACCATAAATGCTTGGTATGATCGCTTATTTGGTGACAAACATTCTTCCACTTGGCTTGACCTTGATACTGAGTAGAGCTATTCATAACTTAGAGTCCACACAATGTTTTAGTGTATTGTGACCTTGCTTGGTAGGGTTTTGCAACCTGACCTAGCTTGGTAAGGTCTTGATTTCCCTTAGTCACTTAGTGATCCCCTTGAATGTTGATATGGAACTTTCCTTCTAGTTGGTTGGAACTAATGTAAGATGTCTACTTTAGAGTCTTAGTTTCATTCATCCCTGTGTGATATCAAGTTGAAATGCTTGAGTCACCCAATTCTTGAGTGACATGTGCTTCATGGCTTCGACTTGCATTCTAAGAAGATTTTGAAATCCATTTTTGCCACATCTACTTTTTGATATTGTTAGCTTTGACTTTATTTTCATCTTCTATCGTTCCAATATTCATATAGTTCTTGGAAATATGTCCAACTTCTATACAAATAAAACATTTTCTAGTGGTGTCTCTTATCCTCATGTGATGCTTCACACAATTTCCTCCAATGTGTCCAATTTGTTTTGCATTCAGGAGATTTGTGTCTATCCTTCTTGCATTTGTGACATCTACCTTCAAATTTAGGTTTCTCTTTGCATTCACTAGCTCTATGACCATACTTATTGCAATTGTAACACTTTCCATTGAATTTTTATTTACCATTACTCCAACATTTGTTTGATGTGTGACCTAACTTACCACAATGATTGCAAGTAGGCCTTTGATTCTTTTGAGCTCCTTGCTTGGATGATTTACCTTCTTCTATGTATCCTATTCCTACTTTTCCTTTCTATATGTATTGATATTGCTCATTCAACTAATTCATGTCTGCTTGAAATTCCATCATCCTCTCATTGGTTTTCTTTTTAGAGTTTATATTATTTTGTAATCTTTTGTTCTTTAATCTTAGATTCATGATTTCTTCATTTCCATTAGTGATCTAATCAATGAATTCTACCTATTGAAGGGATAAATGTTGAATTTCATTATTCTTTTCTTCTATCTCTTCTTTGGCTTTGTCTTTCTCTTCCATGACTTCACATAATCTTGCTGACTGAATTTCTTGTTATCTTTTCAGCTTTCTAACTTCTTGTAGATTGTAATTCTTTTCCAATAGGTCTCTGATTGCCTCATTAGCTCCATCTGAATTTCTTTATGGATAGTTATCTTCAATTCTTTCTCTAGCATAGAGTTTGTCATTGATTCATACTACAAGATCTTTTCTTCTTTTCAAGGATTAAGGGAGTTTCTCCTTTGCTTTCTTTAGTTTCCCAATAGCCAATTCCAAATCCAACTTTTCATTCTCAATAGATTTATCTAGCATGTATACCTCCATTTCTTTTGATCTTTGCTAATGCTATTAAACTTGTTCTCTAAGAACCTCAAAGCTCTGATATCAATTTTTTGAAACATAGGATAGGCTAGGGTACTAAGAGGGTAGGGGTGAATCAAAAACCAAAATAATTTAATCTTATTATACCAAGTGATCCTCATTTATATACAGATCTAATTGCATGCATAAAAGACTAAAAGTAATAAAACATTCATAACATATTGACACTAGATATAGGACCCTCAAACATTCCAAATAGAAAGTAAAATTGTGCTGGCGATGATATCCAAAAGCTTTAGTACTATAGTATAAATTTGGTTGGTTAAGGCTTACAATTGATCACTTCTGGTGATTTTCCCTAATAGGAGCAATAAGGACTATTGGGTCCACCTTGTTATAGGATATATGAAACATACAATGAAGTATGCACTCAGTAAAGAGATTTGAAAATGATTGTTAAGTATATCTTGTGAAAGAATTTAATTATTCCACTTCTTAGGATGGAACAATGGCTGATCTTATGATTGACAACTCTGATTTGCTAGTTGAGATTCCTTTGAAGTGTAACAATCACCTTGCTATGATAGATAAATCTTTGCTACTCTTATACTTCTCATAGCCTTCTTAATTCACACTTCTGCTCTTATTATATCTCACATATATTATTCTTTTGGATGTGATAAAATACATTTCACATATACAAATCCAAATTACAATTCATCAAAGTTTGCTACAATACAAGTTTCACCAAAATACACAAAGTTATCTCAACCATTGGCACTCAAGTTATGAAGAAAATCTTGGTGAGTTTCTAATACTAGGAAACCAATGTCAAAACTTGGCACCATCATCCTCCTGATAGATGTAGAAGCTTAGTTCATACTAATCATTTCCAAGAAGTCTAAACTCAATCAGCACTGGTGACTTAATGAACACCATAAAACTCAGCATATAAACTAAATTTCTTGGTTGACATTGCAATAATCGGTCTACACTAACATTGTGAGCTTGGTATAAACTTAATCACTTGCTTGACACTTCCTAGCTTGATCAACACTAGATTCATATCACTATTAGACACAAGAGACCATGAATGATACTTTGCAACTCAGTTAATACTAAGAAGCTTGATTTTTACAATTACGTATCAACTCAGTAGATACTATTTGGTGTGAATTAAATATTAATTCTAGAACTTGGTAGCAACTATAAAACTTGGTAGAGCCTAGATTACTTGATTGTCATTGTAGACTGCAAGATAAGCTTGATAGCTACTAGTCATTTGACTAAGTGTGAGTCACTAATAAAAAAACTTGACCATAATGTAAACAATATTTATGGTATATCATTGCAATTGTGGACATATGCTACATCTTTCCTATTATATTTAAGATCTACAATATATATCATGATCAATCCTTATTGACAAGGTTTTCTACAAGAAAGGTAAATACTTTTATTTATTTTGTTTCACTTACATACATTTACATTTACATTTCAAGTTTGATACCTCAATCTAGGGAAAGCCCTTCCCTAGCATAACCCCAAAAAAAAGGTTTTCATGCATGTAGGAACATGATAGTAGAATTTTTCATGTAGATCTTGAAATAACTCCTGTGATGCTCTTTGGAGAGGATGGTTCAATTTTGTTACAGTATCATAAGACTACATCAACTTTGTGGAAGGATGTTCTTCCTGAGGTTGACCTAGTTCTTTTTGCTTTCTTGATAAATGATTTCATGGTTTTATTCCTTTCATCCATTTATTCAGCAATCCACAATTAGATATCTAGAAACAAGCTCACATCCATGACTTTTGGAGCTGAAAGACACCTTCCCTTACATATTTCAAGGTGAGTCATTTATATTTTATTTTCTTTCACATATATGTATGTGTGTGTGTGTGTGTGTGTGTGTAAATACATATATACATATATACATGTATATATACATGTATATATGTATGTATATGTATATATATATATATGTATATATATATTTATATATATATATATATGTGTGTGTATATATATGTATGTATATATATATATGTATATATATATATATATATACATATATATATATATATGTATATATATATATATATATACATATATATACATATATATATATATATATATATATATATATATATATATATATATATATATATATATAAGAAGTCGGTGCAAAATTAAAAGAATTCAGAAATAGTAGCTAAACTTTCAGGAGGCATAACTTTTGAACCGTAGCTTCGATTGACCAACCGTTTACACTTCTAGAAAGCTCTTAGAGTGCTCTATAGCCCTATGGAGGAGCTTTTCTCATTCTCCATTTTTTAGGCTTGTATGAGGTCATTTACCACTTCGAACCTGACTTTGAAGCATTCTTAAAAGGTCTCCAAAAATTGAAAAACTGCAATAACTTTCAAACCATCCAGCCTTTTGACCTAACTCTTTTTTTGGAATGTTGTAAATTAAAATTTTAATCATCCCTCCAATTTAAACCTTATATCTTACCATAATTATGGCTCAATTACATAGTCCTATTTTCCTGGCATTTATACGTATCCCAAGATGCTTAAAAACTCTAGCCTAGAACACTAATAGTGGAACTGTGAGAGTTGAAACCTTTATTTGACCCAAATGGATATCCAGAAATGAAAACACATGAAACAAAAACTATGTCATTTATATTTTATTTCCTTTCACATATGTGTGTGTGTGTGTGTGTGTGTGTGTGTGTGTGTGTGTGTATCTATATGTATATATGTAGATATATACATATATAGATATAGATATAGATATATATATATATATATATACATATATATATATATTTGTATATATATAGATATATATATATATATATATATATTTATATATGTATATATATATATCTATATATCTACATATATGTATATATATATGTATATATATACATATATATATGTATATATATACATATATATATATATATATATATATACATACATATATGGATATATATACATACATACATATATATATGTATGTATATATATATATGTATATATATAGATATATACATATATACATACATATATATATCTATATATATACATCTATATATGTATGTATATATGTATATATATACATACATATATACATATATATATGTATATGTATATGTGTATATATACATACACACACACACACACACACACACACACACACATTCACACACACATATATACATGATGTAAGAGCATCCAAAGGTATAAGGGCAATCTTGTGTCACCCAAAAAAAAATTTAAATATAGTTTTTGTTTCATGTGTTTTCATTTCTGGATATCCATTTGCGTCAAATAAAGGTTTCAACTCTCACAATTTCACTATTAGTGTCTGGGTTAGAGTTTTTAAGCACCTTGGGATACGTGTAAATGCTAAAAAAATAGGACTATGTAATTGAGCCATAATTATGGTGAAATATAAGGTTTAAATTGGAGGGATGATTAAAATTGTAATTTAGAACATTCCAAAAAAAGAGTCAGGTCAAAAGGCTGCACAGTTTGAAAGTTATCGCAGTTTTTCAATTTTTGGAGACCTCCTAAAAATGCTTCAAAGTCAGGTTCAAGGTATTAAATGACCTCATACAAGCCTAAAAAATGGCGGATGATAAAAGCTCCTCCATAGGGCTATAGAGCACTCTAAGATCTTTCCAAAAGTGTAAACGATTGGTCAATCAAAGCTATGGTTCAAAAGTTATGCCTCCCAAAAGTTTGGCTACCATTTTTGGATTCTTCTAATTTTGCACCAACTTTTGGAGCCTTCCATTTTGGCGATGGATGTCAACTAGCAGTTTCTAGAATGTATTCCTAATTTTTAACCTTTTGGGATCTATTTAAGAACATTTCTAGCATTGTAAAAGGCAGTTCAAATTAGAGTTTGAGAGAAGGTACTCGGAGAAGAAATTATCTCCAGATTTATACTATTGTAAGCCCATAGGGCATGTTTTGGAGTCTGTTTACTCTACACTAAGTGTATTAGCATATTTTTATAGTTAATAAATTTTTTCCTTTCCTATTGTGTCCATTCTATACTTGGGTTGTGTCTCCATCAATATATATATATATATATATATATATATATATATATATATATATATATATATATATATATATATATATATATATATATATATATTGTGTGTGTGTGTGTGTGCGTGCGCGTGCACTTGAAGTGTAGAACCTATCATGGAACAACAATTGTTTTTTCAATGATGTCAAACCTATTTCTTGTTGGTGAGACAATTTATTTTTTCTCTGAAAGCTATCATTTGTTTGATGTATGAGGATTTGAGAATAGGAGATAACAAGAGAACCTAGAGAAAGGATAGGTTATTTAGTGTATAAAAGGAGCACTAAGACCAACTTAGACATTGATAATATTGTGTATTTTTTATGTACTTAAGGATAAAGTAACTGGTTAGTTTAGTTAAGCCAAGAAGAAATGTTTTAATTAAAAAAGTGTCTGCCAAGCCTGGGCAAGAAAATAGTGTAAGCTGAGAAAATTCTAGTTCAAGCCAAGTAGGAAATTAGTATATGTCGAGCATCAATAAAATTTAGTAAGTGTCAAGCATTAGTAAAATAATAGTACTAACTGAGATTGAGAAGATGTAGTTGGTGCCGAGCAACTTAGTGATGGTCAAGCAGCAAAAGACTATTATTATCGAGTGAACAATGTAGATATCAAGTGATAGTAAAAAGTATTAAGTCAAAGATTTGTCAAATTTGAGATGACTAATTTGATTTATTTAATTATGTAAAGCATGTGGAAGATAAGTAGGATGAGCTAGTGGCACATAATTTGAGATAAATTATTTTCATGCAAATTTAAGGATGATTGTAGAAGAGGTTTTTAGAGGAACTAATATAGAAAGGAGGGTAGATTCATTGAATCTTACCTAACCCTAAAATGGACAATTTTGGTTAAATGGAAAAGGATCTCAATTCTCTATTTATAGAGATACCAAGATAGAAGCAAAGGTTTTCATGTGTGAGAACCTAAGGAAGACAAGAATTCAAGGGTGTTGCTTCATTTGGTGGCTGCATCAAATGGACTATAATTACATACAAAGCAAGAGGGCTTAAGAGGTTGAGTGCTTGAGGGTAGACAAGCTACCAAAGATGAACAGTATGAATGCAAAGCAAAATGGGGGACTACACTAGAGATTTGTAATTTGTAAGTGAGTTGTACTTCATTATTAGCTCAATTCCTGTAGTTACTTTCTAGCAATTATATCAATGTGGATAAATCCTTTGGATTAAGTTTGACCTAATAGTCATTTGTAAATCATTTAACTGGGTGACATTCTAATGGAATGTTCTATAGTCCTCTAACAAGGCTCACACCTAATATGATGATTGAAATCCTTTAACCAGGTCACATTTAATTGTGTGTATTGTAACCTTTAATAGGGTTGGCCTTTAATTGGGCATCACTTAAGAAGAGTGAAATTAGGTAGCATATTACTAGTGGTTTTTCCCAAATTGAGTTTCCACGTAAGATCCTTATGTCAAATTGTGTGAATAAGTTTGTAGCATTTCATGTTTATATTTCAGGAAAGTTATTTTGACCTAGGATAGTGACCTATTAAGTTAAGGTATTGTATGATCTAATGGATGCATGCATGTTATGGTTTTATGGATATGAATCTATTAAGCACTAAGAAGTTTTATTTTTACATCTGGACCTTGGATAACTGATTCACACCCCCCCCACTAGTTATTCTAAAGAATTCCAACAATTGGTCTCAGATCATTGGTGCTTTTGAGGAAATAGTTTGAAGGTACTAAAAGCTAAAGATCAAGATGTATGGAAAGGAGCTGCCCAAATTGAACAAGGAAAATTTTCTTGCATGGAAAATTTTGATGAAGCTACATCTAGAACATCTTGGAGATTATGAAAAATCAACCATCATCACTGAGCTTGTTGATCCTATTGGAGCCCTTACTACTGATGATTTGAGAAAGAGGAAAGAACACAATCAGGCAATGTTAGAGCTTACTTCTTCCCTAAGCTACTCAAAGTTTGATGACACCAAAGGATGTAATTCTACTATGAAGATGTGGGATGCTATAGAGACAATCTATGGAGGAGATAAGAATTTTTTGAGAGCCAAAGATGAAAATATAAGAGGAAATTTTGATGACATGATAATGCAAGAAATTTAGACTATAGTCCAATATTACACAAAAATCAAAGATGTTGTAAATGCTATCAGAGGAGAAATGGTGTTATTGAAGATGAGAGTGTGAATAACAAAGGATTGAGAACCTTGTTGCCTATCTATGCATTTAGAGTCTCTGTCATACTAGAACTAAGGTATGTTACTAGTAGTAACATAACCCTTGAAGGAAGGATGGCTAGAATCACTACTTTGAACTCTCTAATATTGATAAATTTAAAACTGATGATGCAGGAGCATCCCATACTCATCCGGGGCACATTGGAGATTCAAGGACATATAGAGGTCTTGGAGCATCTCATGATATCAATTGGTCTATTTTACAACCCATCATGGTTTTTGAAAGAACAAAAGGTTATAGTTTTGTATGATGTATGGGCTGATTCCAATGTTGAAGATTTGTAATTGATCCTTGGAATGGGATCTAGTGGTTGTTTAAGGTAGAGAAGTCATTAGTTAGGGTCTAGTAGTATGTCATAACAACCCCAAGTCGTTGCATACGTTAAAATAGTCAATAAGTCCCTTTAGACATAGTTTCATGCTTTAAAAAAATTCAAATTTTGCATAAAAGCCATTTTGGAGGGAAACCTTCTAATTTGAATTTTATAAAGGGATAGGTAGTGAAACGAATTGGAGTTAGTTAAGGAGGTTGAGAACTATCTCCTGAACACATATATATATGTTCAGGAGATAGTTCTCAACCTCCTTAACTAACTCCAATTCGTTTCACTACCTATCCCTTTATAAAATTCAAATTAGAAGGTTTCCCTCCAAAATGGCTTTTATGCAAAATTTGAATTTTTTTAAAGCATGAAACTATTTCTAAAGGGATTTATTGACTATTTTAACGTATGCAACGACTTAAAGTTGCAAGGTACTTAGGAGGTTTGAAATTTGCCATTCAAGATAAGTTTGTTGCTGCTAATCCTAGAAGTGTGAAAGAGTGTTACCAGATGGCTTTGAGGATAGAGGAAAAGTTAAAGAGGAAAAATGAAAGACACAACAACACAAGGGGAGGATCTTCTATGAGAGGAAGAGGAGGAAGGCCAACTCAGGTTTGGGAGGAGAAGGACAAAGGTCCAAGTTCTAATTCAAGAGGAGGAAAAAATTAGAGAGGTGGTAGGAGTGGACAAGGAAGAGGAAGTGGTATGTTCACAGGTACATGCTTCACATGTGGAGGAGTGGGGCATCAATCCTACCAATGCCCTGAAAAGGGAAAGGAGAGGAGGATACACCTAATTCAGGAGGAAAATAAAGAAGAAGAGGAAGTAAGGAAAAATAGTAAGGTAGACCCTGAGACAGGAGAATCCTTAATGATTAGGAGAGGAAAGGAATGGACACCACAAGTAAGTATTTTCAGGACTAATTTTTGGATACAAGGTAAAGTTTATAAATTGGTCATAGATTCAGGTACTTGCAGCAATTTAATTTCATGGGATGTTGTCAATGCATTGAAGTTACCTATTCAACACCATCCTAAGCCATACTATGCTACATGGGTGGAAGACAATCAAAATTTCATAGTGCATCATCAGGCCATGATAAGCTTTTCAATTGGTGAGTACACTGATCAAGTACTATGTGATGTTGTAAATATGAACTGTGCACATGTCATCCTAGGTAGAACTTGGCAAGTATCTAGGAGAGTTACACATGACTGCTACACCAATATTTATACCCTATGGAGTAATGGGAAGAGGATTGATTTGACACCATTACCTTGCAAAGGACATGAGTCTCTTCTTATAGGAAGCATCAGAGAACTTGATACTGGTCAGGCAGAGGGCAGAATGAAGATGAGACAGTAGCAACTGATGACAGACAAAGGACAGAACATACTGAATTCTGTGATAAAGATGAAGGAAAAATTTCAAGGTGGTGAAGGACTGTGGATTGGTGAAGTCTACTGTCCTATCAGAGGACATGAAAGGTACCATGAAAAGAGGGTACAACAGCATGTGGGAAGACAGCAGGAGTACTGTCTCAAGGGGACTGGAATAAAGACTGTCCAAGCAAACAGAGACACAGTTGAAACAGTAATGGTGACTGCTGCAAGGGCAGGAATTAAGATTTCTAATAAATGTTTGAATGTTTTGCATGTAGGTAATAAGAAGAGAGGGCATTTTACACCAGGAGATTTCATTCCTAAGAAGCATATGCAGCAATATGGAGTGAAGGAAACCATCCATGTGAAACAATGTTCTTGGGACAAGAACAACTTTCAAGGTGGTGAATTTGATGCAGGAGCATCCCATACTCATCCAGGGCACATTGGAGATTCAAGGACATATAGAGGTCTTGGAGCATCTCATGATATCAATTGGTCTATTTTACAACCCATCATGGTTTTTGAAAGAACAAAAGGTTATAGTTTTGTATGATGTATGGGCTGATTCCAATGTTGAAGAGTTGTAATTGATCCTTGGAATGGGATCTAGTGGTTGTTTAAGGTAGAGAAGTCATTAGTTAGGGTCTAGTAGTATGTCATAACAACCCCAAGTCATTGCATACATTAAAATAGTCAATAAGTCCTTTTAGACATAGTTTCATGCTTTAAAAAATTTCAAATTTTGCATAAAAGCCATTTTGGAGGGAAACCTTCTAATTTGAATTTTATAAAGGGATAGGTAGTGAAACGAATTGGAGTTAGTTAAGGAGGTTGAGAACTATCTCCTAAACATATATATATGTGTTGGTACGGCCTGTACCTTAAGATAGTACGGACTGTTATAGAATTTGCAATAAAAGTGCTTCACTTCAAGAGCAATTTGAAGAATCCTTTGTTTTGTAAGCATTTTTTTGATATTGGAATGAATGGTAATATCATTTTAGATATGTATTGAGGTGATTCATAGGGTTTTGCACTCAGATTTGAAGATTTGGTCATCAAAATTCTGTACTGTTGGCTGTAACAGTCATATTTTAGGCATTTTTGACAGTTTTCTTTGATTAATCATGGTATTTCCATGAAATGTTTACTGTTTCTTCATGGAATACCATCCATTTAACACTTATTATTATTACTAACCTTGTATTCAGCATTTAACCAGTGATTGGTGGCCACCAAAGCAATTAAGGTGTGAAAAAAAGAGGAAAATCCGAAGGGACAAGTATAGCAGCAAAGAATCTACCTTAAGGAGGTAGGGTTTTTATGTTTGCTAGAGTTAGGGCATGCCATAAATATGGTGTTCCATCTTTGAACAGATTCTAGAAGTGATTGGAAGTGGGAGAACCGTAAAGCCCTTGTTTTATGCCATTTAATGAGAGGGTTTGTTGGAAATCGTGCCTAGAAAGGTCAACTTGGAAGAAAGATTAAGGAATCCTTAGTTTGACATCAAAATACCATATTGTAGAAAGGTTGAGAGTCAGGGGACAAGTTTGAAGGGTACTTGCTTTGTAAAAGTGGCTTAAAAGGCCTAATTTTGAGACAAAACTGTCCTATTCCGTACAATCTTTCCAAAATAGTGATATCTGATTTTTTAATATGTTATAAAAATATGAAAAGGGTATCTAAAAATCATATTGTTTTTTTTTGGTGTTTTGTAAAGTTTGGAAGAAAAGTCAAGAAAACAGGGTCTGCTGATCCGAAGAAGAGAGTAGCCTAGTCAAGAGGGGTAACTTGGGTTTGTGCATGAACTTGGTTTTGGGATTGTAAAACCTATTTATACATGTCATTTTGAGTCTGTTGAAACACTGTGTGGGGTTCAAAGAGATAGTTGAGGGTCTATTCCATATTTGTGGTATTTTCCCTTTAAGGTGTCTTAGAACCTAATAGGAACCTTGGGAGTTTGAATCAGTTTTGTGGGAATCCATCACCTTTTGCATGCCACTCTGCATCAACTGAAAATGTTGAATTTGCTTTCAAAGATAAACTATCACTAAAAGAACCTAAAGAGGAAAATAAAAAGGTCAAGCATGTGTCTAGTGACAGTGATGCATATGAAGATGATATAGAAGAGCTTGAAGCATTTCTAGTAAGGAGATTTCACAAAGGTAAAGGGAGATACAGAGGTAAGAAACCTATCATATTTTTTAATTGTAATGAGGTTGTTCATATTCTTGCTAGGTGTCCAAAGAAGAAGAACGATAGAAGTGGGGATAAATATAGAAATAAAAGAGATGAGAACAACAAAGACTATAAAGATAAAGGAAAGAAGTCTCACTATTGTTGAAGAGGAAAAAAAAGATGGATCTGATGACCATGATGATGAATTTTTGTATGTTGCTATAAAAGATGATTTTGATGAGGATGAGGTAGTTGCATTGATATCTTATGTAAAAAAAAGTGACAGATGGATCATTGATAGTGGGTGTTCACATTACGTGACTGGAGATAAATGTAAGTTCATTACCCTTGATTATTATAATGGAAATAGTGTTAGATTTGGTAATGATGCACCCTACCTAAAAAAGGTAAAGGATCAATCAAAATGACAAAAAAGATCATGTGTGACAATGCTTACTATGTAGAAGGACATAACTATAACTTGTTGAGTGTGTCACAATTGAATAGTTTAGGTTGAAATTTTAAATTTGATAACAAGAATGAAAAGATCTATGGAATTTATGGAAAACTAATTATAAATGGAGATCAAACTAGAGGTAATATGTTTTACCTTGACATGACCTTGTTGTAGAATTTGATGATGTGTGGCTATGGCATAAGGGGTTATGTCATGTTAACTTTTATAACTTAGTTAGTATTAGTAACATGAAAAGAGTCGGAGGTTTTCCAAAACTAAAGAAACTTGATGATGTGATTTTCAAATAATGTTAGTTAGGCAAGATGTCAAAATCTAGTATTAAAAGTAAGACTCACTCCTCAAAAGAAGTTTTGGAATTAGTTCATATTAATTTTGGAATCCTTTCAAATAAATAAGAGAGGGAGCGGGGGGTTGAATCAGTTATCCAAGGTTTGGATGTATAAATAAAACTTCTCATAGCTTAATGAACCCATAAAACATTCATACTCATCCATGCATTTTTAATATTATGTAATCACTAAAACTTGTAGCTTACTATCAAATCAACTTGCAAAAATGTAAAGCATGAAAGATAACATATTTATCAACACACTTGACATAATAATTTATGTGGAAAACCAATTTAGGAAAAACCACTAGTAACATGCTACTCCTTTTCACTCTTTTGAAGTGATGCCCTATGAAAGGCCAACCTTGTTAAAGGTAACAATACACACTATTAAATGTGACCTGGTTAAGGGATTTCAATCACCCTAGTAGAACTGAGCCTTATTAGAGGACTTTAGGTCATTCACTTGGAATGCCACCAAGTTAAAGGATTTACAAATTATTGTTATATCAACCTTAATCCAAAGGATTTACCCTAGACCGATACAATTATTAGAGAGTAACAATAGAGCTTTGATCGGATACAACTTACAACTTCTCTTGCAAATTACAAATCTCTGTTCAATCCTCAATTCTACTTGGCTTTCATACTTTATAGCTCTAATAGCTTGTTCACCCTTCATACATTAATATCCTTAAGTTTTCTTGCTTAACATGCCATTGTAGACTCTTCTCTTAGGTTACTTGATGAAGAAAAACCCTTGACTCCTTCTCTTTCTTAGGTTCTCACACATGAAATCTTTGCTTCATGACCAAACATTTCTATAAATAGGAAATTAGGATATTTTCCTGGTCATTTTTATATCATCCCATTTAGGTTTAGGATGGATTGGGTAGGATATAATGTATCTACCCCATATCTCATATCTCTTCTAGAAAATTCTGCTTCTAGAATATATTTGAATTCACCTAAAAATGGTTTACATCAAATTTTGTGACACCAGCTCATCAACCTTATCTTCCTCCTAGTTCACAAAATTCAAGAAAAGAAACTTGTTAGCTCAAATTTAGTGAATCTTTGATCTTTTAAATAATATAGTAGCTTAGCATTATTATCCTTCTAATGCTCAACACATACTATGTTTCTTGGCATCAACTATTAAACTGCTCAACATCAACTAAAGTTTACTAGTGCTCAGCATCAACTAAAATTTACTCGGCATCAACTGTCTTGCTCAGCATCCATTAGAATTTTCTTTTACTTGGCTCCAACTAATTTTTTTCTCAACTTGCACTAACTTTTCTTGGCACCTATTATCCACTTGGTCAAGCTTGGTAGACAAACTTTCTGTAACTTATTCTTATAAAATGTCTAAGTGTAACCAACCTTTATAACCTTAAGTCGATTATCAATACATCATGTCATCACTAGCTTAATTGATCCTTGTACTTCATTACATAATCATAACTCAACCTTCCCTCTAGGTGCTATTTTTACCTCTGATTGATAAAATCCTCTTCATCAATCAACTAAGGGATAGTACTTGAATCTTATAAGTAGTTGTCTTATAAACAAATAGTAGGTTTGACATCAGTCACAAAACAATGATTGAAACACATAGTCTTTTTCAACAATATCCTCTTTCAATAATCTCTCTCAGGAATGATTTTTTCAATTAGATCTCAACAATCTCCATCTTTGGCATTGATGGCAAATCAAACTGATCAACTAAGTTAATCAAATAATAAATATTGTGGTCAACCAAACTGACAAGGTTAAAATAGTAAGACAATAACAAAAATAAAACTTGTATCAAAATTTCTCCCTTTATTAACAGCTTCCATATTTTGATTAGGTTAGGATTTCTTCCTCTTTCTTACATTGTTCTCTATATTTTTCATCATACATCAACAATTATCTCCCTCTAAGATCAATAGCACTCTCCAACTCTTTGACAAAAATCTCTTGATATCTCCCTCTAATATACTTTCTCTAGTAATGATCAGTTTAATTTTCTTTTCTCCCTCTTTGATAACAATGCCAAAGACATATCATCTTTTCATCTTAAACATGCAGATATAGGCTTTTGTAGTTTCTTTAGTTTCTCCCTCTTTCATCTTGCTTGTGATTATTTTGAAGTTTTAGCACTTTGATTTGTTAGGAATAAGGTGTCTCAACCTTGGATAATTCCTATTCTTATTATTTGTTTTATAAAATATATTTCTTGCAAATAATGTTGATGTGTCGGCATCTTGAATTGTGTATAAGGAGATCATAGCTAAAACGGTTATGACGGATTCCTATGACATGTAAGAGCTATGTTAGGAAGATTCAATGACAGGTGAAGACATGTGGCAATTGATAAATTTGAGTACTATACACTCTACCCCAATAGTGGGGTTCTATTTTCTCAGAGAATGGTAAAACCCTAATACGGTTACCTTTGGGAGTAGCCCTAAAAGTGAAGCGCATGTTATAAGCATTTTTAGGGTTGCAAAGAGGTGGATGCAAAAAAGTGTATTGTTGGTACTGTGAGTTTCTACTAGAGTCTTCTGTTGTCGCTGTTGAACTTGCATTGCAAGTGTATTGTAACCTTGTGTTGAAGATAATACATTGTGCAGGTTTTGAAGGGGTGGGGTTGTTTTACCAAAAGGTTTTTCCGCAGTGGAAAATTTTTGTGTTATGTTTTTATTTCTTTGTCTATTTTCTTTATGCTTGCTTGGCTGAAATATTGTTGTTTACATGATATTGAATCTATAAGTGTAAAGGATTTTAATAGGATTTGCACCATACTTCTCTTAAGAGATTATTGTAGGAAGCTATTTCTTCACCTGAGTTTCCTTACAAGTGGTATCAAAGCTTGATCAAATTTTGATCCTAGTTGTTGGGTAGGGTTTTTTGAACTAATCTCAAGTTGAGTGGGAGTCTTGTGCAGAGCATCCTAAATCTTATTTGCAAATTGAGATGGTGAGTTCATCATATGGAAGAATGGAGGTGGAGAAATTTAATGGCACTAACTTTGAGTTGTGGAAACTCAAGATGGAAGACATGTTGGAAGATCATGACCTATGGGAAGCGACTTCAAATTCTACAAGACCAGTAACTGTAACTCAAGCAGATTGGGATATCAAATATCGTAAAGCTAAGGGTCTCATAAGACTTTGTTTAATCGATGCAATTCTTCTGAATGTTCTAGATGAGAAAATCACATATAGTTTGTGGGAAAGACTTGGAGTCGTGAATCTAGCTAAATCTTTGGTGAACAAGTTGTTCCTAAGGAAGAAGTTGTACTCTCTACAAATGGAGGAAGGCAGATCCTTAACAGATCATTTAAATGCATTTAATCTACTGGCTACACAGTTGACATCAGCTAGTGTCAAGTTAGAGGAGGAGGATTGTTGCTACACACTTTTGTGTTCTTTACTGGATTCATGGGGCCATCTTGTGATGGCTCTCAGAAGCATGTTAGTCACTTTCAAAATGGCTGATGTGGTATCTTCAAAGCTATTAGAGGAGATGTAGAGAAAGGCTTCCATTTCAAAAAAAGATGCCCTTGCTGTTCATGGGAGATCCACAGAAAGAGGGAAGAAAAATGAAAATAAGTCTGACAATAAGGGTAAGGGTAGATCCAAATCCTGTGGGAAGTCAAAGACTTCCAATAAGTCCGAGGAAAAATGTTGGAACTGTGATAAATTGGGGCACTTCTGTAAAGATTGCAAAGAGCCGAAGAAGAAGAAGAAAGGTTCAGATTCAGCTTCAGAAAGATCTCAAGAAGATGGTGATGCATTCATCATAGCTTTGGCAGCCCATGCATTTGATTATGTGTGGTTGGTTGACTCAGGTGCATCTTTTCACATGACCTCTCATCAAAACTAGTTCTCAAAATATGAAGAGTTCGATGGTGGAAAGGTGTACTTGGGTGATGATTCTCACCTAAAGATACTTGGATGTGGAAGGGTCACTATCAAATTTCTTGATGGACAAGTAAAGGGAATCAATGGAGTTATGCACATTCGAAGTTTGGCACGAAACCTATTATCTATAAGTATGCTAAATAATGTAGGTGTGCAAGTTGTTTTCGTGAAAGAAGGATGCAAGATTATGAGAGGACCGATAGTGATTGAAAGGGGTACTAGGAGAGGTACCTTATTTCAGCTAGATGAATGTATTCCTCTATGTAATAGTTCTTCATCCTCACCATCTAAACAAGAAGTGAAGAATACTATGGTTATTGGTTCTGATGGCAATGCAAACACTTTGGAAGGTAAGCTTCTTGCAGAAAAGACAATGTTGTGGCATTTGAGATTTGGTCACATTGGAGAAAAGGGTCTCAGAACCCTAAAAAATAAAAAATCTTGTCAAGGGGTTAAATTATTGTAATCTCAAGTTCAACTTCTCTGAACACCGTGTCTATGGTAAAAAAAATTGTGTTCAGTTTTACTCTAGTTCTCACAAATCTTCTGATGTTTTGGATCTTATTCATTCTAATGTATTTGGTCCTATAAAAGTTCCTTCAATCTCCAAGTCTATATTTTTTGTATCTTTCATAGATGATTATAGTAGAAGGACATGGATTTATTTCCTTAAAAGTAAGACACGAGTCTTTAGTCGATTCAAGGAATTTAAAGCCCTTGTAGAGAATCAGACTAGTAAGAAGATTAAGTGTGTGAGAACTGACAATGGTGGTGAGTTTTGCTCATTAGAGTTTGAACAATTTTGTAAAGAACAAGGTATCAAGAGGCATAAGACAACTCCTTATACCCCACAAAAAAATGGAGTTGTAGAGAGAATGAATAGGACACTGATGGAGAAGGCTAGGAGTATGCTTAGTGGAGTTTGTTTAGAACAAATGTTTTGGGCTAAAGCTATGGCCACTACTTGCTATCTGGTTAAATGATCTCCTACATTAGCCCTTGTTGGTAAGACACCCATGGAGGTGTGGTCTGGTAAGAAGCCTTCAATTAGACATCTTCGTGTTTTTGGTTGTGAAGCTTATGGACATGTTCCAAAGGAGAAAAGATCTAAGTTGGAAAACAAAGTTGTTAAATGTATTTTCATTGGGTACAGTTCTGGTGTGAAAGGATACAAGCTTTGGGATCCTGAAACTAGTAAGGTGTTGTATAGTAGAAATGTTATTTTTAGAGAGCTAACATCTTCTCCTATTATGCTACAACCAGATGAAAAAGAAAAGGAAAAAGATGTTGTTCAGTTCCCTCCTACCCCTAAGAAGGTTGAACAGAGAGATCATGTTGGGTCTAATAATGAGGAGAGCTCTAGTAGCTCTGATAGTTTTGAAGAAGAGGAAGAACAACCTCAACCGCAACCCTTGAGGAGATCCACAAGAGAAAGAAAGTGACCAAAAATGTTTGGTTATTCTATGTTGGATTCTAGTTGTACTTTTTCTTTGATTACTAACACTGATGAGCCTAGATCTATGAAAGAGGCTTTGGGCATGGAAGATGCAAGTTCCTGGATTGAGGCTATGGATGATGAGATGGCTTCATTAGAGAAAAGAAAAACTTGGGACTGTGTACCTTTTCCTAAAGGGAGAAAATTTGTTGCCTCTAAATGGGTGTTCAAGAAGAAATTCTATGTAGATGGCAGTGTTGAAAGGTACAAAGCTAGATTGGTTGCAAAGGGATATTTACAGGTAGAGGGATTAGATTACGGTGAAATATTCTCTCTTGTTGCAAAGTTGACATCCATTAGATTTCTATTATCTCTTACTGCATCATATGATTTAGAGATAGAATAGATGGGTGTGAAGATAGCTTTCCTTCATGGTGATTTGGAGGAAGAGATTTATATGTCATAGCCTGAGCACTACATTGTTAAAGGTAAAGAATCATTAGTTTGTAGATTAAAGAAATCTCTATATGGTTTGAAACAATCTCCTAGGATGTGGTACCTTAAATTTGATGCCTTTGTGTTGTCAATTAGATTTGTAAGATTGAAATCAGATTGTTGTGTTTATTTCAGAGTTGAAAATGATTGCCTTCTTATTGTTGCATTATATGTTGATGATATGTTGCTATTTGGGAAGGGTAAGGGTATGATTTCTAATTTTAAATCTCTATTGTTAGCACAGTTTGAGATGAAAGATCTTGAGGTAGCTAGGTACATCTTGGGTATGGAAATCAGTAGAGATAGGTCTAACAAAAAACTTTGGTTGAGTCAGAGTAAGTATGTGAAGTCTATGTTGGATAGGTTCAGCATGGAAGATTGTAGACCACTATGTGTTCCTATTCCTGTGGGAACAAAGTTATTTGTAGATGATTGTCCAAAATCTCTTAGTGAGATGGAGGACATGAGTAGAGTACCTTATGCCAGTGTAGTTGGCAGTCTTATGTATGCTATGGTTTGTACTAGACCAGACATTGCCCAAGTAGTGGGAGTCTTGAGTCAATTTATGGCTAATCTTGGATGGGTACATTGGGATGCAATTAAGTGAGTATTAAAATATTTGAGGGGTACATCAGATTACTCCATATGTTATCATGGTAACTCTTCTGGATCTCCACATTTAGTTTGTATTCATGGGTTTGTGGATTCAAATTGGGCAGGTGATATTGATCGCAAGAGATCCACTAGTGCTTATGTGTTCACTATGTTTGGTGGTGCCATCAGTTGGATGAGCAAGAAACAATCTGTCATTGCTTTGCCCATTACAAAAGCTGAGTACATGGCTGCTACTCATTGGCTCAAGAGATTGTGTTTTGATATTGGTGTTGATGCAGAACCTATTACTATTTGGTGTAATAGTTGGAGCACTATTTTCCTTACAAAGAATCCAACTTTCCATGCCAGAACAAAGCACATTGATGTGCAGTTTCACTTTGTGAGAGATATGGTGGAAGATGGAAAGGTAAGTTTGGAAAAGGTAGATACAATGAAGAATGTTGTAGATGTATTAACGAAACTAGTGGGCACTGAGAAGTTTAGATGGTGTTTGGAGTTTATGGGCCTTTTGGCCTATAGAGTTTAGTTCCTATTATGTTCCTATTTCTCTTACAAGGTGTTTGACAAGTGGGAGAATGTTAGGAATAAGGTTTCTCAACCTTGGATAATTCCTATTCTTATTATTTGTTTTGTAAAATGTATTTCTTGCAAATAATGTTGATGTGTCAGCATCTTGAATTGTGTATAAGGAGATCATAGCTAAAATGGTTATGACAGATGCCTATGACACATAAGAGCTATGTTAGGAAGATTCAATGATAGGTGAAGACATGTGGCAATTGATAAATTTGAGTACTGTACACTCTACCCTCCTATTTTCTCAGAGAATGGTAAAACCCTAATAAGGTTACCTTTGGGAGTAGTCCTAAAAGTGAAGCGCATGTTATAAGCATTTTTAGGGTTGCAAAGAGGTGGATGTAAAAAAGTGTATTGTTGGTACTATGAGTTGCTACTAGAGTCTTCTGTTGTCATTGTTGAACTTGCATTGCAAGTGTATTGTAACCTTGTGTTGAAGATAATACATTGTACAGGTTCTAGAGGGGTGGGGTTTTTTTACCAAAAGGTTTTTACCCGCTGGCAAATCTTTGTGTGATGTGTTTCTTTCTCTATCTATTTTCTTTATGCTTGCTTGGCTAAAATATTGTTGTTTACATGATATTGAATCTGTAAGTGTAAAATATTTTAATAGGATTTTCACCATACTTCTCTTAAGAGATTAGTGTAGGAAGTTGTTTCCGCATCTGAGTTTCCTTACATGATTACTTCAGGTAGTTCCTAAAGTAAGATCCTCCACATTGATGTGTAACATATGAATATCTTCTTGTTTGATGTAGGGTGATTCTCTTGTTACTTAGATAGCCTTTGATAAGGGTATCAACTCTAGTTTACTTCTTAGATACTCATGAGCATCCTTAGGTAATGGTTTTGTGCAGATATCAGCAATTTTCTCCTTTGTGTTAACATATTCCATCTTCACCTCATTATTTTGAACTAACTCTTTAAGTAATGATACTTGATTGCAATGTGCTTTGTCTTTGTATGCATCATTGGATTCTTTGATATATTTATAGCACTTGTATTATCACAATAAAATATCATTGGTTCTATGACTTATTCCTTCTTTCCTTTGAGTAGCTATTTGATTCATAAAATGTTTGTGCAATTTATAGCTATAGCAACATATTTAGCTTCAGCAATAGATTGTGAAGTACAACTTTATTTCTTTCTAGTCCATGTAACTAGTCTCTTGCCTAAGAAAAATGCTCGTCTATTAGTGCCCTTTTTTTCATCTATATTTTCAGCCCAATCAACATTAATGTAGGCTCTCAATTCAAACCTTTCATTCTTCTTGTAGTATAGACCAAACTCTTCTATTCCTTTTAGATATCTCATTATTCTTTTCATAGCCATTAAATTATTCTCCTTGAGATTAGTAGAAAATCTTGTAACTATCCCTACAGATAATGCAATATCAAGTCTGCTATGTACTAAATATTACAATTTTTCAATCGTAGACCTATACATTATTTGGTTCACCTTAATAGAATCATCATTCTTTGACAACTTGTGTCCTATCAACATAAGTGTAATTATTGGTTTAGAATCCTCTAATCCAATAAATTTCAATATTTCCTTAACATACTTTGACTAAGTGATGTATATAAGATATTTCATCTGATATACTTGCAATGCCACAAAAAATTTGATATCTCCAAACATAGACATTTTCAATTCTTGCTTCATCTGATTTGAAAAATCCTTACATAAAGCATCTTGACCTCCAAACATGATATCATCAACACATATTTTAGATAACAAAATACCTTTTCCTTTTTCTATTTTTGTGTACAGATTGATGTTATCATCAGTCCTTTCAAATCTAATCTTCATAAGATAAATATGAAGTCTCTCATACCATGCTATTGTTTCTTGTTTCAAACCATATAGAGCTTTGTGCAGTCTACATACCATGTTCTTATTGTTAACGTCAATGAAACCCTCTGGTTGTTCTATGTAAACTTCTTCATCTAATATGCCATTTAAAATTGAAAATTTAACATCCATCTAATAAACTTTGAAACCTTTGTATGCAGCATAAGAAAGTAGAGTTCTTACTCCTTCCAATCTTACTAGGGGCAAATGTCTCTCCATAGTCAATTCCTTCTTCTTGTGCATATCCCTTGCAAACTAATCTTGCTTCATTTATTGTGACTTCATTATTTTTATCTAGCTTGTTTCTGAATACTCACTTGGTACAAATCACTTTTTCGTCTTCTGGTCTAGGAACTAGACTCCATGTTTTTTTCTTCTCTATCTATTCAATCTCTTCTTCAATGGCTTTGTACTAGTCAACATCTTCTAGTGCATCTTTTACTATTTTTGGTTCCTTCAAGCTTAGCAAACATGTTTCGCTTCTTACTCTATTTCTTGTCATTGTGCTAGCATCTTTATCTCCAATGATTTGAGTAGCAAGATGATTTCTTTTGAAATACTTAGACAATCTTGCTTCAACTCTTATTTCTTCATTTTGTTCTTCAACTTCATAATCACTATGTATATCTTTATCAGTTATTTTAGCATCTCTTTCATATGTAATAATCTCAAAGTCAAAATGTGCATGTACTTCATTCTATAATTTAGCATATGAATGCAACTCAATTCCTTAATGCAACTCAGCATTCTTAGGGTGTGACTTGATAGTCACTATAACTTTTTGTTGATTTGTAACTTGATTTGCAACATCTTCTTCAGCAAGCATTCCTTCATAAAAGTATACAAATGATTTGTATTCTTCTAGCATTTTCATAGGATCAGCCTCATGTACTTCTATATATTCATCAAATTTCACATTTGCACTTTCCACAATTTTGTTAGTGTTAGTATTCAAACACTTATAAGCTTTACTTCTTGTGAAGTATCCTAGGAATATACCTTCTTTGTTTTTTGCATCAAGCTTTCCATTCCTAAAATCTTTAAGAATGTAACACTTACTTCCAAATACCTTAAAGTATTTTACATTAGGTGGGTATCCATACCATAGTTCAAAAAGTGTTGAGTGAGTACCTTTCTTGATTTGCACACAATTCAAGGTATAGATAATTGTGCTAACAACTTCTCTCCAATATTTCAGAGCAACATTATTCTCCATCATGAGTGTTCTAGCATAGTCCATTATAGATCTATTTCTTCTTTCAGCTATTCTATTTTTTGGAGGGTTCTAGGGGTAGATGTTTGTCTTTTGATTTCTCTCTCATTACAGAACATCTTAAATTCATTTGATGTGAATTCTCCTCCTCTGTCAGATCTCAAACATTTTAGACTTTTACCTATTTCCTTTTCAACTCTTTCCAAATACCACTTAAATATTTGAAAAGCATCAAATTTATATTTCAAAAGAATAATTGTCATCATCCTAGAGTGGTCATCAACAAATAGCATTATGTACTTATCTCCCTTGTAGCTTTACACTTCAATTAGTCCACAAAAGTTAGTATGAACAATCTCTAGTATTCCTTTAGAGGTATAAGTTTTACTCTTAAAACTTGACTTTCTCATTTTACCTAACTAACATTTTTTGCACATTACATTATTAGGCTTCTTCAACTTAGGAAAACCTCTAACTTTCTTCATGTTAGTGATACTAACCAAGTAATCAAAATTATCATGGCATAACCTTTTGTGCAATGGCCATACATCATCAAATTTTACAACAAGTAGCATCCTCTATGTTAAGATAGAATATATTACTTCTAAGTTGATCACCTTTTCCAATCAGTTTCCAATATGTGTCATATATCTTAGCAATCTTGTTTTCAAATTCAACCTTGCATCCCAAAAATTTTAGCTCTGATACACTCAAAAAATTGTAGTTCAGTCCTTTAACATAGTAAGCATTATCACATGAAATCTTATTTGTACGTTTGATAAAACCTTTTCCTTTTATCAAACATAGTGCATCATTACCAAATCTTACATTATTTCCATCATAACAATTTAAGGTAATAAACTTACTTTTGTCTCCAGTCATATGATGTGAGCATCCATTGTCAATGATCCATCTATCATTTTTTTTCACAGAAGTCACAAGTGCAGTTGCCTCATCTTCATCAGATTCGTCCTTCATTGCAACATACACCACTTCATCATCATGTTCATCAAAATCATTTGTTGTTTTGTCTTTAGCAATGTAGCATGACTTCTTTCCTTTATCTTTGTAATCTTTACTATCATCTTCTCTTCTAATCTTGTACTTGTCAACACCTCTATAGTTCTTCTATCTACATCTTGCAGCAATATGACCAACCTCATTGCAATTGAAACAAATGATGGGTAACTTACATTTGAACTTGCCTTTACCTCTATGAAATCTTTTTTTTAATAGTGCTTCTAGTTGTTCAACATCTTCCTAATCTGTATCACTATCACTAGACACATATTTTATCTTTCTCTTCTTCTTCTACTTCTTCTCATCATAATCTTTCAATAACAACTTAGATTTGAAAGTAGATTCAAGACTATTAGTTTTGTAATTATCAATATTATATAGCTCAAAAGTAGTGAATCTACCTACCAAATCTTCAAGGGTTAGTTATTTCTAGGAATGCATCTTAGTTCTTGAATTTCAAAAAATCTAATAGCATAAATAGATAGTAGTATTCTCAAGACCTTGCTTAGCACAATATCATCATCTATCTGACTAGTAGCTTCTTTTATTTCACTAACAACTTCTTCTATTCTAGAAACGTATTGAGCAATATTCTCACCTTCTTCCATTCTAATATCATCAAACTTACCTCTAAGACTCTTAGATTTCTCTCTTTAGCATTTTTGTTTCCTCCATAGATGGTGGCTAGGGCATCCCATATTTTATTTGCACTGTCAAGACCTTTGATATCATCAAATTTAGCATAGCTTAGGGAAAAGGAAATCTCCAACATTGCTTGATTGTGTTCTTTCTTCTTCTTCATATCTTCAATAGTTACATTTCTAGCTAGATCAACATGTTCTACACAAATGGTAGATTGTGCATGATCTCTAAGTCCTCCAAGGTGTAGCTTTATCAAAGTTTCCATGCAAGAAATTTATCTCTATTGAGCTTGGGTACTTATCTTTTAGACATCTTGATCTTTGTGCTTCTAGTACCATCAATATAGTCCTCTTAATCAAATGGCTCTGATACTAATTGTTAGAATACTTTAGAACAATTAAGGGGGGGGTGGGGGGGGCTGGGGTGAATTAGTTACTCAAGGTCCAAATGTATAAATAAAAATTCTCACAACTTAATGAACCTATAAAATATTCATACTCATGCACACATCCATAAAATTATGCAATCACTAAACTTGTAGGCTACTATCAAATCAACTTGTACAAATGTAAAGCATGAAACATAATAGATTCACCAACACACTTTAGACAATGATTTACATGGAAACCCAGTTTAGGTAAAACACCAGTAACATGCTACTCCTTTTCACTATTCTAAAGTGATGTCATGTGAAAGGCCAATCCTATTAAAGGTTACAATACAAATTATTAAATGTGACCCGATTAAGGGATTTCAATCACCCTATTAGAACTAAGCCTTGTTAGAGGACTTTAGGCTATTCACTTGGAATGCCACTAGGTTAAATGATTTACAAATTACTGTTACATCAACCTTAATCCAAAGGAATTTCCCTAGACTGATATAATTGTTAGAGAGTAACAATAGAGCTTTGATCTAATACAACTTACAACTTCTCTTGCAAATTATAGATCTCTATTTAGTCCTAAATTCTACTTGGCTTTCATACTTTGTAGCTCTAATAGCTTGTTCACCCTTCAAACATTAATCTCCTTAAGTCATCTTTTTTAACACGCCATTGTAGACTCTTTTCTTAGGTCACTTGATGAAGCAAAACCCTTGACTCCTTCTCTTCCTTAGTGTTGGTGTAAATATGTATTTACTATTTACACTTACTTAAGTTTACTTAGGTTAATAAATATTTTTAATATTTATTTATTAGCCACATAGGAGTATGTGCACTCTTGTGAGTTATCATGTTGACAATACAAAGGTTCGCACCTCTTTTATGCACATGTTGTCTACAACATAGGAGTTAGCACACTAATTAAGTACATGGTTTCTACAACCTTCTTAATCTTATCCACTCATCTAGAATGTTGGATAAGGTGTGTGCTTAGTTGGCAATGCTTATCTTATCTCCTGGTTCTTTCTAGATACATTCTAGGTACTTCCCGAGAGGCCTTTATATACAGGAACTCTTAGTGTGTTTGCACATCACATACTAATCAGAGCAATGTATTAGGACATACTTTGAGTAATAAACCATATCCATTTTTGGTCTACAGTTGTGCTTGTGTTGAGTTCTATGATCTTGGGTTGAATCTTGTCATAAGGAAAATTATTACATGGTATCAGAGCTCTTGGTGAATTCCTCTTCACAAATTTGTTTGAGACCAACACCTTGCTTCATCACTACAACCCCACTCTAGAGTATTACAGAAATTGGGAGTGTCTAAAGCTAGATTTGTCCTCACCATTGCATTCGAAATGTTGGATCAGTGAAAATCAGCTATAAAGTTGCCTACCCTAGGCCAATGTCCATTGTGAGGCAATTTTTTTTTTCGCAAACTGACACTTGAAGGACTAATTTGTAGCATTGGTATGATCATTTTAGATCTATAAATTTAATTCTCATATCTGCATTTTTTTTCATCTGCATCTTTGTTATTTTATTTAGATCTACATTATTTTTCAGAATTTTTTTTGGCCATAGGGCCATAGGAGAGATTTTTTTCAAGTGAAGATTGAAGCTTGCTAGTGCAAATCAAATATTTTCATCACATTTAGAAGGTCCAAAAACCCCCAAATCAAAAGTTTTTTCATCCAAATCGGACATCTAAGGCAAAATCTAGAGCCATTTGATTTTTGGAGGCACGAAAATGATTCAAAAAAACTAACAGTAGTAGTGATTTTCAAATAGTGATATCTCCCTCATAGGGACTCCTTTTTGTGAGCAAGTTTTTTTGTTTTGGGGTACAATTTCGTGATCTACACATTAGTGCAGGTGGTTTGAGATCTCTATTTTTGAATTTTTTTGCAACTCACAAATTCCATTTTTCGACACTTAAAATGCTTAGTACGAGCTCATCTAGACTCCAAATCAAGTTCCATTTTTTTAAAATTGCTCATCTTTTTGTCTACTTTCCAGATCTGTAGTCAAATTAGAGGTTCTATAGATAGAAATACTACTTTTAAAAATAGGCCCTAAATTGGCAAGTGGCTATCAAGTGCCTAAATCATACATTGGGGGGGGGGGGGGGGTCTTTGATTTCTTGGAGGTTTCAATAATTGGTCCATCATGGAAGAGGAGTATTGTACCACTTTTCGATATGGCATTATACCCAATTTGACAAAGTGCAACTATTACACATGGTGTGATACACTTCTTGATCATCTTAGAAGAGAGCATAAAGAAGTATTTCCTTAGTTATGTTTCAATGACTTGATCACTGATAAATGCCTAGAACCTCAAGGTAGACTAATTGTTATCATTCTTAATAGTCTCTCTCCTTCTGATCAATGTAAGTTGATTGTTAAGATATGGCCACCACATGATTATTAGGTATATCTTTAGAAGAAGTATGGAGATTTAGACATTCCTCCATTTCTAGAAGACATCTTACCACCAATTGTTGTTGCACTCTCTTCAGATGAGATCACACCTCTAGCTCTTGTTGCTCCTACTGATCCTATTCCAGCCACAGATGCTTCAAAATTAGTACAGTAGGAACCTTTATCACTTCGAGATGCTCATGTTGCTCCTACTGATCCTATTTTAGCCATAGATTCTTAGAATTTAGTGTAGTAGGAACCTTTATGTCTTCCTACTCTACCTTCATGCAAAGACTTCCTTTCCACCCTTGTAGGCCTATTCATGGAGTCTCACATTGAAGATGTGGGAGACATTATTGATGACATTCATCTTCTTTTTGAGGTGGATACTTCATCTTTTTCCATAGTGATAGATTCATGTACTTCAACACAATAGGGTAAACATTGTCTTCCAGGTGATGATTTCTTGCCAGATATTTCAACTCTATTTGTGGAGTCACAAATAGTAGATATGGGATACTTTTATGATGATCTATTGCTTCTCTTTGCTGAGGTTGATTCTTCTATAGTTATTGCACATTCTCTACATGATCAATCTTTCCAGGTTGGTGTGATTGTGGATACTTATGTACAACATATATAGGAAGTCTCTTTCACATTTGAGAAGACTGTTGGTTTCCTAAAGTAGGTTCTACATTAGTCTTTGTTTGATCTACACTTATTTTTAGCATTTTTGGAGGAAGCCATAATCAATATCGACATAGGGACACTTGAACAGGTTTCAAAGGCACTAGTCATCATAGAGATTCCTCTTCCATATAGGGGATGCATCTCATAGGTACCCTTACCTTTGTTTCTTCCAAAGGGGAGGAACATCATACAGAGGTCATGGATTAGCTTCTACATCGAAGCATTCCTCACTGATCGGCACACTAGTTTTAGGGGTGAGGGACTAGCTCATCTCCTTCTTCTCTTTTTTGGGGAGGAGGGGGATTTTTTCCTCTTAGGGGGTTTTTTCCTTCTCCCATTTGTCTCTTGCATATACTAGATGTATGTCGTAATGGGGGGGGGGGGGTTCTTAATTACTCCATCCATCCATGCATCCTCTTTCATCTCTCTTTTTGGGGGAGGGTATTTCCCATGAGGTTTTTCCTCTTTCACCACTTTATGAGAGACTTCATATCATTACATGGGTACTTAACATGGCCTAATAGCTAGGACCCATCATGCATTTCATCTTAGATTTCATAAGCTTAAGGACATTCCCCTAAGTTGCACTTAAGGGGGGTGTTGGTGTAAATACATATTTACTATTTACACTTATGTTTACTTAGGTTAATGCATTTTTTTAATATTTATTTATTAGCCACCTAGGAGTTTATGCACTTTTGTGAGTTATCATGTTGACAATATAGGGGTTCACACCTCTTTTATGCACCCGTTGTCTACAACACAGGAATTAGCACACTAATTAAGCACATGGTGTCTACAACCTTCTTAATCTTATCCACTCATCTAGAATGTTGGATAAGGTGTGTGCTTAGTTGAAAATGCTTATCTTATCTCCTAGTTCTTTCTAGAGATATTCTAGGTGCTTCCTGAGAGGTCTTTATATACACGCACTCCTAGTGTGTTTGTACATCACATACTAATCAGAGCAATGTATTAGGACATACTCTAAGTAACAAATCATTTCCATTTTTGGTCTATAGTTGTGCTTGTGTTGAGTTCTATGATCTTGGGTTGAATCTTGCCATAAGGAAAATTCTTACACTTAGGTTCTCACACATGACATCTTTGCTTCATGACAAGACATTTCTATAAATAGAAAATTAGGATATTTTCTTGCTCATTTTCCATCATCCCATTTAGCGTTTGGATGGATTAGGTAGGATACAATTTATCTACCCCATATCTCATATCTCTTCTAGAAAATTCTTCTTCTAGAATCTATTTGAATTTGCCTAAAAATGGTTTACATCAAATTTTGTGCCACCAACTCATCAACCTTATATTCCTCCTAGTTCACAAAATTCAAGAAAACAAACTTGTTAGTTCAGATTTAGAAAATCTTTGATCTTTAAAATAATGTAGGAACTCAACATTATTAACCTTCTAATACTCAACACATACTGTATTTCTTGATATCAACTATTAAATTACTCAGCATCAACTAAAATTTACTGGTGCTTGACATCAACTAAATATTACTCAGCATCAACTATCTTGGTTGACATCCACTATAATTTTCTTTTACTCCTTCCAACTAATCTTCTGCTTAGCTTGCACTAACTTTTCTTGGCACCTACTATCCACTTAGTAAAGGCAGAAAAACTTTGTGTAAATTGTTCTTCTAAAATTTCTAAGTGTAACCAGCCTTTGTAACCTTAGGTAGATTATCAATACATCATGTCATCACTATCTTAACTGATTCTTGTACTTCATTACATAATCATAACTCAACCTTCCCTCTAGGTGCTATTGTTACCTCTCATTGATCACATCCTCTTCATCAATCAACTAAGTGAGAGTACTTGAGTTTTATAAGTAGTTATCTTACCAACAAATAGTAGGTTTGACATCAATGAAAAAATAATGATTGAAACACATAGTCTTCTTCAACAATATCCCTCTTTCAATAATCTCCCTTATCAATGATCTTTTCAATCAAATCTCAACAATTGACTTGTGTGAACCAATTCATGTGCAAAGATACAAAGCTAAAAGGTACAATATCCTAGTTGTTGATGATTATTCTAGGATGATGATAGTTATGTTTTTGAAACAAAAATCTGATGCTTTTCAAATGTATGAGTGGTATCTAGCATGAGTTGAAAAGGAGACTAGAATAATCTTGAAATGTCTGAGATCTAATAGAGATGGAGAATTTACATCAAATGATTTTGAGATATTTTGTAATGATAGAGGAATCAAAAGATAGACTTCTACACCTAAGACCCCTCCACAAAATGGGATTGTTGAAAGGAGGAATAAATTTGTAATGGACTATGCTAGAACATTGATGATGGAGAAGAATGTTGCTCTAAAATAGTAGACAGAAACTGTAAGTACAACTATCTATACCTTAAACCAAGTACAAGTCAAGAAATGTAAAAATTCCACACCTTTTGAACTATGTTATGGATACTCACCCAATGTAAAAAAATTAAGGTATTTGGAAGCAAGTGTTACATTCTTAAGGATAAAAAGAATGGTAGCCTGATGCTAAAAATAAAGAAGGTATATTCTAGGCCATTCCACAAGAAATAAAGCTCATAAGTGTTTAAATACTAACACTAAAAAAGTTGTGGAAAGTGCAAATGTAAAGTGTGATGAATTCACAAGGGTACATGAAGTTGAACCTAAGTAGGAACCTGAAGAGTACAAAACCTTCATATAGTACTATGAAGACATAAATGCTAATGAAGTTGTGAACCAAAGTGTAAATAAATAGTAGAAGGTATTTATAACTACTGAGTCACATACAATGGATTTTGAGTTGCATTCAGGAACTAAGATGCATTTAGGAGTTGAGTTGTAGACAAAAGTTGAGGTACATTCAAATTCTGAGATCAATGTACATAAAATGAATACAAATTTAAATGGTAAAGAAGTACATAGTGATTTTAAAGTTGATAGACCCATTGAAGAAGGGAGAAAAAAGAAAAGATTTTCAAAGTATGTCAGAAGACATCACTGTGTTGAACATATTATTGGAGATAAAGAAGCTAGATCAATGACAAGGAATAGGTTGAGAAGTGATACATGTTTGTTGAGCATGCATGAGCCTGAGTCAATGAAGGATGCATTAGAGGATGAACACTAGAATAAGGCCATGAAACAAGAGATTGATTATATTGAGAAGAACAAAACGTGGACTCTAGTACCCAGACTAGAGAACAAAAATGTGGTTGGAAGGTATGTGCAAGATCATGGTGAAACAAACTTTTCCCTTTAGTGGCAATGAAAAATCAACAAATCAAGGTTATGGACCAACTCGACATGAAATTTTAAACTTCTTATGTACTTTTAATAAAAAATTTGTGAGAAAAGAATCTGTAGGAAATTGAATTTAGTTTCTAAAAAACTAGGCCCTATCTGGAGAATGGAAAAATTGATTGGTCAAAATTTTGAATTTTAATGCAATAGTTCAAAACTTTCAGGACAAAAATATGAAGTAGGCATATGTTTGAACACCTTAATCAAAACAAAATGATTTTTAAAAAAATAATATTCTAGATATAAGAAATAGACTCATTCTTGGTTGTGACACATGTTTTTGGGTATTTTTATCCCAAATAAATTATTAATAGTAAATTTTCTACTATAGTATTTTCAAAATAAAAAAACTCTTGTGTCTGATCACCTTAAATAATTCAAAACATCACAAACTTTAATTTTTCTTTTATTTTCCTTCTAGTAGAAGAGGTATTTAATTTGACACATTTTTTGGATTTCAAAAAGGTTATACTATTTGAGAGTTATATTTTTTTTTTCAATCAGTGTGTCAATGAACACTTTATGCATAAATCCATTAGAAAATGAATAATAATTACTTACTAAACTTGTAATTTGATAGCCATTACATTTATGGAAAGATAAGAACATTCTTAAGAAACACTTTTCATTTTATCAAAATTTGGTGAAAAAAAAGTCAACAGACACATGTTTGAACTAAAAAGCACACAAGAATAGGCCAAAAACATGTTGTCGGGACATTTTTAAGTTGACCATGTAGGTTGGTATACAAATAAATATTAGGCCTTATAAAGGTATTAATATTTTTTTTTGGTGTCAAGATGGGTGGGAACAAAGTTAGATTAGATTTTTAAATGATTTGGGGCATTTCAAAATTACATATTTTTTAGACCACTTTTTGGCACACCATGATCTTGCACATACCCAGGAACCAAGTGGGTGTACAGAAACAAATTGGATGAGAACGGTGAAGTCACAGGGAATAAGGAAAGATTAGTTTGCAAGGGATATGCATAAGAAGAGGGAATTGACTATGGGAGATATTTTCCCCAATTACAATATTAGGAGTAAGAATTCTGCTTGCTTACTCTACAACAAAGCTTTTAAAGTTTATCAAATGCATGTGCACTCAACATTTTTGAATGGTATGCTAGAAGTGGAGGGTTACATTGAACAAGCAGAATGATTTTTTGATCCAAATAACAAGAACAAGGTATGTAGATTACACAAAGCTTTATATGGCTTAAAGCAAGCCCCAAGAAAATGGTATGAAAGGTTTCACAATTATCTTGTGAAGATTGGTTTTGAAAAGAGTGATGATAACACTAATCTATATTTGAAGACATAAGGAGGTAAAGGGATTTTGCTAGCTAAATTTTTTGTTTATGATATCATATTTGGAGGACACAATGCAGCGTGTAAGACATTTGCAAATGAAATAAAGAAAGAATTTGAGATGTCTATGTTTCGAGAGATAAAATTATTTTTTGGTTTATAAGTATATAAGATGAAATATGGTATTTACATCAATCAATCTAATTATGTAATGAAAATATTGAAAACTTTTTGTATGGAGGATTCAAAACCTATTAGCACTCCTATGGTGAGAGGACACAAACTATCCAAAACTAATGATTTTGTTGAAATAAATGAAACACTATACAGGTCTATGATTAGCAAGTTGCAATGTGTAGTGCATAGCAGACCTAACATTATATTAGTTATTGGGATTGGCATAAGGTTTTTTGAAAACCCTAAGGAGAATCACTTGAAGTTGCTAAAAGGGTCATGAGATTGAAAGGAATAGAAGACTACGGTCTATACTACAAGAACAACAATAAATTTGAATTAAGATCCTATACATATGCTAATTGGGTTGGAAACATTGATGACAAAAAGAGTATAAGTGGTGGAGTATTTTCCTTATGAAAGATATTGGTCACCTAAACTAGTAAGGAACAAAAATGTATACCTCAATTTACTAGTGGAGTTGAATATGTGGTATGGATCAAACAACTACTAGAAGGAATGAGGGAAGAAATTACTAAATCTATGGTACTTTATTGTGACAATACAAGTGCTAAAAATATCTAAAAGAACTCTATGATGCACACAAATACAAAGCACATTGCAATCAAGTATCATTACTTGAGAGAATTGGTTCAAGACAAAGAAGTGAGAATGGAATATGTGAATACAAAAGAACAAATAGCTAATTTATTCACAAACGCTTTACCTAAGGATTCCCATGACTATCTTAGATGTAAACTTTGAGTGATACCCCTATCCAAAGCTACTTAAGAAGAAAGAGTAGTTCCCTACAACAACAAAGATGAATGTTATATTTTAAATTTTGGTGTAGTGGATCTTACTTTAGGAGCTTCTTAAAGTAATGAAGGCGTTGAATTAGAAGATTTATAGTCAACATGCAAGGTGATAGAGGGAGAATCAAAATTGATTATATATACATGAAAAGATGATAAGTCTTTTCCATTATTATCAAAGAGGATGATATAGAGAGGGAGATATATGAAAGAGGGAGGAATTCCTAACAAGAGGAGGTATAAGTTAGAGGGAAAAGATACATGATTAAAGGAGATTGACAAAGCTTACATTACCCTATATAAAGGAGGTGTATATAGTACCAAAGGGAGAAATTTCATATATATATATATATATATATATATATATATATATATTTGGTATTGGTTTGTTATTAATGCCAAGGAGAGATATTGTTGAAAAGAGATTGTTTGTAGTGTAGCACCTATCATGGGACAATCATTATTTTGTTAATGATGGCAAACTTGCTACTTGTTGGTGAGACAATTGCTTTTTGGTTTGAATGCTATAATTTTCTTGATTCATGAAGAGGATTTGAAAAGAGGAGATAACAAGAGAACATAGAGAAAGATTGGGTTATTTAGAGTATAAAAGGAGCACTAAGACCAAGTAAGACATTCCAAGCCTGGGTGAGAAAATAGTGTGAGACGAACAAATTCTAGTTCAGGCCAAGCAAAAAGTTAGTATATGTCAAGGGTCAATAAAATTTAGTAAGTGTCAAGCATCAAGGAAATAATATTAGTGACTGATCTAAGAAGATGTAGTTGGTACCAATCAACCCAGTGATGGTCAAGCATCAAAATACTATTATTTCCGAGTGAACAGTGTAGATGTCAAGTGTGAGTAAAAATTATTAAATCAAAGATTTGACAAATCTAAGATGACTAATTTGATTTCTTGAATTATGTGAAGTGTGTGGAAGATAAGTAGGATGCATTGATGGCACAAAATTCAAGATAAAATAGTTTTAGGAAAATTCGAGGACGATTGTAGAAGAAGTTTCTAGAGAAACTGTTGTTGTTTTTCAAATATTAAGTAACAAGATACTCAATACCAAGATAATGAAAGAAAAAATAATGTAAGGATCAGATACTTCCTATAAACAATTGAATATGTTTCTTAGCTAGACCCAAATACAATGAAATCAAAATAGGTTTCCTACTCTTTAGGCTCTGCAGAACCAAGGTGGGTATACCTGAGGGATGGTTCAAATGAATTCTAGTGAATAAGAATCTCTTAGTTTCATTCTAATTCTCATCTCCTATCTCAAACGTATACATAGTTTGTTCATTCCATGATAGCTTAAGATAATACACATCCCTTATAAGCATATTTGGTCACAATTTTTCTCAGATTTGCAAGTATTTCTAGCAATAATAACTAACTAAGGCTTAGAGATCAAATGCAAACAAGTGTTGTCACAAGCTTCAAGCATCAAGAACTAATAGTTGTCCTTTAACAAAAGATATTTACATTTTAAAGCTATCACAAAAAGACAAAATTGTGTGCAATAGAAAAACCTTTACATAATATTCCTTTTGATAGCTTTCAATTCTATTACATTTTCAAATGCTACAGATTCCATGATGGGCCTTTTGCTATTCTAAATCCTTAGCATATGTAGCTATCAGGTTTTACCAATGATGTGTTAGGCTCTGATTCCTATAAATTTACCTCTACTCTAGCATTCCCACTTGCATCTTCATGTACTGCAAAGGTGATAGTTATACCTAATTTTATTTCTACCACATCATCCATTTGGTCCATAGTACTTTCTACCTGAGATGGTTGCCCCTCTTTATCTTCTTTTCTTCTCTAATCTTTTGAAGGTGCATTAATGACTTATATTTCATTTTGATCCATCTCATCATCATCACTCTCAACCTCTTCCCATTACTCATTAGAAGTAACATCTACCATCCACTTGTCAAGAAGTGTGTCATCTAGCTAGTTAAAATGCAAGATATAATTGTGCTTCTTGATTGAAAAATCAGCATTCTTATCAATGTTAACAAATTCTTGTTTCAAAGAATCAAAGAATAACTAGACCTTCACCAGCTCCTTTGTTGTGGTTACCCACCATGCATGTCCTTTCTCATTAATGACTTTATTTATTCTTAAACAAAATTAATCATCTAAATTTTTGGCCCATTCATCTTTCTTCTTCAGTTTATTCATCTTATCTAAAGAAAATGGGAACATGTCAAAATTTTCACTTTTGTACTTATTCAAGCAACTAACAATCATCCTCTATAACTCTACTCTTCTGTCATCAAATTTTGAAAGATCATTGGTAATATCATAAGTCTTTTCTATGAGATCATGTGAAAGTTCTATGACAGAATAACATAGAAATGTAACCTCTTTTCTTCTCTTGATCCACATATTAACAATGGGTTTCAAAGTCTCATCATTTTCTTTTATCTCCTCTTATATGTTTATTACGCTTGCTAACTAATCATAGAACAATGGCCATTCAATTTTTTCAACCAAATACATGAGAGCCTTTCTCAATTTATCTTCATACTGCACATTCAACTCTACATGTAATGCCCACAATTTACTTTTCTCTTCTCAAAATCTTTAGTATTATAGTACTGTGGCCTCTATGGTGTATTAAGAATCTCAATGAGGGGAGTGGATTTAAAAGGCTCCACTAGTGGGTGAGGGTATGTGATCCTTGGCCTAGAAGACTATCCCCTCATCTTATTTTAATGTTCAATTCTTTTCTAAACTTCTTTATTGTAAGCCCCCAAAACTTTCTCATGCTTAGCCTGTAATTCCAGCCTTTCCTTCTCATCTCACTCTACAATGGCCAAAGCTAGGTGAGAAGTTCCAACATTCAAATGTGCAACCTCCACATGGGTAGTATCTACCACTCTCTTTACAATGATATTTCCCACTAATCCAATGTCATGTGGCTACGATGAGATAGTGTTAGATCCTTTCCTTAAAGACCAAATAACTAAGGCAGCTTGGTCTTCACTAAAGGTGGCACCTTTTATTTCTTTCTTATTTTGGTCCTATATGTTTAACTTATTGGAAACAAATTTAAAAACTAGAGCATATGCTATATCCCAATTGGGTAGCAATAAAATATTAGATATTTTTACCATCCATCTCCCTTCTTCAGGGGTTATATTTGGAATTCTTGCATCATTTCTTCTTTTACTTGATTCTACATGGCTGCCTCCTCCATTTTTGGATGCTCTATTCTTAACTTATTACATCTTTCCTCAAATTTTCCCATATTTTCTCTCCATGCAAATTTTTAAAAAGCTCTTGTTCTAAAAAAACTATCATCAGACAAAAATTCATGACCACCCTATTCAATTATAGGATCAGGATCTAATTCTCTTCCTCTATTATCTACCACTATCAAATCAAGACTTGGCATCAAAGGCTCTTGAAGGTTTCCCTCATCTAGCTATGCTTGGGTAATAGAAACTCCCCCTTGGGACCTATTGAGCTGTCATTTTACATAATGCTTAATGACAGGAATCCTTTCAAACTCCTCTCTTGAAAATCTAATCTTTTGAATCAACTCCAAGGTTCTGTATTTGTCTTGTGATGTACCAAAATCTACATAGTTGAAGATAAATGTGATTGTTCATTAGGAAGCCTTTCTTGCTTCGTTTTTTATTTGAAAAAATAAGTAGAATTTGTTTGTTGTGTCAAAATAACACAAAACAAAAATATGTTTTTGTACTTTCTATTTTCAAATGAATGCAATCTAATAATTTAACTAGTATGAACTCCTATTCTAATAAAGGGTTAGCAAAGAAAATAATGAAACTGTAAACCAAATAAGATGAAATCAAAATCCTAACAAACATAAGCTACAGAAAACAACACACTATGAGTTAAGCTTTTGAAGAATAAATGATCATATGATATTTCACCTTTCATCAAATTGCAAGGCCATAAAAAGTGTGCTCATGTGAGATGAAAAGTCATGCAGGCACAATTTGATGATCTCTTCTCAAGGTAGATACATCAGTGGAAAAGATTCTCAAGCTCAATCACAATCTCATGAAAAATATTCACAAAACATTGACACATTCAGGTAAGAATCATTACACTCCAAATGTAAGCACCAAAAGCATAATTTTATTGCATAATAATGGTAGCCCCGATTACATATTACAATAAGGTATTTATAAGAAATTATCTCTTCAATTTGTGTTAAGAGAGAAATATCTTCATGCAATAAAATGCTTTTTAATTAACAAAATAAACTAATAATATACAAACTAACAATCTAACTGGTGCTAAACAAGACTCCATCCATATTTTATTCATTAATTGGATGCACAAGAATTTACATGTTTAAAAAATAATAATTATGAGAGAGAAAGCAAGAGAAAGCATGAGAAAGCTCCAAGTCAAAGTGGAAGTGTCTAGAAGTGCCAAAAATAGAAGTTGATCCTTCACAGGGCATCTATAGGAGTTAAACTGCCATCAGAATATATTTTCGATGCATGAAAAGCTTTTATTTTGGAACTAGTAGTTAACTATCAGTGGAAATTTTCCAAACACGTGCACCTATGGAGCTATAGAGGTGTGGACCTACACACTTCAAAATGGTCCAAAATCTAAAAATGTTACTAAGTGTCAAAATTGAAATTCTAGCATCTGGGTTTTGTTCTTCTTCATCCCAAAGCTATGTTTGGATGTTTGCCCTTGAATTTCTCTATAATCTCATTAATATTGGCCACATTAAATAAATCTAGAGCCTTATATTTATCTTTGACCTTATGTCTATAATTTTTTACCTCAATTCAAGTATCAACAAAATCTTTGAGTTTGGTATCCAATTCTAACATGACTTATTCTATCCTAAAGGCTTGCTGGATATCTTCATCACTGGATGCTTCATCAAAAGTATTCTTAAAATTTTCTACTACTACCTCAATAGGAAATAACTTCTCTTCTTCATCATCTTCAAAAATATCCAAGCATGCATCACTGTAATGTTTCTTTGCACCCAACATTTGCTCTTGGGCTTGATCCTTGATCCAATCAATCTCCTCATATAATGTTTCAATTATTTTATTGCTATCTTCTTTCTTCTCTATCCAGTCATCAATCATATCTAACTCCTCTCCCATATATACATCAATCAAAACCTAGTACATTTACTTCTTTATGGCTTGTAGAGTTTGAAAGTCCTTACTCTAGGCCCATACTTCATCCATAATCTCGAAGTCCTACTTCAAAATTGCTATGATTTTATTCACATTCTTCTACATAGCATATAATAACTTCAAATTCCCTATAATAATCAAAACTCCTTTCTCCTCAAAACTTTCCTGCCAATGCTGATAGGGTTTCAAAAATGGATCTAGCTGTACACCTCCCCCCTCTCTAAGTATAGTGTTCAAAGTCTTCTTGGGGTGCTTAGGATCTAGAGGACCAACCTCTTCGGCTAGATATCCCTTGAGGATCTCAACCTGCCTTCAAAGTGTTTGGAGTTTGGCCTCATCTTGCTCCATGTTCTTGAGGACCTCTTTGACCCCCATGGTCATCATTAGTCAAGCTAAATCCTATATAGGTCTTCCCAACATAACCTCATTCAATTCCTAATCTTGGGAAAAAAGACTTTCCACATCTATGTCTTCGGGAGGAACAACCACTTGTGCAAACAATTTCTAATTCCATGTAGTGGTGACAAATGCCAACAAAATTTTCATGCATGATGGAGACTCAAGTTTATTTAAAATCTCTACAATGTCAGAAATGTCCTCCTTTGAAGCATGGAATTGAGGCTTAGTACTCCTCGTTGTTTCTTTCTAGATCCATCTAGGAATGTGATTAGATGATGACCTGGCCCTTGAGGATGAAGGGGTATGTTCTACTACCTCCTTCCCCTTATCACTCCTACTCAAAGTTGTCTCCTATTGTGAGGGCTCTCCTTCTATAGCCTCAGTCTTAGTAGACCCTACAATTTGCACCTCAGTTTCTTGGGAAGGTGGTTGAGAATATTCCACTACAAGTTCTTCCTTTGACACTTCATTGGTTGCCATTTATTCTAGTCCCTCCTCTTGTGATGGTTCCTTCTAAACTTTCTCTTCTTCTAAACTCTAAAGTGGAGGAGTAATTGAGCCCTTATCTACCACCGTAATTTGTGGTGGAGATGGGGGAGTAAGATCAAGATATTGTATATTTGGTAGCATCTGCATCCAGTCTTCTTGTTGAGGTTCACTTGTAGGGGTGTCTCTGATCTTATCCCCAATCAACTCTATACCCATAGGCATAAAATCAAAATCTAACATTTTGAAAATGTCATTTCCCTCTTCACTCTCATCATCCACCCACTATTGTACTTCATCTTCTAAGGAATAGAGTTCTAAAGGTTCTGATTAGGTGGATGGTGAGGTACTCATGGCACTCTTTCTTCTTTGCAAGTTTGCAACTCTAGCTAGTTGAGTTCTTCCCCATAGGGGCACTTGTTCCTCTTCCTCTTCTAATTCTTCTTCCTCCTCCTCTTTTTCTCCCTCTTGAATAGTTTTGGGAATAGATAGGGAAGGCACCAATCTTCTATTGATCCTTTGCCTCTTTTTCATCCAAATCTTAATCCTCTTCTTTTGTTTCTTGGGAAAAGAAGGAGATGTTGTATCTTGTGCAATAGGAATGGAAATCTATGGAACCTCTCCTTCTTTTGGTTGGCTAGGCACAATGGGAGGAAATTGAGAGGTAATTGAGGTTCATCCTGAACTTGAATAGATCTAGTATCCTTGGACCCTTGTGCACTCTCTTCTTGCTCATGGGGAGGAACCTATTCTTCAGCCTATTCTATTTGAATTCTTTAAGGGAAGATCCTCTTCCTTTTTTTCTTTCCCTTCCTCTCTAGAGGGTGATAGTATCCAACCAGGTGATCAAGCTAGTATACTGTCTCAGGCCTGATAGGAGACTAGGCCGCAAAGGTAGGAATTGTTACTTTCTTCCATCTACCTATTTTTGCGGGGGGGCATGTGCATGAAATATTACTATATCAGGTATTGGATCAAGTAGAAAAGAGTTCTTGATCCAATTCTTCATCATTCTAATGGCCTGCTTCACCTGATGATTAATATCATCAACCTCCTCCCTATCAACTTCAGCATTCATAATGGGTCTTTCACCTATTTTTTTTGAGTTGAACAGGGGGTCCAGTAACTCCTTTGAATCTTATTGCCTTATCTCCTCTGGGATGTTCAATTGGAGAGCCTTCTCTACTAAATAAAAGGTCATCCTACAATAGTCCCTTATGCGGACATCATAGTCATTTGTTGCATTCATCTAGTGATCTTGAACAACATCCTCATGGTGGAATTCCTTTCTTGCTAGATTCTCCAATCTCTTGATATTATCAAAATAGGGCCAAGGAGAGTTGTACTCCTCAAGGGGATAATTCTCCCACTCCCACTCAAATGACATAATATCTTGTTTCCATTTCACCTACTATGGTCCAATGACCAAGGGCCATGCCCAGCAAGGCTTTTGTTATCTTTTTATCTTCTCATATGCCGACTCAATTTGTTGGGCAATTTCTAATAGCACCAGTTTGTCACTTAGATATCTTGGAAGGTTCTTAGGATTAATGGAGGCACCAGCTACCCATAGATATGTGAACATCTTGAATTGGATGAAGTAGGCCTCAAGAACTGTTATCTATGATTTTGCTTCATCAAATAGCCTCTTTCCATAATCTCCCTCGATGAATTGAATGATCACAAAAATGAACATATCATTCATGATTCTATATCCCTTTCTCTATGCTGAGAGCTTCTTCTTTTCTAGGTAAGGGTAGACTATATATGGCCAGGCATTGGGATCCTGCATACTACCTCTCCTATACAAATTGGCATAGTTTGTCACCCTTGCTACAAATAGGTATACCATATAAGAAGTCATATAGAACTTCTTCTTTTCTTTAACTACCCTTAATTGCTCACAAAATTTTTTACTTAGTGTGGTGGCCTAGTCCAATGGTATCTTCACTACTCTAATGGTCTCAATGAAGTTGACCATGAAAGTGTTGATGTGGCCTACTGCAGGTAAACCCATGACTCTACTCAAGAGAATGATGGAGTATCCAATTTCCTCCTTCATAGATCCCTGTGTCATTTCCACTTTTCCTATTATCCTTCCCCTATGATGCTTCTTAATAAGGTAGGAGGATTGGATGATTTCCATTGCCTCTTTTTGGTGTTCCCTGTACCATCTTTCCACTACTTCATAGGAGAGTCTAATAAATTGATCTGCCCTCAAGAGGTGGAAGACCCTTTCAATGTTATTGAGTTGTAGGTCTAAGACTACTTCTCTAGTCACACTCTTAACCACTATCTCCTCAGAAACAAAATCTTGTGCCAGAGCCATGATCAATTCCACTAATTGTACTGATATGGGATGCAAAGCTATGCTCACCAACTTGGAATGTATCAAGGTGGTTATCAATGCAAATCTCTTACTGGGTGTATTGCATATTCTAAGGAAGTCCCCTAGGTCTGTATGTCCCAAATTAGTATGTCAAATTTATGCAGGATCATCATGGAATCTTGATTTTGATGGTACGCCTTGAAACTTGAAAATGATGGGCTTGGGTGCCATTCTAGATGTGGATACCATTTAATCTCTACACAACACAAGAAAAGGCATTCATTAGGTCAATGATAAAACTTGGAAATAAAAACACAAATGCCTTAAATTTCACTAATGAAAGAAAAGAACATAAATATAATGAAAATTTGGGCACTTTTATTTTATTCTTTTAAATCTATTTTTCACTCTATTTTTATTTATTTGTTTTTTATATTTTATATTTTTTTTTTATTTTTTTTTTTTATCTTTTAGGTTTTTTTTTTTTTTTTTTTTTTTGGGGTCGGGGGGGGGGGGCAATGCATGGGTGTAAAGCATGCTCAATGATGTGGGTCATGATGGAATATGGTATTCCTCTTTCTTTGGGCACAACACAAAGTGTGCTAAGCCTAAGCATGTGTGCATGAGTGCACATAGGAGCGAAGCATGACATGCGCTAGCTCAAAGTTTGGAAATGTGTTGCAGCATGCATAGGAAAGTTTGGGGGTATGTAGTGGGTGAGCAACGTGGTGAAAGTGGAGCATGTGGAGGGTAGGATGTCATGCAACATGTGGAAGGTGGAGCACATAGAGGGTGCAGTGTCATACAATGTGTGTAAGGTGGAATTTATGTGCACACCTCTTACAAGTGTAGAATCCAATCGTCGCATGCAGGAGCTCTATAGTTGCCATGATGAAAAAGAAAAAAGAAAATGGGTGAAGTATTTTTGAGGAGAGTGGGGGCTTTATAGCCATGCCCACCCACATGGGGTGTGGTGCATTCCTAGTGCAAGTGCACTGTGGGTGGGGTGTGACATACACCTAGTGCAAGCACATTTTTTTTATCATTTTCAAATTTTTCAATTTTTTGACCCTTTAAAATAAAATTTTGATTACCAAATTATTAATTTAGGAATACAAAGAAAGGAGGGGGCCCTCATTCCTTGTAAGGAATGGGGTGTGTGTTGTGGGACCACAACACATAGCCCCCAAAAAAGGAAGAAATGACCAAGGCATTTCTTCATTAGAAAACTTTCTTCCAATGTGTGTCAAACTCCAATTGAAATTCAAACACCTCAAGCATATTTTAGATTACTTTGTAATCAAAACTTTAGAATTCAAAACCTTCAAGCTCAGTGTATGATTCATGTGTGTATTTCCTTTGACGTCTTAGGATGCAGTCTATCAAATTTTTTTGACAACTTGGAAACAATCTTCCACTCCTCCTGGCTTATTCATTTAGAATCTCTATGAAGGTTATTCATCAATCATTTGCTTGACTAGATGAGAGAATTAGTTTGAGGGCTCTTGGTGGGGTGCCATGTTCTTTTAGCTTCTTAAAAAAATTGAATAATCAGTTCATATAGTTCAGAATGTTACTCTTTGATAAAGTAATGTTTTGGATACAAGTTACTTTATTTTGAAAACATATCCTTTTTCCATTTCAGATCTTTAGAATCCTTTAGTCTTAACACCGTATTTTTCTTTCATTTAAAAAAAAAAAATCTTTTGTATTCTGACTATGCTTAGACTATGTAGTCAAGACATCAGTGTCATTTCTTGGATTTGATCTCTTGTGAATATCCCTTGCATTCTTCTTTTAGAATTTTTAGAATCCCTCATGCCAAACAATGATCTTAGCAACCTTTTGAGAAGACCCCTTCCATTTGAACTAGTTGAAGTTTGGATCGTCCGTCATCATATTTGACTTCAATTTATAGCACCTAAAATAATCAAATTTTAAATATTCAAAGTGTTAAGAACTTGTTGGTCTAGACTTCTAAATTCTAGATAGAAAAATCCCCTATTTCCACAAGGAATGTCAGTTACTTAGTTGGTATAAGACATACAATTGTCTAAATGTTTTGACAAAGAAATGCCTCTTCCTAAAATCAAAACCAAAGAATGGTTAGTAAAATCTTGAGAGAAAATCTCAAGTACACCTTACCCCCTAGGACTGACACAACTTTGAAAAGTAACACACAATTGAAAGCAAACACACAACATGAAAGCAACACACACTTGCAGCAATAAAAATCTAAGCTAAATGCAGAAATAAAATCTAAGTAATTTTTTTTGTCTTTTAGGCTTCAAAATAATGCTTCAAAAACTGCCCATTTATGGGCAAGGGAAGAAATTCCCCATGTAAGGAACTGAGCCTAAAAGTGTTTTCTCCAAGAATTTCCATGATTTTATAAGGGCCTATCCACAAGCATTGAAACATGGTATGGCTTCCCGGATTTTCTTTTTCCTTATCCTAGAGTAGGACAAGGTTGAAGATCTTGAATGATTTAATCATGGCCCTCTTATCGAACCATCTTTTAATAATAGCTAGATGTTTAGCCATATGCTCCAATGCAGCTATCTGTTTCTCATCCATCTCTAAAAGATTCATCAATTTGATTTGTACTTTTTCATCATCTTCAACATACCCACTCATGAATTTCAAAATAGGAATCATGAGGCTATGTGGGAACACTGGTTCTTGTCCATAGACAAGAAAATATGGAGAAGTCCCCAAAGCATTTTTGACTCTCGATCGATTTATCCATAAGGAATATTTGAGCTATGTATGCCAATCCTTAAGGTTCTCCTTCAACAATCATCTTATTACTATGATGAAGTTCTTGTTTGCAGATTATGCTACCCCATTTCCCTGCAGGTAGTATTTTGAAGAGAACTTGATAATGACTTGATTTTTAAATGCCCATTGGGTTAAGAATACTGATGCAAAAATAGATCCATTATCACACACAAGGGTGAAAGGCATTTCAAATTTGGTAACAATGTGTTCTTCCAAGAAGTTTGTTACCACCTTAGTAGTGCAATTCCTAAATGTTTTTGCTTCTATCCATCGTGCATAGTAATCCATAGCTGTGAGAATAAATGTGTGTCCAATTGATGATGGTGGATTGACCGGACCAATGAAATCCAACCCCCACTTTGCAAAGGGGCATATCTCGTACATAGGCTATAAGGGCATCACCGGATTCCTTTCTCTATTGGCACTAGTTTGACAGACATGGCAAGAGTGTACATGCTCAAAAATGTCTTTGACTATTAAGGGCAAAAATTAACCTGATCATAGAATCAAGTGAGCCGTTGCTTCTACTGAACCATGTCCTATACCAAACTTGTCATGAAAATGTTCTAAAACTTCCTTTACTTCCTCATGGCCTAAGCATTTAAGATAAATCCCTTCATAGTTTCTGTTATACAACTTCTTTTCATGTAGCATGTAGGACTCACACTTCATTTTAAGTCCCCTAAATTGTGAACTATTCATCCAACTGGGACATTGGTCTTATAGAAGATAATAAAAAATGTCTGGATACCAAACATCTATCACCACACCTTGGGCAATATCAACTTGAGATACAATATTTTTATTCTGATCATCCTCATTTGTTTCACTATGAAACTTGAACTCCTTTTCATCTTCATCTTGGTTATCAACTATCATTCTTGACAACCCTTGACCTCAAACTAATCTCATAGGTTGAATTTCTAGATCAAATTCTTGAAGTATGGCCATCCATTTACCTCTCCTTTCACCAAGTTCATTTTGCATCAAAAGTGTCTTTACTACTGGATCAGGTACAATTGCATATACCTTACTTCTTAGTATGTAATGATGGAATTTTTTACCACCTTAATTAATGCAAAGGTTTGTTTATCAAGGTCTAAATAATTCAACTCTACATTCTTCAAGGGGAAACTCATAAAAGAAATTGGTCTTTCATCTTCCTTTTCTTTCTTTTGTGTCAAGATTCCTGCACAAGAGTGTTCTGAAGAAAAGAAATAAATCTTAAAATGCAACCCATAATTAGGACTAACCAAAATTGGAGCCGTAGAAATGGAAATCTTGATATCTTCGAATGATTTCTTTATCTCTAAAACCCATTCCATCTTAGCCCATTTTTTGAGCAAATCATTAAGGGGATGAACTATCTCTACAAATCTACTTATGAATTTCTACACAAAATTTATCTTTCTAAAAAAATATTTTGGTTCCTTTTGACTATGGGGAGGTGATAATTTTAGAATAGCTTTGAACCTATCAAGGTAGATGGAGATCCTAGCTTTAGAAATGATATGACCTAGGAGCTTTCCTTTAGTAATCCCAAACGAACATTTCTTAGGATTAAGGGATATGTTGTATCTACAACATCTATTGAATACCCACCTTAAATCAGCAATGTGAGTGCTTCAATATTTTGAAAAGATGGTTAAATCATCCATGTAGATGACTATACATTTATTTACCAATCCCTTAAAAGCTTCATCCATGGCTCACTGAAATGTAGCTTCTGTGTTAATTAGTTTGAAAGGCATTCTCCTATAGGAAAAAGTTCCCCACTTAGTTATGAAAGTTGTCTTTAAGTGATCTTCTTCTTCAACCATCATCTGATTATATCCTAAATATTTGTCTAAGACAAACATCATTTTTTAACCATTTACAATTTATAGAACCTCATCAAGTGAGGGCAGAGGATAATTGTCCTTTTGAACCAAGTTAGCCACCCATGTAGAATGGCGAATGGGAAATATGATCTTTGCATCCAGTAATTTCTTGACTTCCTTCATTATCAAGGGGTCAAGGATGGGATTGATAGGTGTTTTCCTTTGTCAAAAAGGTTTGGCATATGGTTTCAACAGAATGTCATAAGTAATAATCTCGGGGTTGTATGTCTTTAATTCTTCATAGCTCCAAGCGATGACATCTTTATACTCAGTAAGCAACTTGAGAATTTCTTCCCTTTCTTGTGCATTGCATGCTTTCCCTATTCAGACCATCCTCGGCTCTTCTTCCATTCCTAACTTATATTCATTGCATTCTTCAATACCCTATTCTTAGATTGTTCTTTTATTAAGTGTTGATTCATCATCATAAAAAATGCATTCTAACTCAACCATCCCCTTGGGAATAGTGTTAGTCTTTAAATTCAGGATTCCATTTTCATGTTTGAGTGCATCCTCCTCAGGATTGTCATCCAAATTGTCATTATTTTTTTGTCCTTTAACGTGACCATTGCACATGATAAATTCAAGTATGTGTTGATCATCCTGAAACACTTGAAAGTTGGTAATATTGTCCATAATAGAGGGGGCAGCAACCAATTCTACTAAAAATATTTTCAACTTCATTCTTTGAACTAGTTGTAATGTACTTGCTGAAATAGCGAGGGCATCCACCACCATGTTCTTTCTCCTTGGAATGGATCTTATGTATAAAGCTTTAAAATCATCTAGTAAGTCCCATACTCTTTTCCTGTAAGAGAGTAACCTTTTGTCATTGCAAGAGTAACCAATTCTATACCTGCTCCAGCCCCTGATTTGCATTTGGAACCATTAAAGAAAAGTGTCCAAATTGGATCTTCCTTGGGCCTTTTAACCTTGTATTTGTTCATTCTTAACTTTTCTTTCACTTGAGAGTTAAAAGATTTTTTCTTAGGAACCCATTACAACTTCTTACGGGGTGGACTTGATGATTCCCTATTGTAACAAGTTGATAGAGGAAATGTATTTTTTTCTTGTTTGTCTTGAATTTCCTCTATTAATTCTTTAATTTCATCTATTTTGGGTTTAGGATGAATGATGACCAAATTCCACCCTTGGCCTTTCACATACCATTTTCTTCTATGGATCTTGATCATTCCTATGGTAGGAGAAGAGAAACCTCTACCATCAGAAGAGGTATTACTATATGATAAATTTAGATATTCCATTTCCTCTTTGATTTGCTTGGCTAACTCAGTTGAGTTTATATTACTCTGATCTCCCACAGGTCCCTTTTTTGGAATGTGTTTATCCTTGTCCTACATTATATGTGTTAACACCTTTGCAACTACTTCTTTGCATGATGATCATTCAAACTCAAAGTGACTAACTTTTTGTAATCAGCATAATCTAGGGAGAAGCAAGATGTTGGGGTTAGCTTCCTCTCCCAAGCATTGCAAATTGGTCACCATATTATCTATGAATTGTTTCACAATCTCATCCTTTGGGATTGATATCTTGAGTTCCTTATACTAATCTTGGGATTCTTTGATGTGAATAGTATCAAATTCCATCACCTTGTATGAGCCCAAATTTGATTGTAAGAATGCTATCTCATTCAGGGCAATGTAATATGTAATCATCATTTTCAATTTGGGTTCTACATCTATCATGATTTGATTGTTCAACCCTTTCCATAGTAACCATAGCTAAGTAAAATCTGTAGAAAACCATCCACTTAGGCAATTTGTCCATTCTCTACTTAGGGGCAAGCCATATGTCTCTGGAATGTCCACCACATGTATATCAATGACATCTTCAATCTGGGGATCAACTGTCAACTGTATCTAAATATCTTTCAATATGTCGATGACTTTCACCTCTATTTTGTCCAATTATATCACTATCTGGTTGGAAGGTTGAGGACTTACCCCTAACCTTTGTGTTGTTGATAGTGGCATGACATTACATGAGGCTCTTGAATCAATCAAGCAATTGTGGAGATTCTTTCTATATATCTTGATGCTAAGAAAAAATGAGGGTACTTCAACCTTGTCTTTAAACATAGTGGGCATTGCGTATGTAACATTGACTTGTTGAGATACTATCTTTTGAGGGATTGCACTCATTTTATGGGGTACCTTTGTATGATCTAGACTCTTCATGAGCACTTCTCACTATTGTAGACAATTTGCAACATGTCAAACATGTACATATTTTCTTTGGTTCATTTCAAGTCTTCAATAGCGTTATACTTTTTAGTAGACCAAGTAGGATTCTTCAATATCATTGGTACATTCACTGATTTTTTGTTCTGTTGTCCTCCATAGGGTGGCCTGATTGGCATTGGGTTGTTACTTGCTCTTAGATCGGGAGGACTTGGTTGTAAATCTAGAGGAGTTCCATCCATCAGAGGTTCTTTTCTATTTCTCAGATTATATGTATTTTGATTTTCATTGTGAAAAGAAAACATCTCATCGTGCTAAAGGTCAGGTTCTTGACTGAATGGAAAAGAGAACTCTTTGCTAGCTGGGTGCTTTACCTGCACTGATCCAAGGGATAAAAATTACTGAAAAGTAAAATTTTTCCAATGCTCCAAGAATCAACATCATTACAAGTGTTCACAATTTTGACTCCAACATAACTCGAACAATCAAAATTGGAGTTTAAGTGCAAAAATTATGATTGGTCAAAATGGTCAAACTGGGACCAAAGGTCATAAAAGGGTGAAAAAATAATCATCTCAAAAGTATTTGACAATGGATTCCAAATGAAAGAGCTCGTCAAAAGCTTTCCAATGGCGTTCATTTCATCAAGAACGGAGATTGGATATAAAAGTTATGATGGTTTCAAATTCAAAAAAAAGTATGGATTTTGATGATGTTAGCATGACATCATGAAATCATAAAGAGAGGGAAAAAATTCAAATTCGAATTAAAATAGCTATTTAATTCGAATTAAAGGAATGAGATAATGGGAGTTGAACTCCTAACCATTGGCCTCCTAAAATTAAGGCCAACCAATGGGCTATTTATGGTATATAAAATGCTAAGGGAAGAGTTGTTATATATGCATAACAAATCCGCCCAATCTTATTTAAATAAGGGTATTTGTTGAAAACAAACCCTTAATTTTGGTGTGAGATAATTAAAAAATAATGGTAAAAGGAGCAAATTCGAAATATGTAATCAAAATGGGAGATTATGTTGGTTAATTGTTTTAGCCCATTTTTGGCTAAATTTGATGTATACAATGGGGGTAGTAGGCTTTGGAAAAGCATCCAAGTGATGAGAAGGAGATTGTGATCTTGGAGACTTGATGATTATTCCTGCACATTGGAGAGTAATGTTGCAATTGTGCTTGAAGGGAAGATCTTGAACACTTGTAATTGATTTTGGAGCAAATCGGATCGGTCCCTCTATTGGAGCAGGACCCAGAGATATAGTATGACCCACAAATGAACTCTGTTATCAATCGTGTTTTGTCTTATGTCTCTCTACTCTCTTTCTTTCAGTCATTACCTTTTTATGCTTTGTTCATTTTAGCATTTAAGTTGTGTTAATTTGCTAATTAAAGCTATGAAATAATGTTAAGCATTCCTCTGTAATAGTCCTAGATCCTAATCAGATCATGCACATTCTATGTAGAATCATAGGATTCTAATGGCATAGCATTAAATTGTATAGGAGGAGCATTGCCATTTGGTTGAGAGTTTTGAGTCATCTCTTGATTCCCATTGTAATACAAACCATCATTTTTGGGTGCATTTTGACCATTGTCATACTAATTAATATTTTCATATTGAACATTGTTATTATTATTGTCAATAGAAATACTTCCATTATTTGGCTGAGTGTTCCACTATTAGTTCTATCTTTGGAAACCATTATTACGATCTAGAGGGTTGAAGTTGTTCTCTCCATTGTTGTTTCCTACATTATTATTGTTGTTTCCACTGAAGTTCCTATTATAATTCTAGCCATAATTGTTGTTGTTAGGACCAACATTGTTCCTTTGAAAGTTGTTATTCTTTCCTTGGATTAACCTTAGATGAGTCAATTTGTTATTCATTTGGAACATAGTGTTTTTCATCTGACCAATTTTGAAAACAAAACCATTGTCTACTTTAGTGGGTTTTGTTGTCTTTTTCTCAAAGAAGCTAGCTTTTAGAGGTTCAAATCCTGAGTACATTAGAGTAAGATTTTGTGGACTGGGTGCCTATTGTAATGGAACTAGATTCATAGGTATGAACTAACTAGGCATTGTGGCTACTTAGGTTGGGTATGTTGGCATCATTGTGATAGCTGGAGCTAAAAGCATTAATCCTCCTCTATTAGGATTAGCTTTTTTAGTGAAGGTAATTTCCTCTACAAAGACTTTATTGAATGCGTCAATATTTTCTATAGGAAGTCTTCTTCAAAAAATTACAGTAAGATGGTCCATAGCATTCAAATAAATTTGAATAGAAACTTCAACTAGTATAGTGTATGGCATATCTAGCTTGTGATATGCCATATGAAAGCGATTGTTGAAGTGAGAAACTGTCTTAGCTAGGTCCCTTTTGATTGATATGAATTGTTGATGTATCACAATTAGGTTGATGAACATTTTGAATTGTTCCAAGAATTTTTTTTTGAAAGTATCCCAATCTCCAATGCATCCAGGTGGCAAATCAATGTACTAGTTGAAGGTAATTTCCCCCAAAGAGTAGGTGAATAAACAAAGAACCACCTCCTCTTTAGCAATCTTCTTGTGGTTACAAATTTCTATGAATACCTTGACATGATCTTCGATTGTTTGTGTCTCACCATAGATGAATCTTGGGCAAAACTTCTTAGGATTCTTAGGGAGGTCATGGAGTGCACCTCTCAAGTTTATTGGTGAGTCTACAACACTTGCAAAAAAGGTCATCAGAGGGTTTGGAAAACCTAGAGGTGGTTGTTGAGGTGTAGCTATTGGAATATGTGGTGGTCCACCAGGGGGTTGGAGTAGAGGTGCAGTTGAAGAAGAAGATGAAAGTTTGAATGGAACTAGTTGAATTTTGGTTGTTCCTTTATCACTACATGGTTTACAAAAGTGGGTAAGCTCGAGAAACTCATGTGTACTTGTGTAGATCTTAACACTTTCTGAAATGGAGATTTTGGATCAATATCCTCTAGTTTGCATCAATTTTGGAAAAAGTGCACCTCTACAAAAGTACAATTTCTCACCTCTCTAAATTTTGTGTACCATAGAGTTTATGCTCCTGTGGACCTGCAAAGTTGTGGATTTGTGGACTTGCAAAGCTACAAATATAAAAACCTATGGACTTGCAAAGCTATGAAGCTACGGACCTAAATTTCTCAAAAACTCAAAAAAAAATTTGAACTTGTGTGAAGTGTAGATTTTTGCAAAAAGTGTAGAATTTCAAAACTTTAGAAAATTTTCCACTTTTCTCCAAGATATAAAAGTGTGGCCCTCCTTCTAGTGCCATGTCTATTGAGCTATCATTTTGCACAATTCTTAATGGTAGGAATCCTTTTGAACTCCTCTCTTGAAAAGCTAATCTTTTAAATCAACTCCAAGGTTTTGTATTTGTCTTTCAACATACCAAAATCCACTCAGTTGAAGATAAATGTGATTATTCATGAGGAGGCCTTTGCTGGTTTGATTTTGATCTCAAAAAATAAGTAGAATTTATTTGCTATCTCAAAATAACACACAAAAGAACTATGTTTTTTTATTTTCTATTTTTAAATGAATGCAATCTAACAATGTAAATAGTATGAATTCCTATTCTAACAAGGGGTTACCAAAGAAAGCAATGAAACTATAAAGAAAATAACATGGAATAAAAATCCTAATGGACATAAGGTATAAAAAATAACACATTGCGAGTTAAGCTTTTAAAAGAAATCAGTTGGTAACTAATGAAAACAAGAGCAATGCTTCCTAGATTCCACTGATGCAATTGTCGATGAGAAACTTTAATGATCGTATGATATTTGACCTTTCATCAAATCACAAGGCCACTAAAAGTGCACTCATGTGAGAGAAATTTTATGTAGGCACAATTTGATAATCTCTTCTCAAGTTAGATACATCAACAAAATTCATAAAATTGTAGCAAACACCAGAATTAAAAGTTCACACAACAATAGCACATTTAAGCAAGAATCACTACACTCCAAATGTGAGCACCAAAGAATAATATTATTGCATAATAATGGTAGCTCCAAATACATATTATAATAGGGTATTTACAAGAAATCATCTCCTCAATTTGTGTTGAGAGTGAGAGATATCTTCATGCAATAAAATGCTTTTTGATTAACAAAATAAACTAATTATATACAAACTAACAATCTAACTAGTGCTAAACAAGAATTCATCCATATTTTATTCATTAATTGGATGCATGAGCCTTTACATGTTTAAAAAAAGAAATTATGAGAGAGAAAGCATGAGAAAGCTTTGAGCCAAAGTGGAAGTGTCTAGAAGTGCCAAAAATAGAAACTAATCCTTCATAGGGCATCTGTAGGAGTTAAACTACCATTAGAATGCATTTTTTATGCATGGAAAGCTCTATTTTTGGAATTGTTAGTTAACTATCAATGAAACTTTTCCAAACATGTGCACCTGTAGAGCTGTGCACCTCAAAATGATCCAAAATCTAAAAAATTTACTAAGTGTCAAAATTAAAATTCTGGCATCTGAGTTTTGTTCTTCTTCATCCTAAAGCTATGTTTGGATGTTTTCCCTTGAATTTCTCTGTAATCTCAGTTATCTTGGCCACATTCAATAAATATAGAGCCTCATATTTATCTTTGACCTTTTGTCTATAATTGTCTACCTCAATTCAGGTATCAGTAAAATCCCTGAGTTTGGTATCCAAATCTAGCAAGGCTTCTTCTGTCTTGAAGGCTTGTTGAATATCTTCATCACTGGATTCTTCCTCAAAAGTCTTCTTAAAATTTGCTACTACTACCTCAATAGGCAATAACTTCTCTCATTCATCATCTTCAAAAATATCCAAGTATGCATCATTGTAATGTTTCTCTGTTTCCAAAATTTTCTCTTGGGCTTGATCCTTGAGCCGATGAATCTCCTCATGTAAAGTTTCCATTACTTTATTGCTATCCACTATCTTCTCTATCCATTCATCAATTATATCTAACTCTTCTCCCATATATACATCAATCAAAACCTAATATCTTTTCCCCTTTATGGCTTGTAGAGTTTGCAAATCCTTACTCTAGGCCTGTACTTCATCCATAATCCCAAAGTCCAGCTTCAAAATTGTTATGATTTTATTCACATTCTCCTATGTAGCATGTAGTAACTTCAAATTCCCTATAATAATCAAAACTCCTTTCTCCTCAAAACTTTCTTGCCACTATTGACAGGCTTTCAAAAATGAATCTAGTTGTACACCTCCCCCCTCTCTAAGTATATTGTTCAAAGTCTGCTTGGGGTGCTCATGATCTAGAGGATGAACCACTTTGGCTAGATATCCCTTTAGGATATCAACTTGCCTTTGAAGTGTTTGGAGTTTGGCCTCATCTTGCTCCATGTTCTTGGGGACCTCTTGACCCCCATGGTCATCATTAGTCGGGTTAAACCCCGTATAGGTCTTCCCAACATAACCTTCTTCAATTAGTAATCTTGGGGACCAAGGCTTTCCACATCTATGTCTTAGGGTGGAACAACCACTTGTGCAAACAATTCCTAATTCTGTGTAGTGGTGAAAAATGCTAACGACATTGCCTTGCATAATGGAGACTTAGGTTTATTCAAAATCTTTGTAATGTCACAAATATCCTCCTTTGAAGCATGAAATTAAAGCTTAGTACTCCTCATTATTTCTTTCTAGATCCACCTAGGAATGTGTTCATATGATGACTTGGCCCTTGAGGATGAAGGGGTATGTTCTATACCTTCTTCCCCTTATCACTCCTACTAAAAGTTATCTCCTATTGTGAGGGCTCCCCTTCTATAGCCTCAGTCTTAGTAGACCCTGCAGTTTGCACCTTAGTGTTAGGATTAAACCACAGATAGAAAATAACAATTACATGCAAATATAACTAATAACAAAAAATAATAGATCACACAAAAAAGAACACAAGGCACCAAGATTTAATGTGGTTCACCCAATCCTTGGACTATGTCCACCAAACAACAAGTCTGATATTATTAGAATCTAGTGATTACAACCTAATTACAATCTATAATCTCTTATAGCTCAATACCACCACAAGAACCAATTTCACATCACAACTTAATGAAAATACCTAACTCTAAGCCCTTTTATACAAGTAATTTTATGTTGCTTTAGGGTTACAACATGTCAGCCATATGTTAGCCACAAAGAATTTATGAAGTATGTACAATACTTTCCTAATCAGTCACCACAAACTAACAATCTCCCACTTGGGGATTGATTAGAATCCACACTAGACAACAATCTCCCACTTAGAGACTAATCTTGTAGCAATACCACTACCACATGGGGCTCCCACTAGATGAAATCAACTTGGACTCTGCTATTCCTTTATTCATGTTCAATCTAGAAGACCAACCGAAGTTGAAGATGATTTCAGCTTCTCCCTTGTTACTACCTTTGTTAACATATTTATTGGATTTTCATTTGTATGTATCTCCTCCATCTTTAACTATCCATCCTCCAAAACTGACCGAATGAAATGGTACCACAATTGGATGTGTTTGGTCTTTGAATGTAGAGCTGAATTCTTTGCAAGATGAATGGAACTCTGACTATCTATAAACAAATAATTATTCTTCTAAGGATGTCCCAATTCTTCCAAGAAGAACTCAAGCCATATCATCTCCTTGGCTACAGCTATAGTAGCCACATACTATGCCTTTGTAGTAGATAAAGCATTAACCTTCTGTAACCTAGAAACCCAGCTCACAGCTGCCCCACCAATAGTAAAGATATAACCTATAGTACTTCCCATGGTATCAATATCCCCTACCAAATCTAAGTCAACATAGCCCTATAAATCAATAGTAGAGCCCCAAAAATATAAACACTTGTTGGATGTTCATCTCAAATATTTAAGAATGCATTTGACTGCATTCCAATGCTCAATTCCTAGATGAATCATATACCTGCTAACGATTCCCACTGCATGTGCAATATCTAGCCTAGTAAATACCATAGCATACATCAAACTTCCTATAGCTGAAGCATAGGGTACCTTGGACATCTTATCCTCCTCTTCTTGTGTCTTAGGACACATCTCCTTAGTCAACTTCAAATGACCAGGTAAAGGTGTGCTGATAGCTTTAACATTCTCCATAGAGAAATGTTGCAACACCTTCTCAACATAATTAGCCTGAGATAGCATCAATGTTTTGTCCTTCCTATCTCTACAAATCTTCATACCAAGGATTTGTTGTGCATCCCCCCAAAACCTTCATAGCAAATGCATGTGCTAATTGGCATTTCAACCCCTTAATGTGATCCATGTTACACCTAGCAATAAGCATATCATCAACATATAAACATAAAATAATGTAGCTATCATCATCCAACCTCCTAAAGTAAAACTAGTGACCTAAATGACACCTAACGTAACCATGCTCGTGCATAAAATTGTCAAATTTTAGATACCATTTTTGAGATGCTTGCTTCAAGCCATATAAACTTTCCTTCAATTTGCACACTAAGTTCTCCTTACCTTTGACCTCAAATCCCCATGGCTGAGCGATATATATCTCTTCATCCAAATCACCATGAAGGAAGGCTATTTTAACATCAAGTTGCTCCAAATGCAAATCTTCAATAGCCACAAGACTTAAAATAGTATAGGTAGAAGTCATTTTAACAATAGGAGAAAATATCTCATCAAAATCAATGCCCTTTTTCTATGAAAATCCTTTCACAACTAACCTGGCTTTAAATCTTATTCTTACCTTCTTCCTCTTCTTTCAACTTGTAAATGCACTTATTCTATAAAGGTTTTTAACCTATAGGCAACTTACACAAATCCCATGTCTTATTCTTCAACAAAGATTCCATTTCGTCTTTCATGGCAGACTCCCACTAAATCTTAGTATCCACCTACAAAACTTCACCATAACACTCAGGTTCACTAGCATCAGTAAAATTGAATACAAAGAGGGAGAGAATCTTTCTAGAGGTCTAATTTTCTTTATTAATTTTCTAAATATCATGGGTGTGTGTGGTGTTTTTTGTTGTGGTTGTTGCACATCATGAGGAATGGCTAGAACATCAGCTTTTGGAGTATCATCCAACACTACATAATCATGTTCTTTCTTCTCATGTTGCTGCAACAGATCTTTGTACAAAACTTTCTAATTGAATATGACATTCCAACTTCTTAAAATTTTTTGATTTTCAAAATCCCAAATCCTATAACTAAAATCATTAATGCCATATCCAACAAATACACATTTCTTTGACTTAGCTTCCAGCTTGGTTCTATTTTTAGAATCTTTGTGAGAAAATACTTCACAATCAAAAGTTTTAAGAAAAGAATAACTCACCTTCTTACTAGTCTATTCTTCCTCTAGAATACCACATCCCAAAGGAGTAGAGGGATCTTTATTAATCCAAATATACAATAGTATTGATAGCCTCCATCCACATGCGTAAGGGCAACCTAGCATGCAACCTCATGCCCCTTGTACATTCCATTATAGTCCTATTCATGCATTCAACCACTCCATTTTCATGTGGAGTCCTTGGAACAGCTTTCTATCTATGAATTCCATTAGTGGAACAATAATTTTCAAATTTATGACTACAATACTCGCCACCATTATTAGATTTGAGAAATTTTAATTTCTTACCAGTCTCATTTTCAACCAAGCATTTCCATTTCTTAAAATTTTGAAATACATCAAATTTTTGTCTAAGGAAATAAACCCATACCTTTCTTGTTGTATCATCAATAAATGTAACATAATAATAAGAGCCTCCAAGGGAAGATACCTGAGCCAGTCCCCATATATTGGTATGCACAAGCTCTAATTTCTCCTTTTTGTTTTCCTTCCTAGTCTTCACAAAACTCACTCTCTTTTGTTTTCCATTCATGCAACTTTCACAAAAATCTATATTAACACATTTTAGACCTGGTAAAAATTTCTTTGAATGAAGTACTTTCATACCTTTCTCACTCATGCATCCAAGTCTATTGTGCCACAATGTTGTATCAAAATTTATAGCAACTATTTGTTCTCCCTGGTCAACTACAAAAGTTGTTCCTGAACATTTATTTTTCTCTGAAACAATTAAAGTAGAAGGAACAATATGACCTACAAAAAGATATAAGGTGCCTACTTTCACACCTTTTTCTACTACAAGGGAACCTTTTGAAACCTTCCAATTTTTATAATTAAAAGTAACTACACAACCGTCATCATCGAGTTGCCCTACTGAAATTATATTCCTACTCAGCCTTGGAACATGTCTTACCTCATGTAGTAGCCAATGATTCTAATTTTTCAAGTTAATCTTAATTTTTCCCTTTCTAACAATCTGACAGGGTTCATTATACCCCAAATAAACAAGTCCAAAATCCCCTTGGACATAATCAATGAAATAACTCTATGAGGTGTAGCATGAAATGAAGCACCAGAATCTAAAACCCATCAATCATCAACACTTTCTAAAGATAGAAGCAAAGCATCCTCTTCGGATTTGTCCCTTACCACATTTTCCTCCTTATCTCCATCTATTTTATCTCCTTCATTTTTCTTTTGATTCCAACAATCTTTCTTTTTGTGCCCTAGTTTCCCATAGTACCAGTAGTCATTCAGTCCTCTCAATTGAGACCTCCTCCCCCTTGACTTTCCTCTTGATTTTCCATGATTTTCAAAGTTACTTCCTCTCTCTGTCATTCTGCCCTTGCTTTCTACATTCAAAGCACTTCCTGATGTAAATCCACCTAAGTTTTTCGTATGAGTTTCCTCACTCAAAACAACACCAATCACATCTTCACATTTTAGGGTACTAGATCTAGGAACAAAATTACTCGCATCCATTACCAAGCCATTCTAGCTTTAAGGCAAAGAACATAAAATCAAGAGAGCCTTAATTTCTTCATCAAAATTGATACCCATAGAAGATAGCTAACTAGTAATACTATTAAACTCATTTAAATGATCTACAAAAAATCCACTTTTTCCCATTTTCATATTAAATAAATGCTTCATGAGAAATACCTTGTTTGAAGCGGAGGGCTTTTCATATAGTTTCACTAGAGTTTTTATCAATTCTTTTGTCATCTTCACTTTTGTAATATTAAATGCCACTGAAGGTGCCAGACATAACTAAACATTTTCAAGTGTCTTTCTATCTAAAAGACCCCATTCATCATTTGACATAGATCCTTGATTCTTGGCTTTACCTTCTAATGGCTTCCATAAATCTTTCTAATAAAGATAGTCTTCCATTTGCATCTTCCATAACTGGAAGTTCTGCCTATTAAACCTATCAACCCTCATCTTACCCTCATCTTCCATTTCTCCCACTTGACTATAAGACTCCCACTCAACCATGAGACTTTCCTATAGAGGATAGCTAAAAAGACAACCACACTCTAATACCACTTGTTAGGATTAAACCACAGATAGAAAATAACAATTACGTACAAATATAACCAATAACAAAAAATAATAGATCACACTAAAAGGAACACAAGGCACCAAGATTTTATGTATTCCACCTAATCCTTAGGCTATGTCCACCAAATAGCAAGTCTAATATTATTACAATCCAATGATTACAACCTGATTACAATCTGTAATCCCTTATAGCTCAATACCACCATAAGAATCAATTTTGCATCACAACGTAATGAAAATAGCTAATCCTAAGCCCTTTTATACAAGTAATTTTATGTCTCTTTAGGGTTACAACATGTTGGCTATATGTCATCTATATGTCAGCCCTAAACCCCAAAGAATTTATGAAGTATGTACAGTGTTTTCCTGATTAGTTAGCACAAAATAACACTCAGTGTCTTGGGAATGTGGTTGAGAATATTCCACTACTTGTCCATCCTTTGACACTTCATTGGTTTCCATTTGTTCCAATACCTCCTCTTGTGATGGTTCCTTCTAAACTTGCTCTTCTTCCAAAATCTGAAGTGGAGGAGTAACCAAGCCCATATCTACCACTGTAATTTGTGGTGGAGATGGGGGAGTAAGATCAGGACCATGTGTATCTAGTAGCATTTGCATCTAGTCTTCTTGTTGAGGTTCACCTATAGGGGTGTCTCTGATCTTACCCCCAATCAACTTTGTACCCACAAGCATAAAATCAAAATCTAACATTATGAAACTGTCATCGCCCTCTTCACTCTACTCATCCACCCGCTATTGTACTTTATCTTTCGAGGAAGAGAGTTCTAAACATTCTGATTGGGTGGATGGTGAGGTACCTATGGCACATTTTCTTCTTTGTAAGTCTATGGCTCTAGCTAGTTGAGTTCTTCCCTATAGGGGCACTTGTTCCTCTTCTGATTCTGATTCTTCTTTCTCCTCCTCTTCATCTCCCTCTGGAATGGTTTTGGGAATAGATGGGGAAGGTGCCAATCTTCTATTGATCCTTTGTCTCTTTTTCATCTGGATCTTAATCCTCTTCTTTTGTTTCTTGGGAACAGAAGGAGATGTTGGCTCTTGCATAGGAGGAATGTAAATTTTTGGAATCTCTCCCTCTTCTGGTTGGCTAGGCACAATGGGAGGAAACTGAGGTTCATCCTAGAATTGAATAGCTCTAGTATCTTTGGACCCTTGTGCAATATCTTCTTGCTAATGGGGAGGTGCATGTTCTTTAGCTTATTCTATTTGAATTCTTTAAGGGGAGGTCTTCTTCCTTTTGTTCTTTCCCTTCCTCTGTGGTGGGTGATAGTATCCAATAGGGTGATCAAGCTAGTATACTATCTCAACCCTGATAGGAGACTGGGTCGAAAAGGTAGGAATTGTTACTTTCTTCCCTCTACCACTTTCTGTGTGGGCATGTGCATGAAAGATTATTGTATCAGGTATTGTATCAAGTGGAAAAGGCTTCTTGATCAAATCCTTTGTCATTTTGACAACATGCCTCACCTAATGACTAATATGATCAGCCTCCTTCCTATCAACCTCAACATTAATAATAGTTCTTTTAACTATTTTGTCTGAGTTGAATAGGGGGTCCAATAACTCCTTTGAATCTTGTTGCCTTATCTCCTCCAGGATGTTCAACTAGAGAGCCTTCTCTACTAAATACAAAGTCATCATACAATAGTCCCTTATGCAAACATTGTAGTCATTTGTTGTGTTCATCTAGTGATCTTTAATAGCATCCTCATGGTGGAATTCCTTTCCTGCCAGGCTCTCCACTCTCCCAATATTATCAAAATAGGGATAGGGAGATTTGTACTTCTCAAGGGGATAATTCTTCCACTCTCACTTGAATAATAGAATATCTTGTTTATGTTTCACCTAGTATGGTCCAATGACCAAGGGGCATGCCCAATAAGGTCTCAGTTGTCTCTTTATCTTCTCATATTCCAACTCAATTTTCTAATCAATTTCCAATAGTACTAGTTTGTCACTTGGTTATCTCAGGAGCTTCTTAGGATTAATGGAGGTAACAGTTACTCATAGATATGTGAATGCTTGAATTGGATGAAGTAGGCCCTGAGAACTATTATCTGTACTTTTTCTTCATCAAATAGCCTCTTTCCATAATCTCCCTCAATGAATGAAATGATCACAAAAATGAATGCATCATTCATGATTCTATATTCCTTACTCTGTGCTGAGAGCTTCTTCTTTACTAGCTGAGGGTAGACTATATATGGCTAGGGATTGGGATCCTACATATTGCCTCCATGTACAAATAGGGGTAGTTTGTCACCCTTGGTGTGAGTAGGTATACCATATAAGAATTCATATAGAACTTCTTCTTGTCTTTCATCACCATCAATTGCTTGCACAAGTTTTCACTTAATGTGGTGGCCTAGTCCAGTGGTATCTTCGCTACTCTAATGGTCTCAATGAATTTGACCATGAAAGTGCTGAGGTGGCCTACTATAAGGAAGCCCATGACTCTGCTCAAGAGAATGATAGAATATCCAATTTCCTCCTTCATATATCCCCAAGTCATGTCCACTTTTCCTATTATCCATTCCCTAGGAGGCTTCTCAATAAGGTAGGAGGATTGGATGATTTTCATTGCCTCTTTATGGTGTTTCTTGTACCATCTTTCCATTGCTTCATAGGAGAGTTTGATGAATTGATGTACCCCCGGGAGGTGGAAGACCCTTTCAATGTTATTAGGTCGTAGGTCTAGGACTACTTCTTCAGTCATGCTCTTAACCACTCTCTCCTCAAAAACAAAATGTTCTGCCAGAGCCATGATTAATTTTGCTGACTATACTAATAAGGGATGCAAAGTTGCACTCACCAACCCAGAACATATCAAGGTAGATATCAGTGCAGATCTCTTAGTGAGTTTATTGCATATTCTAAGGAAGTCACCCAAGTCTATATGTCCTAAATCAGTACCTCTAATTTCTATGTGATCATCATGGAATCTTGATTTTGATGGTACACCTTGAAACTTGAAAATGACGGGCTTGGGTGCCATTTCAAATGTGGATGCCATTTAATCTCTCCACGACACAAGAAAAGGCATTCATTAGGCCAATGATACAGCTTGGAAATAAAAATACAAATGCCTTAAATTTCACTAACAAAAGAAAAGAATGTAAATATGAAGAAAAAAATGAAATGCCCAATTTGGGCACTTTTATTTTATTTTTTTAAATCTATTTTTCACTCTATTTCTATTTATTTTATTTTTAAAAATTTTTTAATTTTTTTTTTAGCTTTAAGGTTTTTTTGGTGGAAGAAATGTGTGGGTGCATGGAAAAAGAGTGCATGCAGGGGTACGCTGATGTGTGGCATACACTGCATGCATGTGCCTAGGGTTTATACAGCAAAGTAAATCGCAAGTAGCAGGTGTGGGGCACCAAAAGTGAGGAGCATGCTTGATGGTATAGGTTGCAGTGGTGCATGGTGTTCCCATTTCTTTGGGTGTGGTGTAGAGCATGCTAAGTGTGAGCATGTGTGCATGAGTGTGGCTCATCACACATAGGCATGATGCATAGAAGTGCAGTGCAACATGCATCAAAAATTTTTGGGGTGTGTAGTGGGCAAGCAGTGTGATGAAAGTGGAGTGCACAGAGGGTGGGATGTCACATAGCATGCAAAAGGTGGAGCACATGAAGGGCGTAGTGTCATGTAGCATGTGGAAGGTGAAAGTTATGCATGCACCTCTTATAAGTGTGGATCCCAATCATCATGCACAGGAGCTCTGTGGTTGTTTTGATGAAAAAGAAAAAAGAAAATGGGTGAAGTGTTTCTAAGGGGAGTGGGGGCTTTATAGTCATGCCCACTCACATGGGGCACAATGTGTACCTAGTGCAAGCATGCAAGTGTGCATCATGCACCATGTGGGTAGGGTGTGACACGTGCCTAGTGCAAGCACATCTTTTTTTGTCATTTTTTATTTGTTCAATTTTTTTTTAAAAATAAATTTTTTGACTCTAATTTTTTTTTAATTCCCAAATAGTTAATTCAATAATTCAAAAATTGGAGGGGGCCCCCATCCCTTGTAAGGAATGGGGTGTGTGTTATGGGACCACAATAGGACCCTATAGCTATACAACTTGCTCTCTAGTGAGCTGCTCCTCTCCAATTTGCAAAGGGGATTGGGTAGGTGAACACTCCTCAATGTGAGGACCATGTTTTTTCATTTTTTTTTTCCTCTTAAGAGAGGGCTCATCAAGTCTTTCTTCCAAGATAGCACTAGTGGATCCTATTATTTATTTAATTTTATTCACAGTGGTCTTCTTATTTTGAATTACATTATAGCCAAATCTTTTTTGGACAATCAATTGTCCTACTCCAACATTAGAATTGAATGCTAGCCTTCTCATAACCTCCCTGGCTTTATCGGGATAAGCATGAATGAAAAATTGTTTCTTCTCATTCATTGTTTCCATTATCTCAAGAAAAGTTATCATGAGTTTATTTATTTTATTAGCCTCTATTATTGCATTACTAAGAGGCTCGTATTCTTTTTCAAAATAATGAATGAATTCTAAAACTCTTGAAAAGACTCTCCACTTTTCTTTCTTGGTCTCTTGCTCTTGTAAAGAGAGCTCATTCCTTATTATATCCTCAGGGTAATAAGGTTCATGTTTTATGGAACCAAGCTTAGCGTTGTGTCTAAAAACCAAATCATAGAATCCCTTAGTATCACAAAACTAAGGATGAGATATAGCCATCTTATACTGGTCTAATAATTTATATAGAAATAACCAACCACCTTTTGTGATTACAAACTAGTGGACTATAGTACAAGTTGGGAAAATTGAGCCTCTTTATCTTTTTACCAAATAATTTTCTTCCAATGCTCCCAACTACCACAATATCTCAGTTATGCCCACTTTTAGAGGCTCCTAGTAGGGCAATACATGAGGAGTCCCTTTGAAACCATAAACTCTAAGTTGAAATAGAGTATGGTATAGTATCTCCCCAATTATGTGATACTTTTAAACCAAAGGGATTATCCATGGGCCTGATGAAATTTATTAATGCCTTAGGAACTCTAGGATTGTCACTTAGTAAGAGGAACCTTAAACTTGAGGTAGAGTACCTATCAAACCTGATAAAGCTAGCCTTTTCTGCATCCCAAGTCATATTTGTGCTCCACAATTGAACTGGAAGAGCTTCTACCTCCTATTCTTTGTTCAAATCCATCTCTTTCCCAAAATATGTCACAACTTTAAAAAAAAACATGTGCATCAACAATGAGTAGTGACCAAAAAAAATTTCTACCTTGCCTTTGGCAATTCCAACCAAGCCCATATGGATTTCTTTTGCTAAATAGGAGGCGAAATAAAAAAGAATGTCAACACCAAAAGAAGAAATTTGAGCCATCATTTACATAAAACTTATAGGCATAAAATTTTTCTCATCCTCACCAAAAGCCCTACATAGAGTCTTGTATAACTCTACATCCTGGGAAGTGAAATATTCTTTTTTTAAAGGTTAGATGTTGTGATCACTGGTAAGTTCCCAATTGTGCCTATGTGTGCCCTCAATGCACCTTGTCTAATCTTGTCCCTTTTAGATATATGTTATTTTTCTAATTCTTGTAGGTCAATAGGGATATGATAGTCTAATAGTGGCTCAAGAACAAAAACTTCTCGAATCTTCTCATGGCTTATTGTAATGAGAAATTCACCATCCAACCTTCTCACTACTCTGATTGTTGGGTCATATTTTTTAGCAATGACCTCTAAAAAGTCATAATCCATGAAAACACTAGGGACCACTAGTTTTCCTAAGTTAAAGTTCTAGATGTTCCCATGAGGGGTAAATAATTTTCTTTTAGAGAGTAATTTTTTGAAAAGAACAAGCCATGTTTGACTCACTGGCACTCATGGACACATGTCACCTTCTTGCTATGTCATTGTGCATAAATAGTGAGTGATTTCTACATGTGACATAATGACCACCATCAATTCATTATAATCTAATGTCATGCATTTGATCACTATTTTAATGTGACTTTGGTGGGGCCCCCTTCTCTTCCTTTGGTCACTATGTCGCTAGCATTAAAAACCTTGCAATTCTTCATAACGACTTAGTGACTACCATTGATGCAAATTTGATCTGATAATATGGAATCTGGTATTCTCTTATTTCAACTGTAGTGGGCCCATGCATTCCTTCCCTTAGTCACCATGTCACATGGAATAAACATTGCACAACTCCTAATGGTGACTTAGCAATAGTCGTTGATGAAACTTTGATCTGATAGTCCCAACTTTTTATCTACTCTTTTCTTGAGTGCTTATCCATGTCATATGTGATTTGGAAGTACTTTGAGATGCTGAAAAGTCATATATAATATTTTAATCCCTTTTAGAACAAGATAAAATTTGGTCCTATCATGTATTGACTTTCCCATTGAGGTGCTATGTCGCTACCGATGTAAATCCTTATTTTTCAGTTGTAACATAGTGACCACCGTATTCTTTTAAAAATACAACACAAGAAAAATAAACATGTTTTGAATTGTTACCAACATGTCACAATGATTCTATGCTGACTGAAAAACTTTTGGGACCTGCCATTTAATTTACTATTGCCACTTTTCATCTTTTCTGGCAAGGCACTATGTCACTATCGGTAGGATTGCTTGATTTTTCGATTGCGACATAGCGATCTCCTTAAAATGTTTAGAAAATCCAATGCCAAGAAATATAGCATGATTATATCGTTATTACTACAATCAATTCTTATAATAATGCATCATGAGCATATAATCCTTATTATAATAGAAAAACTTTATGGCACCCATCCATTTATGAGTTTCATGCCTTTTAATTTTCATGGCAAGGTGCTATGTCGCTACCAGTGTGCTTCATTGATTTTTCGATTGTAATATAGTGACTTCTTAGATTCATTGCCAAAATTGGTGACAGAAAACAACTAGCTCCTTTTTCCAATACTAAAATCTTTGACATCAGTCTATCCATTGAGAACTTCAACATAATGAAAAATGGGTGCCCTTTTTCTATTTTTGTCACTGTCTTTATGTATTACGATGGTCGCCATGTCTCCTATGGTAAAAAAATTGCAACTTCATCATTCAACATGATGAACATCATAGATTTAGAAGAGATCTGATGGAAGGAAATTTTTTGGGAAGAGGAGACTGAAAAGAAAGAAATTTAAAATGATCTCTGAAAAGAATATTCCACTTTCAAAAAATGATTCATCCACCAAGCCCCCCCCCCCCCCCCGCCTCCCCTTGCTTTTCTTAAAATGTAACATATGACTTAAAAAAATTTCTTGGGGCACAAAAATGTTTAATAGGGTCTCACCAAGGCTTCTCTTTATAAACTTACACAAACCAAACCCTAACCTACGGGAAAACAAACTTGTATGATTTTTAACTTGTAGAAAATCAGACCACTAGGAACTAAAATGGAAAAGAGGGTAGATTCATTAAATCTTACCTAACCTTAAAATGGATGATTGTGATTAAATAAAAAATATTTGAGTTCTCTAATTATAGAGATATTAGATTATAAGAAAAGGTTGTTATGTATGAGAACCTAAGGAAGACAAGAAGTCTGGGGTGTTGCTTGATTTGGTGGCCGAATAGAAGAGACTACAAATGACATACAAAGCAAGAGGGCTTAAGAGGTTAAATGCTTAAAGGGTAAACAAATAGTAAGAGATGAAGAATATGAATAGCAACCAGAATGGAGGCTATAGTCATCAAGTGAGTTGTACTTTATTATCAGATCAAGTTCTGTTATTACTTTCTAAAAAATGTGTCAATGTGGATAAATCATTTGGATTAAGGCTGACCTAATAGTCATTTGCAAATCCTTTAATTGGATGACATTCTAATTGAATGTTCTAAATTTCTCTAACAAGGCTCACTCCTAATAGGGTGATTGAGATCCTTTAACCTGGTCACATTTAATAGTGTGCATTGTAACCTTTAAAATGGCTGGCCTTTAATAGGGCATCACTTTAGAAGAGTGAAATTGGGTAGCATGTTACTAGTGAATTTTCCCAAATTGAGTTTCCATGTAAAATCCTTGTGTCAAATTGTGTGAATGAGTTTGTAGCATTTCAAAAGTTACTTTGACCTTGGATAGTGACCTACTAAGTTAAGGCATTGTATGATCTAATGGATGCATATGTGTTATAGTTTTGTGGATATGAATTTGTTAAGAATTGAAAAGTTTTCTTTGTACATTTGTTCCTTGGATATTTGATTCACCCGCCCATCCCCCACCCCACCTCTAAGTCAATCTAAAAAAATTCAACAATATATATATATATATACATATGTGTGTGTGTCTACACATGCATGCATGTGTGCGTGCACACACACACACACACACAGGGCTGATTCCATACACATAGCATCTAGATCTATATTATTTATCAATTTGGTTCAATTTTACATGCACATTAACCTTTAAGGGCCAAAGTGTGAATTTCCTTATATTCCATTCCCCTTTATAATTGAAATTTGGTATTGGTAGACTTCTTCCTTTGGATTTTATAAGATAATATAATTTGGATTATAAGATGAATATTATTCTAGTAATTTTTTTCTTTCCCTCACATACATATTTGAATGGCTTACTTTCCCAAAAACTAGAAGAGTTACAATCCTATTAATGTGTATCCCTTTCCTCCTAAACATTTTGGTGAATGTGACCTTCTTAACCTCTTTCTTGGTGTTAGATCTTCCTTAATTTATTAATCACTCTTATTTGGCATTAGTTTCACCTAATTTTTTTGATTAACTGGACCTTCTCAACCTCTTTCTTGGAGTTAGATATTTATCTCTTGAATATCACTCTTATTTGGCATTGACTTCACCTAAACATTTTGGTAAACCTATTTGCTTATCCCTTTCTTTTGGAGTTGGATCTTTCTTAAAATTTCTCTTCTTTTGCATTGCCTTATCTTGGATTTTAAAAGTTCTATCTTTTGATCTCTTTCATTTCCTTCTTTGCATTAGATTCCTTTGTCTCTCCTTTGTGGATCTTGATCTAGTTTTGTTTTCATTTAGCTAGATCTCTCACTTTCATAGATTTTATAACATCAAATATGTGTGTCCCTCTACTTTGTGATCATACCTCTATCATTTTCTTTATGGATAGAGATGAAAATTTCATTTATAATATGAATATTTGGTATGAATGTCTAAATAAAAATTTTGACTATTCTCTTCCTCACCAAAACATTGACATGATTGATACATTTTCTTTTCAATAGAACATGGTTGATACTTTTCCTTCTCCTAAAATATTCATTTTTCTTAGGGATCTTTCAGAAGAAGAAGAGACCATTATAAATTCTTTTATCAATGTGACCTTGTCTTCATTTATTTTTTATGTAGAGATGATTCATTAATGGACATCTATAATATCTATTCTAAGGATTCCTTGGGAAAAGTGGATGATGTTAATCTCTTGAATGCTCTCCCTTCTAGTGATTACTCTATAGAAATGTGAGAACCTTGTCAAGTTAACATGGTTCAGATTCCACAACCTCTTGCTAATCTTATTATCACTCTCAAGGGTTACCCTTCATCAAATAAACCTCTCATTATCCTTAAGGGTTGTCCATCCATAACTCTTAAAGGAGAACATGGTGATTGTAAGGATTATCATATGGCTTTTCAAACATATTGTACAAGAAATAATCCTCAAGCTACCTCTTCTAGTCCACATTCTCAACATATTCTTCCCCATTTATTATTGTAGTTGTGTAATAACTCACAAATATTTCTCTTTGGGAACTTCTTCAAATATCTCCCAAATATTATGAAGTACTACAATAAATTTTATCTACTCTTCCTAATCAATATCCTAATCAAGATAACATCAATTCCTTTTTAAAATACATGAATCTACCCTTGGTCCACCTCAATTTGTGTCTACTCATGATTATTTACCTCTAAGGAGATTTAAGATCACTCTGATGCTCTTATGGTAGTTATCATAGTCAATGATAACCTTGTTCATAGAACCTTAGTTGATAATGGATCTGGGCTAAATATTTATAGTATGGATATGCTCAAACAAATTAATATTGATATTTAACTAATCAAACTTGATAGTAATTATATTTTTGTCTTTGATAATATTTCTAAGAAAACCTTAGGAAAAATTACTTTTCCTATCAAAGTAGGTCAAATTATTTTGGATACTCATATTCATGTTATGCTTGGACCTCTTAATTAAAAACTTCTTTTGGCTATACCATTGTCATATTCTACACATAATGTTCCTTCAACTTCATAAAAAAATCAAGTTTATCTATAATAATGTGATGCATTTTCTTTATGTAGATACTGAGCTAAATAACTATCTAAATATTGGGGAACAATAAAATAAAGAACCTAATGATGATTCTCCTTCTACAAGTTCCCTTCTAGGTGATAATTGGGAATCCTTAGATTCCACACCAACCTTTATTCGGGAATATAGAGTTAAGGAAATTCAATTTATGAGAAATTATGCAACTCCTCTCTTCATCAACTTTGTTTCTACTTCCACTCATGATGAATATATTAAATCTAGTAATAAAAATCATATGCCCTTATGCAATGGTGAGTATAGAAACTCTTTTAACTCTATTACGATCATTATTTGAGATGTACGCAATAAAGTATTGAATCTAATTATTTATCCACATCCTCTCCTCACATGTCTTCTCCTACGAATCAAGAACTTGTTTTGCATAAAAAAATTCATTCTAAGGTAACTATTAGGCATAAATGTAGAAAGAAACAGAGTCAAAAACTTATAAATATTATGTTTTGTATGTATCACTATTGACATATCACTCTACTAATGATTGTCATATGTGCATTTTAAGATTAAACAACTTCTTCATCATGACATTATTCACATCTCCCCTCATGATAAGATCTTTTTAAATCCTCATTTATTAAAACAACATTTAGATCTCTATTAAGTTTCTCCACACCATGTAACCTTGTTATCCTCTCTCTTGGGGGTGCATTAACATGCATGGTTCAACTTGTGAGTAGCATAATATGTCATCTCTTATCTTGTTCCTACACTTGGGGGGGAATGAAACCTTATCCATCTTTCTCCATTGGTTATGTATTATTTGTTTATCATGTGACATCCAATCTTACATCACTTCTACTTGGATTTTCATGGTAGATAGATCACTTACCAGGGAGTCTCTTCATAGCATATTCTACTTTTTTATAAGGATTTACTTTTTCACTTTTGGCATGGTATCTCTATATTTAATCCTTCCATTAACTAATAGGATTTGTGACCTCTTTGGTTTGGACTAGGTGTTACTTTTGCATAGTATCTTGATATTAGAATTTCTCTATCCTTCTTCATCACTTCCTTAAGATGTTGAATTAAGTAATTGTTTTCCCATCTTAGGGTGGGCGGCATACATGGTCTCACTATATTTTTCCTATGTTTTAATTTTTCAAGTATACCATATAGAATAAACTAACATGACACAACTTGATAAGGCCAACAACTCTCTCTTTTTTTGTAAAAGCACAAACCCGTGTCACCTTTTATAAAGAAATGAGATATCAAAATGCTGCAAATTAACATTAATGACAACAACAAAAAAGGTATTTGTGTTTAGAATTTGAAGATGATGTAAACTAATGAAATGTGTAGAATTAGATGAATTTTATCAATATAATTTTTCAGTAAGAATTTATTCATTTTCTTTTATTTTGAAGCCCTTTTTTTAATCATAAAAAATATAAGATGTAGTTCCCATCAAACAAGTATATGCAGATCATCTTTTTTGTTCTTATTTCAAGATATAATATAGATGAAATGTATGTCTAGGGAAAAATAAATAAATAATTATTTTATATATTTTTTCTTTGTTATAAGTACTCAAGCTTAACCTTATCAGAATCCAACTTTTTTTTTTCCTCCTGTCAAATTTTTGATCTCAGATTGGTTTTGACAAGTGAGTGTCTATATGCTTAAGTACATTTACTTAGTTCATGCCAAACAATTAGTACATGCCGAGCAAAAAATGTATAAGATAGAGCGTGCCAATTCCACAGTGAGATCTGAGCCACTGATGTGCTTAGTCACTCAAGTACCAAGTAGATAGTGTATACTAAGTGATTTAGGAGATGATAAATAGTGGATGTTGATTTATTCAAATGTCATGTAACAATATAGAAATTAGTATATGTCGAGCATCAAATACTTTAGATGCTGAGTGAGACAGTTTTGTCATAGTTGTTTGTAATTGCATAAACTACTATGTAAACCATTTTTGAGATAACTTACAAACTGAATTACAATATTTTGTGATAAGGAAAAATCTTAAGTTGGAATCCCTATGAATTACATGCATCCAATCAAGTAAAGGGAAGGTTTAGGTAGAAAAATGGATGAATTATAGTTGTTGATTCATACCTAACCCTAAGTCTTCTTAAGGAGGAAAAACCCTAAACTTCATATGTGTGTGGACGGAGTGAAACAAGAAGTTTACATGTGCAATAGAGAAGTCATGGTGGCTAAGGAATTATGAAGTTTAATTGCATTGCAAAATTAGTTTAAAAAAAAATAGAGGAATGGAATATTATATAGCAACAAGACATATGATCAAGAAGGATAAAAAATACATTAGTTTAGAGGTGATCTATCATCAAGCAATAGAGTGCTAATTGTAGGGTCAATGCTGAGTCATTCTAGTAGGTGAATCAGTTAAATCTCTTAATAGAGTATTCCTAATAGGCTATATTGAAATCCTCTAACAAGGTGCTAACATAATTGTTGGTTGAAGGCATGCTTCTAATAGGGTGTTGAAATCCTTTAGCGGGGTGAGACCTAGTAGTCTTTATAAGCTTTTAACAAGGAAGATCTTTCATAGGGTAGATCATATTTCATGATCAAACATTGTAAATTTTATTAGATACACTTAATTACCACAATAGTGAAGATTTTTGGGTGTCATCCCCACCCCAGTTTCACCTTCTCATTGGAGAGTTTATGGGTAATCATATGTGGTGTCATATATATGTGAATGCTTACTTTTTTACATGATTTATATGTATATGCTTTACATGGTATTTCAGTTTAATTATTGAATGTATGAGATGGATGTGTGGTGAATGTTTTATGAGTTAAATTTTAGACTACTAATTCACACACCCCCCCGCCCTCTCAAAAGTCTACCTTTCCTATTGTAATTCCAACAGTTGGTATCAAAGCTTAGTTTTCTGAAAGAGAAGCTTTGCAACATTGAGGAAAGATCTTGAAAATGGAAGTCTACAAGTTGGGAAAGATCATTAAGAATCAGGGAATCATAATACAACTCATTTTACATCAACTAAATGAAGTAAGATAAGACATAAAGAAATTTTTGAAGAGAAAGAAGGAAATTTCCATTGAGAAGAATGACACAAAATACAAACAAATAGACACTACCAAGCTATTTTCTAATGGAGACTCTAATGAATTTGATGTAGTAGTTGTAGATCTAATGGAAAAAAATTGAGCCAAAGTTGAGAAAATTAGAAATCTCAAGTTAGATCAAGAATTACAAGCCATACTACTATGTGAGGTGACTAAATAGAAAAAGAAAGCTATGGAAGAGAAAGCCATGATTGAAGAAGATAAACAATTTTGACCAACAAATTGGAAGCTCAAAATCATTAGAGCTAACCAAGATTTCCAACATGCAATTGGACACTCTAAGTCAAATGATGAATGCCAACTATGAATTGAATGTCAAGGACATTGAGATAACAAAATTGAAGTTGCAGAATGGGCAATTGAAAAATGACCTAAAAAGGGAAAATGAATTTTTTGAAAAATTTAATAAACCAAGTGAAGCCATTAAATACTTTGAGCAATTATTGAGATCCCTAGATCCAATAATCATACATCTAGACTAGGATACACAAGCACTGAAGAAGGAGAATCATCCAAAAGTGCTGAAGAAAGGAGAAACAAAAGTAAGAACTCCAAACCTACTTGTCATAATTCTGGTAAGAAAGGACATACTACTAATGTATGCAACAAAAAGACTATAAATTAGAATGTCAAGCATAAGAGCATGGTTCATTTCCATAAGTATAAAAAACAAGGTCATTAGGCATATGAATGCATAAATATGACCATGAACACACAAATATTTGAAGAATATTGTTATAACTATCAAAAGTATGGACATAGATCTTTTGAATGTAGATACAAACCCATGAGGTCATCAAACAGACAAACAAAGGTAAAGAACAATGGTGACCCTTACAACTAGGATTATAATACAAGATATAGCTGTCATTATTGTCAAGAGTGTGGACATGTTCTTGAGAATTGTATTATGACACACTTCAAAGTGATTACAAAAGGTACTTGAGTCAAACCACATATTTTATTTGTTTGAATATTGGTCACATCAATCTCTATTGTCCAACAAAGTTAAAGGTACCAAGTTGTGAGTTCAATAAAGGAAAAGCCAAGGAAAATGTTGAAAATATCATAAATGAAATAAACAAGACATGGAAGAAAAAGGAGGATTGCAACACATCAAGTGGAGAAGGGATCACTTCACCCAATGGGTTAGGTGGTCACACCTCATCAAACTAGGCAATCAAGAGGTATGTAGGACTAATATTCATAAGTTATATCATAGATTAGTTCTAAAAGAATCTAGTACTAAAAAGTCTACATAAGCATGAATATAGATGCAAGATGTTATTAGGAATCAAAAGGAAAATCTTTAAGTTTTTCATGTTAGTGCCGAGCATGAAAATTTTCCTATGATTGTCAAGTGAAATGCTAGAGGATTCCAAGCTAACAATCTGGCCAATTGATGTCGAGCTTGTAATGATTGCCGAATGATTGAAAATACTAGTGGATTCCAAGTGAGCTTGAAATTGGTTGATGTCGAGCTTACAATTATGTAAGCTTCAGCATTAATTATAGTGTTTCAAAAGGGTATTTGATTGATTCTTAGCTTATTTTACATCATTTCAAAATTAAGAGAGAGAAAAGAGAGCTAAAGGCAATGAGGAAATTCATTACAAGTGATTGTAGAAGATTTGAACAGCAATTTGACACCATTTTGTCAAATCTTGAAAGGTATTTATCATGTGCTGAGCTATGTTGTTTCTACTTTCATAAACCCTAGTCTTGTATAATGGCATCTAGTTCAAAGGGTGTAGAGGGTAAGGAGGTTTTGAATGTTTAACTAGTTAGTAATGAGGTCAAACAACCAATTTTCAAAGCCATACCTAATATTTCATATAAACAAGACCCCTCTGGTGCATTGTCCCTGATAACACCAAAAGTTTTAATGGTTCAAGATGTTAGAAAATGTTACAACTATGAGATTGGGAGTATTGGAGACATGGAGATCAGACAAGCATGTGATAGACCATGTGAAAATGGTGTATTAAGGGAGGAATTCAAAATTGTAGAGAAGAAAGGGTTAACTCGTGCTCTAGATTTCCTGAATATTTTCAAAACTGAATGGATTAGGATTCTATTAAGTAGGATTCATGATAATTCACTATGGTCAGAAAATGGGCCTATCAAAATCACCAAAAGAATAATCCATAGTGTAATAGGATATCCAACCTTAGATTAGCCTAAGACTTGATGGAGCAATTCAAAATAGGTTATTGAGAAGAACACATGAGTTGTGTGGAATAAGAGAGGAATGACTATTGACACCATCATAGATCCATTGATATATTTTGTAATAAGGGTAATTGCACAAAAGTTTTACCAATCTAGCAGATTAAACAGTGTGTCCTATATTGTAGTGGATGTGGGTTACAAAATTGTCAGGAAGGATCATACACATGATCTTGTTGAGCTACAACTATGGTAGTTGATTGAAAACCTAGGTGAAATAAGGAAAACAAAGAGTGCTCAGTGCAAATTTGGTTCTATTTTGATATGTGTTTTCTTTTATGTTCAAAACACATTTCATACATTGGGCACTGTGTCATGGAAAACAAATAGGTCTATGGTAGTACAAATAGTAGAGTTCATTATGTGGATCTCAAATTGGTTTTGACAAAGTTAAGTTATTTACTTAGTTCATGCCAAAATAGTAGGAAATTCCAAGCACAACATGTATATATTAGACCATGCCTAGTCATAGTGAGCATCATGCCATTCATGTACTGAGTCACTCAAGTTTTGAGCAGATAGTATATCTCGAGTGACACAGGATCCAAGTAAATAGTGGATGCTAAGAAATACAAGTGTTGAGACACAACAAAAAGATTAGTGTATGTTGAGCATCAAACACTTCAGATGCCAACTAACACAATTTTGACATATTTGTTTGTAAAGGTGCAAACAACTATGTAAACCATTTTTGAGCTGACTTAAAGGTAAATTTCAATATTTTGGAGATAAGGACAAATCTCTAGTTGGATTTCCTATGCAATTACAAATAGCCAATTAGAAAATTGGAAGGATTAAGTGGCAAACTAGATGAATATCACCCATAGATTCATACCTAGCACTAAGTCACTATGTCTTCCTAAGAAGGATAAAACCCTAAACTCTCTATGAGTGTGTAAGGAATTGATGGAGCTAATAGAGAAGTTTACATGTGCAAAACAAAGCATTCATGGTAGCTTAGAAGTTATGAAGTGAAACAACATTACAAAATAAGTTAGAGCTGAATAGAGGATAGAAAAAAGGATACAAAAGAGAGACATCTGATTGAGAAGAATCAAGAAGACATTTTTTAGAGGTGATCTATTATCTAGCAAGAAAATGCTAATAACATGATCAATCTAGAGACATTCTATTAGGTGATTTCAGTCTAAATCTCTTAATAGAGTAGTCCTAACAGAATATATCAAATACTTCAACATGGTTCTTACTTAGTGGTAATTTAAATTCCTTTAGCAAGTCACATTTCTAATAGGGTGTTGAAATTCTATAACAAGGTGAGACCTAACAGCCTTTGTAAGCCTTTAACAGGGAAAACCTTTCACAGAGTAGATCATGACTCATGATCAAAACATTGTGACCTTTATTGGATACACTTTGTTGCTATAGTAGTGAAGATTTGTGGGTGTCATCGCCACCCCATTTTTACCTTCTCATTGGAGGGTTTCTAGCTAATCATATCTAATTTCATATGTGTATGGTTTCTTATGTGTTTACATGATTTAGATGTATGCTTTACATTTTATTATAGTTTACTCAATGAATATATGAGATGGATGTATGGTGAAAGTTTTATGGGTCCAAGTTTAAACTATTGATTCACCCCCTCCCCCCCACCCCTCAGAAGTTTAACTTTCCTATTCTAATTCCAACAAATTGAACAATTGGGTGAAAATTTTGAATCCGTAATGACCAGTTACTTTGAGGACTTTAAGTAATCTATGAAGAAAAGATTGGGGATTCCAGTTTCATTAGTGGAAAAGAATTCTGATGATGCATGTTTCCTAGTTGATGTTGATTATACTTTTGTTCAAGCAACTACTCCAAGAGTAAGATGGCTAAATCCATTGGGATATGAAATAAATGTAGATGAGGCCTCTGCAGCAATAGTTGCATTACTTGTTGAAGATATAGATAAAGATGCCAATGAATTTGGTAATTATGAGATGGCTAAATATAAAATTACCATGGAACTAAAGACTACCTATATTATAAAGAAGAAGGAGAAGTTGTTGAATAAATTGATAGCTAAATTTGGTGAAGCTGCCAAGAAGGAAAAGGATGAAGACGATGAAGAGGAAGAAGAAACCTAGACAAGCACCACTTGCACTAACACAAAGAATGGGAGAAGATCAACAAGAGGAAGAGAAAGAAATTGTATAAGGTGTTGAGGAAGAAGAAGCTAAGGAAGCACCTACTTCTACTAATCAAAAGAAGAGAATGACTCAAGCTCAACCAGTGACAAGAACCAAGAAGACTGCTAAGCCAAGCCAACCCAGATCTATAGCACCTACCAAGAGGGCTAGTGCACATGTCACAATAAAAAAGGAAAAAGAAAAGACCAAACCTATAGAGCAAGAAGGATGAGCATTGAAAAGACAAAGGAGAAAGTAAATTTCTCAATTTGAATCTAATGAGGAAAGAATAGAATCAGATGACAATAGCCAATCCCAAGTGTTGAGTCACAATCTAGCTTTAGATTTAGACAACCTATGTGAGAATATTAGGAATAATGCATAATTATCATGATTTTCTCACATTGATTTTGAGAATCTTAGTAAAGTTGAAAATAATCAAGTAGAGGAGGCTTTATTTTCCATGGTGGAAAATTTTAAGGAAGCCCCACTAGAGATTGTCAAGTCTATGCCTAAAAACTTATATGAAAGAGTTGAACAAAAATGGCATTATTGTTTGAATTTAGAAAGACAAATCAGGGAGACAGCACTTGCACAAGTTATGTCTAAACTAAGTTTTGCACAAATAGCTAAGGCTATGAAGAAATATGTAGTTAAATTTGTTCCCAAATATAGAGGCTTTAGCATATTGCAAAACAATATTGAAGATATTGTGAAGAAGTCCACATAGATGTGAAAGGTCACATATGTATTAGCTATAGTGAAAGTGGCTGAACACGAGCCTTAAGAGGTTAAAGATGATGAAGAAGATGAAAACAATGAAGGGACAATTGAGGGGGGTACAAAAATGAATATAGATGACAAGGCAACAACTAAGGTAGAGTAGCAACAAGAACAAAGTGTACAAGAAACACAACTACTAGATGTCATCACTCAATAAACAACAAGTGTAAATACTGAAATAGTATCAATAAAGGATGTTTTTGATCTCACTAATTAGAAAATCAACCCCCTAATAGAGGAAGATGTGAAAAAGATACTTGATCAATCTACACTGCAGACAAAGTTGAGTGATAATCATGTATTAGTGAGGGTAGATGAAATATAGAAAATAGTGAATGACACTACAAGGGAAGAAGTGAATACACAAGAGCCACCTTCCATCACCCCTCAAATCACTAATGTACAAGATTTAGAAAAAATACCAAAAATTACACCAACAAAGGTTGATATAGTTGAAGCAAATAAAGTGGAAAATTAAGCCACTACTAATACACAAAGTCAAATAGGTCAGATAGATTTATTTGCACCTCTAGCACAAGTTCAAGGTGTAATTCAAGGCATTGTGGTAGATAAGGACAAGCCTGAAGGGACTGAGTTGACACCCAAGCTGAAGGAGCAAGCAATAATTCAAGCCCTGGTAACTTTACTAGAATTTGGCACTCCTTCTAGTCACACTCTTATGAAGTTGAGCACAGATGCAAAACCTTTGCAAATTTTAGTGCCAATTCCAAGTACATCAAAGGTAGAAGAGGTAATACAATATGTATATGTAAGCCTAGATGAATAAATTGTGTTGCCATTTAAATATGATTATGACATAATGACAATAAAGTAGATAGGCATAGTACAAGAACCTTTGGCTAGAAAGAAGCATCAAGAACTGCGCAAAAGGGAGCAAAGGAAAAAGTAAGCTTTTCTAGATATCAAAGACATCTTTATAGATGCATTCAGTCTACCTACTCTAGATGAGACAAAGCCACTCATTAAACAAGTGAAAAATATAGTGGAAAAGGTAAATGATGCAGACTTTGATACAAAAGAAATCTGAAAAGAAATTTCAAAGCAAAGTGAATGAGAAAATATCAAGTGACATTGCACTTACACAAGTTGTATTGGCAACTAAGGTAGAAAGTGTGAAGAATGTACTTGAGAACATTTTCTCACTATACACAAAATTGTGCAACCCCATACTCTTCACACAAGAGGCAAGGAATGACATCCTAAGCTTGGAGAGTAGCATGCAGTCATTAGGAGCTAATTTGCCCATGACTCCAGCTCAAAATGAAAAATATTTTAGATCTTTATTGCAAACACAAAGTTGGTTAGCAACATTATCTATAGAAGAAGCGAACATAAGGGCCAAATTGATCAGCATACAAACCATTGTGACTCCTCACATGAAGATTTTTCACAAGGAATTAGGCTACACAAAAAATCTTATGAAGAAAGACCCCAATCTTTCTACATCAGATGGCCTAGTCCACCTTGCTACCAACCTAGCCATCCAAATTAAATATTTGGATGTAGCATGAAACTCTTAAGATTATACTAGAGATCCATAAATTTTTCTTAGAAAAACACACTATCAGTGCATAGCCCATTAACATAGGTGTCAAAAAGGGGGAGATAAAAAGAGAAAAGTGAGCTTAATAAAAAGTTGGAGATAGTAAAAAGTAGAGGAACAAAGAAAGAAAAGAATAACATAGATAGAGAGAGCTTAAGAAAAATAGGGATAAAAGAAAAAGGGGGAGATAGTGATCTGATTAAGGATCTAGGAATATTATAGAGGAATGCTAACTAATTACATAAATTTAATTTAAAACTTTTAATGAATCAAATTAACATAATTGAACACAAAGAAAAACAATAAATTAAATGATAGAATGAGAAACAAGAGATAGGGACACAACACATTTTCTCTCAGAGTTTTTCTAGTATGGACTACGTCTCTAGGTCCTGCTCTAATAGAGGGACTGATTTGATTAACTCCAAAATTAGGTACAATGTTATGAATCACTCCTTCAAAAGTAAAATAGCATGACTCTAATGTATGAGATTGAAAAAATGTCCTTATAGAAAAGTTTCCAACTTTAAGAATTTTTGAATCATCTGCCTCCTCTAGAAAGGCCCCTAACCACCCTCTTTATACAAAAAATTAGCCAAAATAAGGCTATAATAATAATTTTTCAATAATAAGCCCTTTAACTAATTCATATTCGAAATAACCCCCTTTATCCATTTTTACATTTGTCTTATGTCATTTTTGGGGTAACAAGTAGCAAATAACCTTATTTTAAATAAGGTTAGGTGGGTTAGTTTTCAAGTTAAATGGAAAATGCCATATATGTATCTCAAATCCCACAAATGGTGCATTGGCAGTTAAAAATTTTGATCGAGCACTGGTCTGGGGTTCCAACCCCATTGGTGACCCCCTTATCCCCAATTTTCAATGTCAATAGGTTAAGTAATAAGTGTGTCAGTGTATGTTTGAAGATAGCCAGTGGCTCAGCGGCCACCAGTCAAGGTTTGGAGCCCGACAGTCGCAGGTTCTGACCCCATCGACCACCAACATACTTTTTTTGTAGTATATATATATAAATTATTTTTAATATTTATTATATATATTGGCACATCATCATCTCAAACTTTGATCGAGCACATCTTTTGCGTATAGGATTCATTTTCAACAAAATGAACATCATCGAAAAGCTCTCGAAAAGAGCTTTGATTTGATGCCAACTTTGACCAATTCTAGAGAGTTTGAAATTTTTCCATTTTGAAGCCTCTAGATCAAGGTTTAACCAACCTTTGATTGGCCATAACTTTTATATATGGACTCCATCTTTTCCTGTTCAAATTGCATCGGGTCTAGACTTTAGGGAATTTTAACATGGTGCTGATTATTGGAGTTTTGGAGATACTTCAATTTTTGAAGAAAATATCCTCCAGATCAATCATCCACATTGAAGAGCTTTTGGACCTCTAAAAGTTTGGATTACTTGGAAAGTAGGTGAGGGTATAGCTCCCACACTTTTCCAATACCCATCCATCTTGTCTTACTTGGATGCATCCCCTTCAATTGCACTCAAAAGTATTCAACTAGTCCTCTCTGGGAAGTTTTGACATTCTTGTCTAGGATAACATCTTCTAGCAATTTTGACATATAATCTGGTGAAAGATCATCAACAGATGGAATCTAAATGTTTGTGTCTTCATCCAAGATCATTGGAGGCTCATACAACTTTATTTTCTCAACATTAACAACTGAGTAAATTTGCATGTATGGAGGAAGATTAAAGCAAGAAGCATTGGTACCGATCTTTTCCAAGATCTCAAAAGGACCATACTTGATAGGCTTGAGCTTCCTTCCTTCACCTTGCATTGTTTCCTTGCTGATATGTAACAAAAATCTGCCACCAACTTGGAAATGGTGATCAAAGTGATGCTTATCATGGCAAGCCTTGTATTTTTCTTAGCTCTACTCCAACTGTGTGTCTATTGCCTAATGGATTTCTTGGACCTTCTAGATGAACTTTAAAGCTCTTTCTACATATGGCATCCATTGATGATGTCATCCTTTCCAAACAAAAAATCCATTGGAATTTTAGGTAAATAACTGAAATAGGTCTCAAAAGGACACCTCTTTGTAGAAGAGTGTGTTGCATGGTTGTAAGCATGTTGCACATGTATATGAGGATTAGTAATGCAAAGAACACTAAATATCAAATCAAAAGTATTCACAAAACTAAATAAATGTAACTTCAAGATAGACTAAGATGAGCTCTCAATTGAGAATATGATGGGCTCTCAATGAGAAGCTCTCTTGTTGAGTAGCTTTGTCTAATTAGATAGGATGTATGCTCGATTCTCCAAAGGCTTCAATAGTGTTCTTGATGGATTTTGGCTTGGGTGAATGGATTTGATGTAAAATGGCTTCTCAAAAATGGCATTATGGCTTTACTTCATGATCAAAATGGCATTACTTTGTTAGTATGGGTGATTGTGTTAAAATGGCTTGGGAGAGGATTCCTTAAATAGGCAAAGGGCTTGAGGGATAAAGGACTAGGATGCAAGGATGGGAGAAAGATTATGGAAGGTTTAGATTGAATGAGAGGAGAGCACATGGATTGTGCTTCTTTACAGCCAATCAGGGAGTAACACATGTCACAGGGTCATTGGTTAGAGCAAGAGGGGTTGAGGGGTCAACAAAGGAGGCTCAAAGTTGATAAAGACCCTCATAATGGCTTGTAAGAGAAATGAATGGGCTTGTAAGAGTCATTTATGGCTTTGTGGGCTTTATAAAGTTTTATGGTTGGGATATTTGTGAGAGAGTTGAGATATTTTGACTTGGGTTGGATTAAGAAAGTCTTAAGCTTGACTTAGGAATGTGCAAATGATTAAGGCTTGGATTAGGCTTGGGTTAAGATTAGATTAGGCTTGTTAGAGATGGGCAAGTGGATGGCATTTAATGTGGGTAGGTGAAGGAGGAGATATTTGTTGGCTTTGGCTTGGGTTAGCAAGTCTTAACCCATATCTAGGGAATGTGACAAGGTTAGGGGGGATTAGGATTAGGGTCAAAGATGAGGATTGACATCTTCTAGAAGAGTCTAGGCTTTGGATGAGGATGAAGACTTTCTAGAAGAGTCTAGAACTTCCTAGGATGAGGATAAATAAGGTTTTTAGGAAATAAATAAAGTTTTATTTATTTCAAGGGTTTGGGTTGAGGAGATATTTATTAAAATATTTTTAATAAACATGAGGATTAACATTTAATCTTAATTATATATTTTGAGCTAGGATTATGGGTAGGAAATGACGGGATTGGGCTTTAATCAAAATTAAAGAAGGATTAGAAGATTTTGGAAGAGGTTAGTGGTCTTAAGGAAATTGGCCAAATTTTGGGCAAAAAAAAAATAAATTATTTATTTTGGGATTTTTGGTCAATATATTAATTAAATAATTAATAAATAAGGAAATAATGTTTAAATAAGATTTAAACATTTTTGGGAAGGATTCCTTCATTAAATATTTTTAATTAAGATAAAGGGATTTAATGGCATAAAAATAAATTAAATAAATAATTAATTAATAAATGATGATGTCATCAGGGACTTTTTCAGAAAATAAAAATACTTTGTTTTCGAAAGGATTTTTTAGGTTTCTACATTTTGCCCCTCTTTGACATAGTGTTGAGATAAAACTATTTCAAAGAAGTTTGAATATAAATGACATAAGGAAGATGTTTTACCAAAAAAGTTTCCCCAGTCTTGGATAAGGAGAGACTAGACTATGAGATGCCCCCTCAAGAAGGCGATGGAGAGAGAAAATGAGGCTCAATTGCTTCTTGAAAAATACAAGAATCTGGGATAAGCAAGGAGACTTAGATGGGCAAAGAGAAGGGGTTGAATTAGCTCAAACTCTCACTATGGGAGAATGATAAAGGACAATCAGATGCACAAGAGGAAGCAAGCTTAAGACTTTAGGGTAAAAAGGAATCCAGGATGGATGAGGGGATTATAAAGTTGATGCAATAGAATTTCAAAGAGTCAGATTGGTGAAAGATGGGTTTTGGAGATCCCTAGGACTAGGATTGTGGATCTCAAAAGATGAGGCTTGGTGGATTGATTGGATTGGTGGATCCCTAAAGCTAAAAGTGAAGATTGATTCAAAGAGATACTAATGCATAAGTTGGGGTAGGAGAGATAGATGTTGGATATAGATGGGGGATAATGGAGATGAAGGGATTCCATTGAAGCTTTTTTAGTAGGGGGATACTTCAAAGAGAAGTACCACCATGTAGTTGAGCACTAGATTTGCTATAGGATTGTTGGTTAATTGTCAAGGTTACTAAGAACATCAAGGCCATGTCACCAATTATCTAGAGGACTGATGGACTAACTCAAAACAAACATGTAAGGATTGCCCCAGTAGCACACATGAAACCCCGAGGAAACAGCGTGGAACCAACATTGGGTAACCCACAAGGAAAAAAGAAATAAATGAAAGACTTGATCAAAACTATACTCTTAGAGTGTCCCATTCACAACATACCATGATATGGAAGATTGTGCCAACCTTGAGTAGGGAACAAAAAGATTTCTTGAAAAAGATACTTCAAGACCCAAAAGGGAAGATTCCAAATCAAAAGAAACTGAAAATCCAAAAGATAACCATTTGCTAATGAGATGGGTAGGATGAGGTACTAATGGACCAAGAGTAGACATGAAGTAAGCTATATCCTACAAGGATCTATTGGAGAGCACCTAAGCTAGTGAATTTGGATGAGTGATGCGTCTGGAAAGCTAAACTAAGAAGGATAACACTTTGGTGATAGGAGATCTAGCTAAAGGATACATTGGAATAGCTAACCAAGATTTGTGCGATGTGTGCAAGATATTGATCAAGGATGAAACTAACATGAAAGCTAGATAGATACAATGGTACTAAGCTAAAGAGGATATACAAGTTGATGGACCAAGATATGGTACAAATGTACAAGTTGTTTTGGACAAGATTGGATATACAAGCTATGATACAAAGTATGATACAAGTGTTGGATACAAGATTATTTACAAGCTGTACAGGAGCTCTGGATGATAAGATAGTGGGATGGCTCAAGTTGGTGCAAGATGCAGAAGCTAAGGATGAGGTGATAGCGGAAGATATGGATTTGGCAGGATGCATCCAATGATGATGATAAATGTGTGACCAAGGATGGGGACAATGCTAAGGTTGGTGGTAGCTAAGCTGATAGATGGCACTAGAGTGAATGACTAATGAGAGGATGACATTGGATTTGCATGAGGATAGCCTAGAGCGAGATACCAATGACAAGGGAGGATGGACAAGACAAGATCTCCAAGGAATATAGTGCCCCTAGTTAGAAGATGACATGCAAAAGGAGGTCTTACAATGGATGTGATAGGATTGAAGCCAAGATGGAAAAGTTGAAGGCGCTAGGGAGATGGATGATAGCTGGGATGATGGGGTGAGGTTGCAAAAGATAAGTGGATAGTGATAGATAAAAGCTGGAGGATGAAAGATAGGTGGATAAATTGGAAGATGGAGCTAGATGGCAAGATGTGGCCAAAATCATGAGGATGATAGGCTAAGCTGGGGATGGCTGAATTACATATGATGCTTGTTTGCCAAGCTTTCATCATGGTACTTGTCCAAGGCACTTGAATTGCCAAGTTTTCACCAATGGATACTTTATTTTTCTTTATTTTTATGACTTTTTGACTTTGGACTTAGCTGGAATGATTTTGGCTTTCTTCAATTGTTTTTGGCTTTTTTGGGATTTTCCACTAGTTGTTGGAATGTTTAATTTTGTTGCTAGCTGTTGGCACACCGGATGTGTGATTTATGCAATAGATCGGATTAGATGGTATTGATGGTAGGAGATGGAGGGATGAAAAGGCTAGAAAGGAGCATGAGATGGGGATGCTTGTAGGATCAACATTGGCACATGTTGGGATGGGTGTGAAAAGAGCATATGGGAGATAGATGGTAGATGCGGGCTTGATGGAGGATTTATGGAAGTGCACTTGGGGATATAGGCACCCAAGATGGAGTTAGGAGATGGGGGACATGAATCACTAGATGGGGGATTAGCAATGGTGGATTCCATTATGCATTGGGCTTCAACTTTTTTCTTTGGGATCCACATGGTTTTAGATTTTCTTTTCATAGGCTTTTGCATTGTTTTGCATTCTTTGATTGGATTTTGCCTTTTTGGAGTATGTCTTTTAGAATAGACATATGATTGACTAGGGTGTGGATTTTTAGCTTTATGCATTTTGAAGTTGGCATTCACATTGTTGTGGTAAGCTTTGGGAAGATGGTTAGGAGAAGCTTTGTGAGATGGAGAGGATATCGAAGAGCATGTAGGGGGATGATGATGGATGATGTGCCCTGATATGTGCCTTTGTTGGTCTTGCGTAGGAATGGAGGGAATAGGATTTTTATGATGGCTGATAGGAGGATGGAGGATGGTAGATTTTGGGACATGGGGACCCAAAATGGATTTAGCGGATGAAGGGAGGATATGGTAGGTTGTTTTGGGTTGCAAAGATGGTGGAGGGGGGATGATATAAGATTTCTTGTAGGAGTGATTGGAGGCTGGCATGGTGGGCCTAGAGATAGGCTTGGTTTGGGGATGGTGTGTACCGACACTTTTAGATTGTGAGCCTTTGGATACATATCCAAGACCATGAAATCCTAGATTCTTTTGTACAATAATAGGCTTTCTAATTCCTTTCTCTTGTGGTCCTAAACCTTGACTTTGACAATGCCATCGATTGAGCATTTGCACGAGCTGAGGAAACTTTTTGCTTGTAGAAAATGGTAGAAGTGTTTATTAGATGTACTGCCATGGGGAGATACTATTCTTAATTCTTCTATTGAGAGGGGGCCACCATTGATGAATGTAAGTGAACCAAGAGGGTAGATTATAGATGGTGGAATAGCTTGGATAGGTGGTACGATGGAAGCATGGAGCGGAGGAGATGGTAGGATAGGATCTTGATTTAGGTGATGGGATGAAAAGATATCCTACATTAGAGGAGGTATGGCTTGAGGTTTTGGAGATGGAGGGGATGGTGACTGTGCTATGGATGGAAGGCATGGTACGATGATATCTTCATTTATGCTTTGGGGATGTCAACATGCTTTTGGGTAGGATCTTGATAGGATTGGATTGGAGTGGATGGTGCGATAGGAGGTGAAGGGATGGATTCTTCAAAGGCAGCGGATGGATAGATGGGAGATTCAGTAGTGCAGATGGGTGAGTAGAAGATGGATGCATAAGGGTCATTATGGGAGATTTGGAAAATGCTTGGAGGTGATGTGGATAGGATTTGGAGGTATTTGACAGGTGGTGGGATTTTGATGCTTGCGGGAAGTGGAAGGATTTTAAGCAATTTGATGAATGGTATGGGGATGATAGCTATGGGAGATGGAGGTGATATTATAGATGGGGAAGCTTCATCACTGACTACTTCACATGGTTGGATTAGATGACATGGATTATCGACTGTTGGAGGTGGCTTTTCTTGTATTTCCTCTAGGAGATTCTTGGGAGACTCGTGTGTTGGAGGTGGAGGTGGTGGATTGATAGGAATAGTTGTTGTGGTGGGGGTGGAAGATTGGAAGCTTGGTTGATTGGGTTATGGAGGAGAAGCTGGGATATGAGATGGCATGACTAGATAGTTTGGAGGAATGCTTGTATTTTGGGGGATGGTTGGTGGAAGGCATCTAAGGCTCTCAAGATACCTGTCATAATCAACAAAATTTTCATCATCATTGGAATAGGATGTAGTGAGAGAAAGGAAAGTGCAACCAAACTCATCATGATAAGGTTGGGATTTCATGTTTTGATGATGAGTTGGATGGGGATGGGGTCTTGCATATGGATGAACATGGAAGCTCATGGTTAGATTTGGATTAAGCATAGATTTTGGATTGGCTGATGAAAGATTTCCTAAGGAGAGTCAAAGCTGAAAGACAGACCTAAGAAGGATTGGCTAGAGATTTTTGGCTTTTCTGTGGATGGAAGACTTCAAGGGTATGTTGTCAAAAAGTGAGAGTTTTTCTTTCCTATGTGTAGGATTGGTGGCTTTTGGTGTCAACTTGAGGATAGACAAATGATCCTATGGGCATGACATGAGATTGACCACTTGTGGATCCCAACCTTTAGCTTAAGGTGATGAGGGATGACAAGTGACAAGGCTAGATTACCTTAGACAAAGCTCTGTCAAAGGGATAATCTTGGGGAGATTGAGGGATTTGGATAGATTGATTGGATAGCAAACTCTGGCAGAGTAACAAAAATTCCTTAAAGGCTTGGGTGATTTTGGATTGGGTTGCTAGCTGGCTGGGGGGATGATTTGGATGGACTTTGAATTTGGGATTGTTCTAAAGAAAAGAACTAGATAGATTTGGTTGTGGTGGGGGAGCTTGGATGATTTTCTGATGAGGCAGTGACTACGCTAAGTATGCCTTGAGCTAGGGGATTTCTATTTTTCTAGGATTTTGACCAAAGTTGGAAAAAATTCATTCAAAAGCTATGAACAAACAAGCAGAAAAAAGTTTGGAGCAAGCACGTCAAACACACCAACATCCTAGGAAGCTTTCTACAAGGATGAAATTTGGTTTAGCTAGGGAGTCCTCGATATATGCAAGGTACATGAGGCCCAAATCCATAGATGAAACCAAAATGATGTCACACAATCGAGAGGAGCGGTAATCCACTTCTCCTCTTTCACTTCTCAAGGGTATAAAGTTCCTTGAGGCTTAGCCTGAGTGATAGAATTTTGATCCCAAGAGAGGTGTCTTTGGATTCACCTCCTAATCTTTATACTCTGTTGGAACGCTAGAGTTAAGGTCATCCCAAGGGGTGATGAAATCCCCGAGAAGGCCTCCTAAAACTTAAACAAAATTTTGGATCCTAATCTTATGACCCAAGATGGCCTTGAAAGATGACAAGGGGAGAGAAGAGTTGGATGATCTTGGGCTAAAAGACATAGTTCTTTTCCAATTGACGCTTAAGTTTTCTGATCTAGACTTTTTAAAAATACACGTGATTAAGATGAAAAGGTTCAATTCTAGTTTGAAATGTGCCAACAAAAGAGAAGTGATCAAAGAATGAATACAAAAAGGAGAGTTAGAGTCAACAAGAAAGTAAACACGCATGCTCGGAGGCCCTCCACATCAAGTATCAATTAATTTCCTTTAAAGAATTCAAGAGTTGGTGTTTGTTAGTTTTAAGGCCAGAAAAAAGATGTGTGTAAAGCTCAATTTCAAGCGTGCACCCAGAGGCCCTCCACGTCAAGATTTGTTCAATTTTTATGCCCAAATGAAGTGTTAGCGAGACTAATGTGCATTCAAGAAATTTTCTATTCTAGAAAAACCAATAAAAATTCAAGTGAGTGGAGTTTGATTTTTGTGGAGCATTTAACACCTTCTTATGTAGACTCATCCCCATATGTGGCACTGATATTGCAACCAATGGTTAGAATGATGGGTGATTAAAGAGGGTGAGTCCAACAACAAACTCACTCAAAGTGTCTTTATTTGTTTTTATAACTTAGAAAGTGTCTAAAATGTGGATTCTTTTTATGCCCCAAAAGATGAAATGTGATGTATGATAATGATTATTTGATCTGTGGCATTCAAGATTGGATTTGTTATGCATTCCAATGAAAAAAAATAAACTTGATTTTAATCCATGGCACTCAAGAGTGATTTTAGCAACACGCATTCAAAGACGAGTATTTAAACATTCAAGTTCTTTCCTTTGAGCATTCAAGATTGAGATTTTGCGTGTTGTTTTAAGAACTTTGAAGTGCTTTGTTTTAACCTTAGATCATTCAAGATTGAGTTTGTTTGAACTGAAATTAAAAGAGGAAGTAATAGGGATGCTTTTCTTTCAAATTTAGATCATCCAAGATTGTTTTTGACTAAAAAAAAAAAATGACTCTTTGGACGTTGGTTTTTGTTCAAGATTTTGTGTTCTAGTTTTCATGTTTTAAGCCCAAAAATGATATTCCTAGATTGTTTTGATGCATGAAAAACTTAGGAAACATTCAAGATTTTGCAACAAGACATTTGTTTGGAACAAATAACAAAGCTTTTTGGACAATTTTGGCAACCATTTAGGACTCTTACTTTTCATGAGATTTTAAAAGAACTTTAAAATATTTGCAAATGAAGTTCATTTTATCCCCGATTGATGCTTTGAGTTTAATTTAGAATTTTGTGTGCACTTAGTGTTGATTTTGAACCTTTTGAAATGGAAACTTGAAGTTCTTTTTAAGTTTTCAAAAATGAAGTGTTCCTAACTTTGCATGAATGCATCTAAAACCTTGATGTTGCAAGGATGCAAATGATTGGATTGATTTAGTTTCGTTTGTTAAAAGATTTTTTTGCAAATTTTTAGTTTTTTAATGGATTTAAGTATGATTTGGGGGTTCATCTTAAGCACTAAAACAAGGTGTGTATGAATTTGCTCCCTTAAAAAATAAAATTGGCCAAGATCCCACAAGAAGAAGAAGAAGAAGTAGATGGAATAGAAGAAGAATATAGACAAGAAGAGGAAGAAGAATTCCAAGTGCTCCATCCACCTATAAGCCTGAAAAATCTGAAAACACTCTAAATCCCATCAGAATGTTTGCAAAGAACTCTTGCTTCATCTTCTTCTTGCTTCCTTGAACCTGCAAAACTTGATTAAATGCCCCTACCAATCACCAAAACATGAAAATTAGCCAAAGTTAGTACAAAACATGCAATTTTGACTAGAAATGATAACAAGCATGACTCATGCGAGGTCCCACCAGGCATGCCAAAATGTAAACGAGGATTAGTAATGCAAAGAACACTAAATATCAAATCAAAAGTATTCACAAAACTAAATAAATGTAGCTTCAAGATAGACTAAGACGAGCTCTCAATTGAGAATATGAGCCATTGATGGGCTCTCTCAATGAGAAGCTCTCTTGTTGAGTAGCTTTGTCTAATTAGATATGATGTATGCTCGATTTTCCAAAGGCTTCAATGGTGTTCTTGATGTATTTTGGCTCGGGTGAATGGATTTGATGTAAAATGGCTTCTCAAAAATGTTATTATGGCTTTACTTCATGATCAAAATGGCATTACTTTGTTACTATGGGTGATTGTGTTAAAATGGCTTGGGAGAGGATTCCTTAAATAGGCAAAGGGCTTGAGGGATCAAGGGCTAGGATGAAAGGATGGGAAAAAGCTTATGGAAGGTTTAGATTGAATGAGAGGAGAGCACATGGATTGTGCTTCCTTACAGCCAATCAGAGAGTGACACATGTCACAAAGTCATTGGTTAGAGCAAGAGGTGTTGAGGGGTCAACAATGGAGGCTCAAAGCTCATAAAGACCCTCATAATGGCTTGTAAGAGCAATGAATGGGCTTGTAAGAGTTAGTTATGGCTTTGTGGGCTTTATAAAGTTTTATGGTTGGGATATTTGTGAGAGAGTTGAGATATTTTGACTTGGGTTGGATTAAGAAAGTCTTAAGCTTGACTTAGGAATGTGCAAATGATTAAAGCTAGGATTAGGCTTGGGTTAAGATTAGATTAGGCTTATTAGAGATGGGCAAGTGGATGGCATTTAATGAGGGTGGGTGAAGGAGGAGATATTTGTTGGCTTTAGCTTGGGTTAGCAAGTCTTAACCCATGTTTAGGGAATGTAACAAGGTTAGGGGGGGAATTAGGATTAGGGTCAAAGATAAGGATTGACATCTTCTAGAAGAGTCTAGGCTTTGGATGAGGATGAAGACTTTCTAGAAGAGTCTAGAACTTCCTAGGATGAGGATAAATAAGGTTTTTAGGAAATAAATAAAGTTTTATTTATTTCAAGGGTTTGGGTTGAGGAGATATTTATTAAAATATTTTTAATAAACATGAGGATTAATATTTAATCTTAATTAAATATTTTGAGTTAGGATTAGGGGTAGGAGATTATGGGATTAGCCTTTAATCGAAATTAAAAAAGGATTAGAAGATTTTGGAAGAGGTTAGTGGTCTTAAAGAAATTGGCCAAATTTTGGGCAAAAAATAAATAAATTATTTATTTTGAGATTTTTGGTCAATTTATTAATTAAATAATTAATAAATAAGGAAATAACGTTTAACTAAGATTTAAACATTTTTGGGAGGGATTCTTTAATTAAATATTTTTAATTAAGATAAAGAGATTTAATGGCATAAAAATAAATAAATAAATTAATTAAATAAATAATTAATAAATGATGATGTCATCAGTGACTTTTTCAGAAAATAAAAATACTTTATTTTCTAAAAGATTTTTTAGGTGTCTACAGCACATAGTGAAGACTTTCATTCCACAACTTAGGATGCTTGATGCAGTAACCTCTAAGAAGATACACAACTATCCTGTTTACTACCTCCATCTGTCCATCGATCTGTGGATGGAAGGTTGTACTCTTCTTCAGCTTGGTGTCCATGAGTCCCCACAAAGATGACCAAAATTCCCCTAAGAATTGAGAATCTTGATCTGATACAATAGAAGTAGGTAACCCAAAATGAACCTATACAAATTGAAAGTACAAATGAGCTATCAGTTCAGCAGTGATTTTCTTTTTACAAGGCATCAAAATACATATTTTGTTGAACCGATCAACTACTACATACAAATAATCAGGACCCTTCCTAGACATGGGTAAACACCCACCCGCCCCCCCCACAAAGTCCATAGACACACTTTCCCATGGATGAGATGGTACACGTAATGGTGTGTACAAACCTAGTTTCCTATTACTTGGTTTGCTAGTTACACACATTACACATCCTTTTATATACTTAGTGACAATTTCTTGCATACGAGGCAAAAAATAATATTTCTGCAATTTTGCCAATGTCTTACTTACCCCAAAATGTCCTACAATTAGAGAAGTATGTGCTTCATGGATCACCTGTGCTTGTTCATCTTTAGGAATGTATAATTTCCCCAAGTGATATAATAAGTTATCTTGCACATAGTAATCTTTCTCTTCTACATGTTTACCCTAGATTAAAGCTGTATAGATATCCTTAAAGTTCTCATCATTAGCATATTGTTCCTAAAAAATTTCATGAACCATAGAACTATTCTAAAGGATTATTGAAGCATTCATAATAGGAGGCCTAGAGAGCATATCTGCTACTTTGTTATGGACACCTTTCTTGTACTTAATTACCAAATGAAACTATTGTAGAAAACCCATCCACCTAAAGTACCTACTTTGTTGCAACTTATATTGTGAGTGCAAATACTAAAGTGGCTAGTGATTAGTGTGGATTATAGTTTCTTTTCCCATTAAGTAGTGCTTCCATTTTTTAACACTTTGAACCAAAGCATAAAATTCTTTATCATAAGTGGGATAGTTACTTATTGCTCCTAAAAAAGTTTTAGAGTAGTAGTAGGCTGGTTTACCTCCTTGTGTTAATATAGCTCACATGGAAAATTCACTCGCATCTGTCTCAATTTCAAATGGTTGATGTAAATCAGGTAGAACTAGAATTGGTACAGTACTCAACTTTTCCTTCAAAGTATTAAAAGCCTTTTCTTGTGGACCTCCCCACTAGAAATTTGCCTTTGTATTGGTTAATGCATGTTGTTGGTGCTAAAAATTGCATGGTCAATTTTGAGCACCATTGAGAAAACAAGCCCCATAAATGCTTTTTGATGCACATGTACCCGATTGTACCTTTGAGGCCTAAGAGGTGTTCAATGTTTCTAACACCCTCCATTTAGTGCATCTACCTATTCCATGAAGATAAATCATCATTTTGAGCTATTTTGTGAAGTCCTGTTTTGAGCCAATGTCATTTTTGCATTTTACCCTAAGTGTCAAATATCGATAGCAGGTTGTGTTTGCCATTGAATGTCTTGCACCCAGAAATGTGTCATGACCCGCCACTTTGGGAGTGTCTAGTATTCATACCTGAGAACCTATGTATCAAATTTTGAGTCATTTCAAGTTCGTTATGACTAGGTTTTGAATCCCTCAAAGTTGGTCAATTATCAATGTTATGCTGATACACTTTGCACATAATTCTAGGAAGCCCTATTTGATGAGCTATAACTTTTGACCAGTTGACCAAAATGCTAAAATTCCTTTTGCGTTGCATTGTAAATTTCAGAGACTTGTTATGTTTCAAGTTTTAGCTTATGATGAATCTAGTTGATCAGTTTTCAAACGTGATCCAAACGCAATTTCTAAAGTTTTACTAGTGTTAGTATTTGCAGATTGATTGGAACCCCTATTTGTGATGTCATATCTCCTGATCCATGATTGGTAAGATCGAATGGATTGTACTCCTGTATTGTCCTTTGAAAATACTCTAAGTGTGTCAGTTTGTAAGTCTTGACGAATCCATATGCACTTTTTTCAGGGTCAATTCCGTTTCCAAAAATCACCTTTCTGTCATTGTTTCCAGTCTACAAAATCCAGGTGGCTAACTTTGCACCTCCACCAAATTTTCCCCATGATCCATCATGAACCCACATTTTATAATCATATTCTCCTCATGAAAATGTACTCATGCCCTAGGTTCCAGATCCCCAAGTGCCCATATGTCCAATTTTCCAGGCCATTTCCAAACGTACTTTCCAATTTTCTAACATGTTTATCTGCAAGTAAATTTAAGTTGGCAACTTCAGAGGTCAATATCTTTTGACCCTGATGTCATCATGCAACGAGATCTATTAGGCCTATTGAACATATCAAATAGAACATAGATCTTGATTTTCAGAGCTTGGTCAGGTGATTAGATCAATTTTCAAAGGCAGTCAAACGACCTCCTGATGAAAAATTGACAGTTTGTAAAAAGAGAATTAAAATGGGTTTTTATGACAAATTATTGATCGAACTTGTTTCTAATCAGTATTAGGTGATGAATGGACCAGTTTTTCAGTTTAGGTGTTTGAGTTCGAAAAAAATTTAGCCGGACCCGCTTCGGGGGCCCGACTAATTTGCACTAGAATGATTAGAATTGCAAGTTTGAAAGGTTTGCAAAAGTATTATAATTGGTTATAATCATGAAGTGCATGTGAATTTTAAAGTTCAAAATTTTCACTAGAATGAAGAAAATAAAGCTCTCATGTAGGAAGACATCTTAGGGCATGTGATAGGCTCGTGAAGATTGGGAAGGATAGGGGTAAAAAATATATATCCACAGGAAATATGATTCTCTCGATACTTGTTTGAAAATAGCCCTAAATTTCATCTTCATTTGTCAAACTTTGTGCAATTTCCTCTTTCCTGATAAGTACTGACTGCGAGACTCTTCTAAACTATATTTTAAAAAAGCATTTAAAAGGTGTTGATGGAGAATGGCATTGTATCTCTAATTTTTCAAAATGGCCCAATCACTTTTCACTTTTTGAGAAGATGCCTCAATAAAGAGATTGCTCATTAAAAGAGAAGGGAGTATCGTGTTGACTCGGAACAACACATGTCTTTCCCTCTATTCATAGTTTTTTCTTTGTAGGGGAGGTGACAGTTGTTCTTGTTGAATCTGCCGTATGAAGGAATTCCCCGGTCAAGGTAGAGCACCAAAGAAAACATAGGAGATGACATTTCAATGAAGAATGTCCATGCTTGAATAGTAGTGAAGGACAGGCAAAGCCGAATAGTGTTGTAATATATAGCTCTACACATGCGTAATATGGAAGGAACAGGGTAGAAGCGTCCAGTAGCAGAGGAGACATTTTAGTAAGCAAGCCCACACAAAACATTTATCAAGCTACCTGCATTGAATGAAAGAAGACACCAAGAGGAAAGTCACCCACGTTGGAGACTAAGAGGAAAACACCATTGTCTGCATGCATCAACAAGGAAGAATCCACCAGTTTAGAAATAAAAAGAAAATCACACCAAAAGGGAGACGTCAGATATGAACTCTATGGAAAGATAAAAGTAACAACCCACAGCTGAGAGAATGGAACACAATGAATTGAGAAATTGCCAATAAAAATGGAGTCTCGCATGACATTTCTAATGAAGAATACACTAATAACAAGCATCCCACATGGATGGTAGTGCAAGGTAGAAAATTCATGAGCAAGCATTATGAAGTGTCAACCACGCCAGCAAAAGAGAAAAGTTCAGGGTAATAAAAAGATGCCTCACATGTCAAAAACAAGGGAAGCCGCCCACCACTTGCAAAAAGTTGTTCAGGCCTAGCAATTGAGAGAACCCACGCAGAAAACATGAAAGGAGATCCACATTTGGGGAGTAAGATGTCACGTTTGGAAGGAAGGAAGTAGTGAAGAGATAAAACAGGGAAAGCCACAAGAGGAAAGGCTGTGGCAATGCCAAAGAACATTGAACAACATAAATCCCACATTCACCAAGTGGGCGAGTTTACAATAATTTAAATACTTCTCCATGCATAATATATGTTATCTAAAAAGAAAGCATCTTTTGAATGCAAAGCTCGCGCTTGAGGGCCCCAATTGATTAGATGGAGATGATGTCAGCAAGATATAAGTGTAATTTTATGTAAAGATCTAGGCGTGATGACATGGCACTCAGACTGGAGACGCAATGAAATTGTGACATGTGTCCTGATCGAGTGGGTGTCGCTATCTCGTCAACTGGAAGTGCTCGCTAGTTAACCATGGTGACATAGTGAGGAGAGAGGTGATGATGACACGTGGTAGGGGGTCCCAACATGAGATGATGTGGCGAGATCATAGCATAAGAGGGAGATCGTGACACATGGAAAATCTAACAATAGTCACTATCTTGCGATGGGAAAGTTGCACGAGAATTATTATTATAGCGAGATAACGACGCTGACATGGTGCTGACATGGCATCGATGATGTGGTGCTGTGATAGTCAGAGCAGGTCAAAGGTTGAAAAGTGGCATTGTTTGATTATGTGGAGGGTATAAAGGGAGATTTTTATTGTTAAAATATTCCCATGTGTGCCCGTTGAGTCAAATTTGAAAATTTTGATTTTAGTTGTTAAATATTCTATAGTTCAAACTATAGATTATTTTTAATTTTTCAATTTTGGCATTTTAATGTGCAAACCTGTGAACAGAGGTATAAATTTCAAAGGAGCATAAGAGGGGTAGTTTTTGTCGAAAACTAGTGCTCCAATATATCGTCGAAACTGGGAAGAGCTAAATTTTCCATTTCTGGAGTCAGATTATGCACAAGTGTTCACCGGTTCATGTTGTAGGTCAATTTGTAAAATTTGGGGTATTGACAATAGAACAGCTAGATTTCATCATGAAGTATCAGAGTTTGTTGCAGGGCAGTTTTGAAGACTTTTTGGAATCTGAATGTGGAGAAAATCAAGCCAAATCAGTTTTCTTGCATTATACAAGCCATTTTCAATTGATTTGTTACTTTTACTGAGTTCAATTTTTCACCAAAATCAGTTACATTTTCATCATCAGATTTCTAGGATATTTTGACGCCTTTGAGAGCCAAAATGAAGGGATTTGATTTTCAGTTAGAAGGAGAAGGTAGAGAGAGGTTTCTTCTACTTCTTGGGAAGGATTTCTGAGTGGACAGATGTCAATTGTAGATTGAATCTGGGAATTCCTTCTTGCTATATCTATCTTTTTCTTTCTCTTTGTAAGTGTTCCAATTTTTTGTGACTGAGAAACTGGTAGGTTCCAGTTTTGTGGAGAAAATTGGCACATTACTATGATACCAAGGTTTTGGATCCAGTTCTTGATGCATTCCCATGACTATGATACCACTCTTTAGCATAATTCTTTCATGTGAACAGCAATAGTGTAGATAATATAGGAAGTTCTGATATGTTAGGTTTTTTTCATGTTTCAATTTTATGCATCTAAATGTATAGTTTCAAGGAAATAAATACATATGAGCAGCAATTTCAATAGTTTCATTTTGGTTCTTGTCTCCTATCTCAGCAATCTATAAGTCTTATGTCATCTTGGAACAAAGATCTGAGATCCATTTGTATCCCCTTCAGGTTGTATGTTTGATGTATTTTTTTGTTGGACCAAAGGGCCAAGTAAATTTTTGATATGTTTAAAAAAGGTTATTGGTTACTTAAGAAGGATATTTTGTGAGAATGAGATCTGGATGAACATTGATGTCTAAATCACAAGGTGATTAGATAGATCTGATGTCTGGGTATACAAAATATGTCCTGATGTCACATATGTATGTTTTGAATTCATGGGATTGCCCAATGGATTAGGCATTGATCAGTTATAGGATCACTTGTTATACTTCTGCATATTTGAGGATTTGTTGAAACTCAACATCAATAATCAAACGCTTTTCCCCTTTCATGTTGAAGAGCTATAATAGAATTCCCTCACTCATCTTATGAGGTTCCTAGATTTGTATTTAGCTACTATAGATTAATTTTATTTCATGAGTTATCAGGAGAAATAAGGGTTTTATCTACTTCATATTAGATTTAGTGTATGCTTTGATAACTGGTACCATATAAAGAATCTATAGGTCCACCCGCCTAGGTTTTGCGGAGCCTAAAGAAGAAGAAGGGTCTAGCCTTATAGTTGGCCCAGGTTCTTGGTGAAGTGTGTCCATTATTGGAGATAGCTGACCATAGATGCATTCTTGCCTTGCATACTTGGTTGTTCAAATTCTGTTAAATCGGGAGCCAACACGTGCAATGGTGATGCAATGTAAGAGAAGTTTGCAATGAACTTCCTCTAGTATTGAATTGCACCTAAGAAGCTCTTAACTTTTGTAACTATACTTGTCTTAGGCCACTTTACAAAACATTCAACCTTTGTAGGGTCTACTCTCAATTAACCATCCCCTACGACATAGCCTAAGTACACTAATTATGTCTTAGCAAATTTACATCTGGACATCTTTACATAAAGTTTTTCTTTTCTTACTATATCAAGTACTTTCTTTACATGAATTATATGATCATCCCAAGACTTACTAAATACAAGAATATAATCTAAATAAACTATGAAAAAATCATCCAAAAAGGGATGAAAGACATCATTCATGACTCTCATAAATGTAACCGGTGCATTACAAAGCCCAAAAGGCATGGCCAACCACTCATAAAGTCCCTATTTTGTCTTAAAAGCAGTTTTCCAAATATCAGTTTTTGCAATTCTTATCTAATGATATCCACTACGTAAGTATAGCTTAGTGAAAAAAATTGCATTTTTCAACTCATCAAGTAAATCATCAATTATTGGAAGAGGGTACCTGTTCTTTACCATTATCTTGTTCAGAGCCCTATAGTCAATGCACATTCTCCAAGTCCCATCTTTCTTTGGAACCAACACAATAGGAGAACCACAAGGAGAACTACTAGGACGGATAACTCCTTTCTTGACTAGCTCCTAAACTTGCTTCTTATATTCTTCATTCTAAAAGACTAATAAGTAGTACGTGCCAATATTAGGAAGTGATGCATCTAACTACAACTGGATCTCATGTTGTATCTCTCTTTTAGGAGGCAATCCCTTCAATTCCTAAAACAAGTCATCATAAGTGGAAACAACTTTGACCATTTCAAACTTATCTTTAAGATCACATCCCTTAAATGCCTCAGATGATTCATCTTCTTTGGCTTTTACAGTCATCAACACAAAATTCTTACTAGAGTTGACTAACCTTTTCAATTGACCAATATTGACTAATGCCAAATTAGTCTTAACCTTATGTGCCCATACAATGTATTCAATCTTATCTTTAAAAAGATGATACTTATTTTCCACCCTATAAAAGATAGCTTATCAATCATACAAGTATGGACTCCTAAGCACAAGACCACAAATATCTAAACGGACTACATTAGCTTCTACCTCATCCACAAAGTTTGCAGTGATAGAAAATCTGAACTTAAATTGCTTAGTTACTTGTAACTAAGCATCATCACAAACCCATCCAAGAGGATATGGTTTTAGATGAGGTGTTGTAGTCAAATTTATCTTTTTAACAACTTCCTTAGATATTAAATTAACTTGAGAACCTATATCAAATAATGTATCGACCTTAGTATGCTTGATAACAACTTGGATGTGAAATAATTCATTCCTTTGCTTATCATTCTTAGAGGATGATTCTTTACTTGTACTTTCACTTATGCTAGAAGAATTTGTAGCTGATGAGAGAGATATGCCTTTTCCCTTACCTTGGATCCCAGTGGCAACAATCCTTGTTTCATCTCTACAATCAAATCTAGAAGATCTTGTTGAATTACAGCAGCAATTTTCTATTTACCTTTATTTCCACCAAATCACCTCGGCCTCTTTTTAGGATGTAGCTTCCAATACTTAGAATCATCATGCCCTTCTTTCTTACAATGTGAGCATGTGGGTTTCTCACCCACTTTATTTATTGTAGCTATCTTTTTACCCTTCCCTTTTCCTTTGGACTTTTCCTCAAACTTAGATGGCTTTTTATCAAACTTATCAGTGAAAGTACCCTTAACTCTTGACTCTAAATGTGTTGCCTAGACACATACTTCATCCAAATTACAAGGATTTAGAATGAGGATGGAATTTCTTAGGTAAGAATGAAGACCACCTATATACTTGAGTAAAGTGTCCTAGGTATACAATGGGACATTTAATGAAATAGCCCTTTTACAAAATTCATGGGTGTACTCCTAGACAGTTTGACCTTTCCCTTGCCTAAAATGTTGTCAGTTCATCATTAACTATTGCATATGGCCTAGGGGCTAGAATTGCTTCTTTAAAGCACTAACAAATTCTGACCAAGACAATTTGAACTTACCATGCTGTAAAGTTTCATCCTGAGACCTACTCTCCCACTAGGTTAGAGCTACACCACCTCACTGAAGAGTGGCTAACTGAATTCTATCAACATCATCTACAAGGTTGTGAACTCTACAGTAGACTTTTATTTTTTGAATCTAGTCATCTAATTTCTTTGCATTTAACTCCCCACAATACTTCAGTAAGTCAAACTTTACATCCAACTTGATTTGAGGCTTATGTTCACCCATAAAAATATTAGAAGACTCAGAATGGGAAGAAGAAGGAGAAGAGGGGAGAGAAGGAGAAGAGGGAGAAGACAAAGAAGAGGGAGGTGTGTTTAAAGGACCATGATCGCATCCTTTCTTTTTCCCTTTGTCCTTTCGAGTTGTATGTCTTCGCGTCTTTTCTTCTCTTTCTTGAACCAAAAATTCTACCATTGTCTACAAATTCTAAAGAGTCTTCTGGATACTCTTATCTTGACAAACTTGTCCATCACCTTAATCTTCCATTTGTGATGGTGGTTTAGTCCTTTGTTTTTTGATCTCAGGATTGTGTTCCTCAAGCTTTCCTTTTCCTTTCTCAATCCTGGATCTTTTCAGCATTCAAATCTACAATACTAGTCACACGATTTCTCTAATACCAAATTCGATCTGATTAAGGATCTAGCACTATTATAGAGGATTACTAACTAATTACATAAAATTAATTTAAAACTTTTAATGAATCAAATTATCATAATTGAATAGAAAGAACAACACAAAATTAAATGAGAGAATGAGAAATGAGAGATAGGGACACAACACATTTGATCTCAGAGTTGGTCTAGTATGGACTATGTCTCTGGGTCCTACTCCAATAGAGGGATTGACTCAATTAACTCCAAAATTAGGTACAGTGTTACAAATCACTCCATCAAAAGTACAACAACATCACTCTGATGTACAAGACTGAAAAAATATCCTCATAGAAAAATCCCCAACATTTAGAATTTATGTATGATCAGCCTCCTCTAGAAAGGCCCCTAACCCCCATTTTTATACAAGAACTTAGCGAAAATAAGGCTATAACAAAAAATTCCAATAATAGGTCATTTAACTAATTCATATTTGAAATAACCCCCTTTAAGCATTTTTACATTTGGCTTATGTCATTTTTGGGGTAACAAGTAACAAATAAGCTTATTTTAAATAAGGTTAGGTAGGTTAGTTTTCAAGTTAAATAGAAAATGCCATATATGTATCTTAAATCGTACAAATGGCACATTGGTAGTTAAAAAATTTAATTGGTTGCTAGTCAAGGGTTGCAACCTCATTAGTAGCCACCTTTTCCCCCAATTTTTAGTGTCAACAGGTTAAGTAATAAGTGTGCCATTGTCTTTCACTCAATGGCCACCAGCTGAGGTTTGGAGCCCGGTAGTTGTGGGTTTGACCCTGCTGGCCACCAACATACTTTTGCTGCAGCTTTTATATATATTTAGTTTTTATTATATATATATGTTTTTTGCCATGTCATCATCTTGGACTTCGATTGGGCACATCTTTCATGTATAGGCTCCATTTTTGACAAAATGAACATCGTCAAAAAGCTCTTGATGAGACCTTTGATCTAATGCCAACTTTGACCTAAAAATTTTCCATTCTAATGGCCTCTAGAAGGCCATAACTTTTGCATACAGACTCCATCTTCACCTATTCAAATTGCATTGGGTCTAGACTTTTGATAACTTTAACATGGTGCTCATTGTTGGAGTTTTAGAGATACTTCAATTTTTGAAGAAAATATTCTCCGAATCAGATAGTAAAAAGGAGTGAAATAGAGAAAACAAAGAATAGCACAAATAGCATGCAATGAAAGAGTACCAGTTGAATAATATCTACTCAGCACGAGTGTAGAATTTTTTGCAAAGAACTAGACCTATAACCTCAAGGAGTTATGGTGCTATTAGATTTTGAGGTATAAATTTGTTGCAAAATTTTGAAATTTTGAAATTTTGAAATTTTGTACATTAACTAAATAAGAGATATGTTTTTCTCAGAAGAATAAGGATATTAATACATGAGCAAGTTTTTTTGACACTCATGTCAAAGGGGGAGATTGTTGACCTCAGATTGGTTTTGACAAGTGAGTGTCTACACAATTAAGTCATTTAGTTAGTTTGTGTCGAATAGGTAGTACATGTTGAGCACAACATTCATAAGATAGAGCATGCTGAGTCCATAGTGAGTGTCGAGCTACTCATGTGCTAGGTCACTCAAGTGCCAAGAAGACAATGTATATTGAGTGATTTAAGAGCCGAGTAAATAGTGGACATTGAGTTATTTAGATGTCGAGTCATAGTATAGAAATTAGTATATGTAGAGCATCAGAGACTTTAGATGCTGGGGAAGATAGTTTTGTCATAGTTATTTGTAATGGAACAAACTACTATGTAAGAAATTTTTTATTTGACTTATAGATTGAATTATGGTATTTTGTGATAAGGACAAATCTTAAGTTGGAATCCCTATGAATCGCATGCATCCAATCAGGTAAGGGGAAGATTTAAGCAACAAAATAGCTAAATCATAGTCATTGGTTGATACCTAACCCTAAGTCACCTAAGTCTTCTTAAGGAGGACAAACCCTAAACTTCATATGTGCATGGAAGGAGCAAAGAGAGAAATTTGTATGTACAAATAGAGCATTCATGGTGGCTAATGAATTGTGAAGTGAAATTACATTGTAAAATTAGTTAAAAGAGAACAAAGGAATGGAATAATATACAACAATGAGACATCTGGTCAAGAAGGATTGAAAATACATCAGTTTAGAGGTGATCTATCATCAAGTAATAGATTGCTAACTATAGGATAAATTTTGAGTCATTCTAGCAAGTGAATCAATTAAATCTCTTAACAGAGTAGTCCCAACAAACTATATTGAAATCCTCTAACAAGGTGCTTACTTAATTGTGTGTTAAAGTCATTTAACAAGGAACACTTCTAACTAGGTGTTGAAATCCTTTAGTAGGGTGAGACCTAATAGTCCTTGTAATCCTTTAATAGGACAAACCTTTCATAGGGTAGATCATGTTTCATGATCAAACATTGTAACCTTCATTCGATACACTTTATTACTATAGTAGTGAAGATTTGTGGGTGCCATCCTCACCCCTATTTTACCTTCTCATTGGAGGGTTTCTGAGTAATCATATCTAGTGTCATATATGTGTGAATGCCTACTTGTTTACATGATTTAGATGTATATGCTTTATATGGTATTTTAATTTACTTATTGAATGTATGAGATGGATGTGTAATGAATGTTTTATGAGTTAAATTTTAAAGTACTGAAATAAAATTACGTATTCATGAAGATGATTCTCTCCTTTAGAGAAAAATATAAATTTTAAATTTTTTTGATATGATTTACTAGGGTATGTAGAGGATCATGGTCAACCAAACTATGCCCTTAAGTGGTAATGAAAAATCAGCGAGTCAGGGTTATGTCAACTTGACGTGCAATTTTAAACTTGTTATGAACTCCAATAAGAAAAAAAAAAATTAGAAAAGAAAGTGTAGGAAATTTAATTTAGTTTCTGAACTACTATGCCTTATCTAAAGAAATAAAAAATCGATTGGTCAAAAATTTTAATTTTAATGCAATAGTACAAAAAACTTACGACAAAAATAAGAGGTAGGAATGTATTGACCACCTTAAACAAAAATAATAATAATATTTTTTAATAAGATTCTAGATATAAGAAGAAAACTCATGCCCAAATGTGACACATATTTTTGGGTATTTTTATTCCAAATAAATAATTAATTATGAATTTTCTCCTATAGTATTTTTGGAATACAAAAACTCTCATGTCTGACCACCTTAACTAATTCAAAACTTTACAAAATTTAATCTTAATTTTATTTTCCTTGTAGTAGAAGTATATAATGTGATGCATCTTTTGGATTTCAAAAATGTTATACCATTTGAAATTTATATTTGTTTTTGAATTAGTGTGTCAATCAACACTTTATGCATAACTCCATTAGAAAATGAGTAATAATTAAATTTACTGATCTCATAGTTTGACATATGCTACATTTATGGAAAGATAAGAACATTCTTCAGAAACCCTTTACATTTCATCAAATTTGGGTGAAAAAAAAAGTCATTAGACACATGTTTCAAGTAAAAACCACACAACAATAGGCCAAAAACATGTTTTTGGGACATTTTTAAAGTTGACCATGTAGGGTTGGTATCCAAAGAAATATTAGGCCTTATAAAGCTATTAATATTTTGGTTTGGTATTAGGATGGGTGGGAAAAATTTAGAATAGTTTTTGAAGTGTTTTGAGGCATTTCAAAGCTACATATTTTTTAGATTGCCACTGTTTGGCACACCATGATCTTGCACATACCCACTATTTTATTTTCCTATTTTGAGGGAGCATCTTTTGAAATGTTTAAATATTGACTTATAATTTTTTGAGACTATAACATATTATAACTAATCAAAACACTCAAAAAATTATATAATGATGATATTGAATCTAAGATCTATAAAACGGTATTTTTAGTTTTTGAAAAAAAAGAGTTTAAATGATAGAGAAATGAGATTTGAGCAAAATAAGTTTTGGTATTCTAAACGGTGACATAGATCTATGCTTTTACCCTTTTACATGTCTTAGATTGGTTGACTAACATGACATGTACACTTTCTAGACCAATTTACCTATCCTAGGACATACAAAAAACATTCTCATGATATAGGAGTATTATATCATGAGTGTGTATAAAACAATTTTGATATTAACTATCAGGAATAAAAACTTGCTACACTATTCAATCCCCTCCTTTCTTTTCTTTATGTGATTAACTATCAGGGACACAACTTGTTAGACCATTCAATATTATCCCTTTTTGTATGATTCACAATTAGGAACACAAACCATATTGGACAATCTGATCATACCCCCTTCTTTACTTCTATTGCTAAGATCTCTCTTATTATGATTTTTTATCCTACTAAGTTGTCATGGAAAACTTGTGACAGAGATGTCATGTCATACTACTAGGATATTATGGGAAATTTGTGATGAAGATGACACCTCCAACTACTAACCTATCATGGAAAACTTGTGATGAAGATGAAACCTACAATGAGTAGACCATCATAGAAATCTTCTGATGAAGATGGCACCTCCAATTACTATACTATCATTGAAATTTTTTTATGAAGATGACACCTGTAGCTACTAGTCTATCATGGAAAACTTGTGATGAAGATGTCACCTTGAACTACTAGACTTTGATGGAAAAATTATGATGAAGATGGCACCTCCAACTACTGGATTGTTATAAAAAAAACTCGTGATAAAGATAGAACATCTAAATACTAGTATGTCATGGAAATTTTTTAATAAAGATGAAACCTCTAGTTATTATACTATCATGGAAAATTTTTGGTTAAGATAAAACCAACTACTGGGTATGTGCAAGATCATGGTGTACCAAACTATGGCCTTAAGTGGCAGTGAAAAATCAGCAAATCAGGTTTATGTCAACTTGACACATAATTTTGAAGTGGTTATGGACTTTATATCAAAAAGTTGTAAGAAAATAATTTGTAAAAAATTGAATGTAGTTTCTAAAATACTAGGCCTTATCAGAAGAAAAAAATAATTGATTGGTCAAAAGTTTGAATTTTAATGCAGTACTAAGAAAATTTCAGGGAGAAAATAAAAAGTAGGTGTATGTCTGACCACCTTAATCAAAATCAAATAATATTATTTTTTTAATATAAATATAGATATGAAAAATATACTCATGCCCGGATGTGACGCATATTTTTTGATATTTTTATTCCAAATAAATAATTAAATATGAATTTTCTACCAAAACTTTTTCGGATTAAAAAAAGTCCCGTGTCTGACCACCCTAACTAATAGAAAATTTGATCAAATTTTTCTTTTTTTATTTTCTTCTTATACTAGGCGAAGTATAGAATGTGACGCAACTTTTAGATTTAAAAAATGTTATACCGTTTGAAAGTTATAGCTATTTTTCATTCAGTATGTCAATCAACACTTTACAATAATCTTCATTGATAATTAACTAATAAATACTTATCGAACTCAGAATTTGACAGAAATTATATTGATGGAATCTAGAGAGCGATATTAAAAAACTCATTTCGTTTCATTCAATTTCGATCAAAATAACATTGTCAGACGGCTACCCGAAGTCTGAGTATCACTAAAACTCTCTATAAACACGTCTTTGGGGTTGACCGGGCAGGCTTGGTAAATACCAAGCCTGATCTGATATCCGATTCAAAATCGAATATCCAATTTCAAATCAGATATCCGATTTGACATCGGATATCCAATATGACTCGGTAGTCAAATTTCAAAAATCTTCAAATTTTGGAGGAAAATTCGATTTAAACGTTCTAGTTTTTTATTTTTAAATTATTTCACTTATATTAATATGTAAAGGCATATTTTAATATATTATATATATATAATAACATAATGTAAACATACAAGATATAATCTAGTAATATAAAATAATATCTTATGTTAATCTTATTACAATTTATAAATATAATATATATTATTATATTAATATGTATGTTATTAATATATACAATAACATAATATTTTCATTAAATGTAATATGTATTATATATTATTATATTAATATGTATAATAATATAATATTTATATAACAACGTAATATTTTTATTAAATATAATATATATTATAAATATTATTATATTAATATGTATGTTATTAATATATTTATATAATAACGTAATATTTTTATTAAATATAATAATGTAATATGTATATGTATATATATATATATATGTTATTATATTGATATGTATATTATTAATATATATGTATATTATTAATATGTATATTATTAATATATAAGAGTCAAAGGGGGTCATAGGGTGACCTATAACCCTCTTTGACCCATTAAATGACGATATATGTCTCTAGAGGTCCTAGGACCCCTAGGGACATATGTCATCCTTTAATGGGTCAAAGGGGGTCTTTTTGACCCATTAAATGACGACATATGTCCCTAGGACCCCCAGGGACATAGCCGAATCGTTCATATCGGTCAAAGGGGGTCATAGGTTACCCTATCACCCCCTTTGACCCATTAAACGATGACATATGTCTCCAGGGGTCCTAGGACCCCTAGGGACATATTCGAATGGGTATTATGGGTCAAAGGGGGTCCCTCTTTGACCCATTAAACGAAGACATATGTCCCTAGGGGTCCTAGGACCCCTAGGGACATAGTCGAATCGTTCATATGGGTCAAAGGGGGTCATAGGGTGACCTATGACCCCCTTTGACCCATTAAATGATGACATATGTCCCTAGGGGTCCTACGACCCCCAGGGACATAGTCGAATCATTCATACGGGTCAAAGGGGGTCATAGGGTGACCTATGACCCCTTTTGACCCATTAAACGACGACATATGTCCCTAGGGGTCCTAGGACCTCTAAGGACATATTCGAATGGGTAATATGGGTCAAAGGGGGTCATAGGGTGACCTATGACCCTCTTTGACCCATTAAACGACGACATATGTCCCTAGAGGTCCTAGGACCCCTAGGGACATATTCCAATCGTTCATATGGGTCAAAGGGGGTCATAGGGTGACCTATGACCCTCTTTGACCCATTAAACGACAATATATGTCTCTAGGAGTCCTAGGACCCCTAGGAACATATTCGAATGGGTAATATTGGTCAAAGGGGGTCATAGGTCACCAAAGGGGGTCATAGGGTGACCTATGACCCTCTCTGACTCATTAAACGACGACATATTTCTCTAGGGTCCTTGGACACCTAGGGACATATTCGAATTGTTCATATGGGTCAAAGAGGGTCACAGGGTGACCTATGACCCCTTTTGACCCATTAAACGATGACATATGTCCTCAGGGGTCCTAGGACCCTTAGGGACATATTCGAATGGGTAATATGGGTCAAATGGAGTCATAGGGTAACCTATGACCCTCTTTGACTCATTAAACGACGACATATGTCCCTAGGGGTCCTCAGACCCCTAGAGACATATTCAAATCGTTCATATGGGTCAAAGAGGGTCATAGGGTGACCTATGACCCTCTTTGACCCATTAAACGATGACATATGTCCCTAGGGGTCCTCGGACCCTTAGGGACATATTCAAATCGTTCATATGGGTCAAAGGGGGTCATAAGGTGACTTATAACCCACTTTGACGCATTAAACGACGACATATGTCCCTAGGGGTCCTAAGACCACTCGGGACATATTCAAATCGTACATATGGGTCAAAGGGGGTCATAGGGTGACCTATGACCCCCTTTGACCCATTAAACGACGACATATGTCTTTAGGGGTCCTAGGACCCCTACGAACATATTTGAATGGGTATTATGTGTCAAAGGCGGTCATAGGGTGACCTATGACCCTCTTTGACCCATTAAACGACGACATATGTCCCTAGGGGTCCTTGGACCCCAAGAGACATATTCGAATGGGTAATATGGGTCAAAGGGGGTCATAGGGTGACCTATGACCCTCTTTGACCCATTAAATGATGACATATGTCCCTAGGGGTCCTAGGACCCTAGAGACATATTCGAATTGTTCATATGGGTCAAAGGGGGTCATAGGGTGACCTATGACCCCCTATGACCCATTAAACGGCGACATATGTCCCTAGGGGTCCTAGGGACATATTCGAATGGGTAATATGGGTCAAATGGGGTCATAGGGTAACCTATGGCCCTCTTTGACCCATTAAATGATGACATATGTCTCTAGAGGTCTTAGGACCCCTAGGGACATATTCGAATCGTTCATATGGGTCCCTATGACCCTCTTGACACATTAAACGACGATATATATCTCTAGGGGTCCTAGCACCCCTAGGGACATATTCGAATGGATAATATGGGTCAAAGGGGGTCATAGGGTGACCTATGACCCTCTTTGACCTATTAAACGACGACATATGTCCCTAGGGGTCCTCGGACCCCGAGGGACATATTCGAATGGATAATATGGGTCAATGGGGGTCATAAAGTGACCTATGACCCTCTTTGACCCATTAAACGACGATATATGTCCCTAGGGGTCCTAGGACCCCAGGGACATATTCGAATCGTTCATATGGGTCAAAGGGGGTCATAGGGTGACCTATGACCCCGTTTGACTCATTAAACGATGACATATGTCCCTAGGGGTCCTAGAACCCCTAGGGACATATTTGAATCGTTCATATAAGTCAAAGGGGGTCGTAGGGTAACCTATGACCCCCTTTGACCCATTAACGACGACATATGTCCCTAGGGGTCTTAGGACCTCTAGGAACATATTCGAATGGGTAATATGGGTCAAATGGGGTCATAGGTTAACCTATGACTCTCTTTGACCCATTAAATGATGACATATGTCTCTAGGGGTCCTAGGACCCCTAGGGACATATTCGAATGGGTAATATGGGTCAGAGGGGGTCATAGGGTGACCTATGACCCTCTTTGACCCATTAAACGACGACATATGTCCCTAAAGGTCCGAGGACCCATAGGGACATATTCAAATGGGTAATATGGGTCAGAGGGGGTCATAGGGTGACCTATGACCCTCTTTGACCCATTAAACGAAGACATATGTCCCTAGGGGTCCTAGGAGCCTAGGGACATATTCGAATGGTTCATATGGGTCAAAGGGGGTCATAGGGTGACCTATGACCCCGTTTGACCCATTAAACGACAACATATGTCCCTAGGGGTCCTAGGACCCCTAGGGACATATTTGAATCGTTCATATGAGTCAAAGGGGGTTATAGGGTGACCTATGACCCGCTTTGAACCATTAAACGACGACATATGTCCCTAGGGGTCCTAGGACCCCTAGGGACATATTTGAATTGTTCATATGAGTCAAAGGGGGTCATAGGGTGACCTATGACCCCCTTTGACCCATTAAACGACAACATATGTCCCTAGGGGTCCTAGGACCCTAGGGACATATTTGAATGGTTCATATGGGTCAAAGGGGGTCATAGGGTGACCTATGACCCCATTTGACCCATTAAACGATGACATATGTCCCTAGGGGTCCCTATGGACATATTTGAATCGTTCATATGAGTCAAAGGGGGTCATAAGGTGACCTATGACCTCCTTTGACCCATTAAACGATGACATATGTCCCTAGGGGTCCCTATGGACATATTTGAATCGTTCATATGAGTCAAAGGGGGTCATAAGGTGACCTATGACCCCCTAGGACCCCAAGAGACATATTCGAATGGGTAATATGGGTCAAATGTGGTCATAGGGTAACCTATGACCCTCTTTGACCCATTAAACGACGACATATGTCTCTAGGGGTCCTAGGACCCCTAGGGACATATTCGAATCGTTCATATGGGTCAAAAGGGGTCATAAGGTGACCTATGACACTCTTGACCCATTAAACAATGATATATGTCTCTAAGGGTCCTTGGACCCCTAGGGACATATTCGAATGGGTAATATGGGTCAAAGGGGGTCATAAGGTCACCTATGACCCTCTTTAACCCATTAAACGACAACATATGTCCCTATGGGTCCTAGGACACCTAGGGACATATTCAAATGGTTAATATGGGTCAAATGAGGTCATAGGGTAACCTATGACCCTCTTTGACCCATTAAACAATGACATATGTCTCTTGGGGTCTTAGGACCCCTAGGGACATATTCGAATCGTTCATATGGGTCAAAGGGGGTCATAGGGTGACCTATAACCCTCTTGACGCATTAAACGACAATATATGTCTCTAGGGGTCCTAGGACCCTTAGGGACATATTCGAATGGGTAATATGGATCAAAGGGGGTCATAGGTCACCTCTTTGACCCATTAAACGACGACATATGTCCCTAGGGGTCCTCGGACCCCAAAGGACATATTCGAATGGGTAATATGGGTCAAAGGGGGTCATAGGGTGACCTATGACCCCCTTTGACCCATTAAACGACGACATATGTCTCTAGGGGTCCTAGGTCCCCTAGGGACATATTCGAATGGGTATTATGAATCAAAGGGGGTCATAGGGTGACCTATGACCCTCTTTGACCCATTAAACGACGACATATGTCCTTAGAGGTCCTCGGACCCCAAGGGACATATTCGAATGGGTAATATGGGTCAAATGGGGTCATAAGGTGACCTATGACCCTCTTTAACCCATTAAACGACGACATATGTCCCTAGGGGTCCTAGGACCTCTAGGGACATATTCGAATGGGTAATATGGGTCAAAGGGGGTCATAGGGTGACCTATGATCCTTTTTGACCCATTAAACGATGACATATGTCCCTAGGGGTTCTAGGACCCTTAGGGACATATTCCAATCGTTCATATGGGTCAAAGGGGGTCATAGGGTGACCTATGACCATCTTTGACCCATTAAATGACGATATATGTCTCTAGGGGTCCTAGGACCCTAGGGACATATTCAAATGGGTAATATGGGTCAAAGGGGGTCATAGGGTGACCTATGACCCTCTCTGACTCATTAAACGATGACATATATCTCTAGGGGTCCTTGGACCCCTAGGGACATATTTAAATTGTTTATATGGGTCAAAGGGGGTCATAGGGTGACCTATGACCCCCTTTGACCCATTAAACAACAACATATGTCCCTAGGGGTCTTAGGATCCCTAGGGACATATTCGAATGGGTAATATGGGTCAAATGGGGTCATAGGGTAACCTATGACCCTCTTTGACCCATTAAACGACGACATATGTCTTTAGGGGTCCTCGGACCCCTAGGGACATATTCGAATCATTCATATGGGTCAAAGGGGGTCATAGGGTGACCTATGACCCTCTTTGACCCATTAAATGATGACATATGTTCCTAAGGGTCCTAGGACCCCTAAGGACATATTCAAATCGTACATATGGGTCAAAGGGGGTCATAGGGTGACCTATGACCCCATTTGACCCATTAAACGACGACATATGTCTCTAGGGGTCCTAGGACCCCTAGGGACATATTCGAATGGGTATTGTGGGTCAAAGGGGGTCATAGGGTGACCTATGACCCTCATTGACCCATTAAACGACGACATATGTCCCTAGGGGTCCTGTGACCCCAAAAGACATATTCGAATCGGTAATATAGGTCAAAGGGGGTCATAGGGTGACCTATGAGCCTCTTTGACCCATTAAATGATGACATATGTCCCTAGGGGTCCTAGGACCCTAGGGACATATTCGAATTGTTCATATGGGTCAAAGGGGGTCATAGGGTGACCTATGACCCCCTTTGACCCATTAAACGACGACATATGTCGGACCCCTAGGGACATATTCGAATGGGTAATATGGGTCAAATGGGGTCATAGGGTAACCTATGACCCTCTTTAACCCATTAAACGATGACATATGTCTCTAGAGGTCCTAGGACCCCTAGAGACATATTCGAATCGTTCATACAAAGGGGGACATAGGGTGACCTATGACCCTCTTGACCCATTAAACGATGATATATGTCTCTAGGGGTCCTAGGACCCCTAGGGACATATTCGAATGGGTAATATGGGTCAAAGGGGGTCATAGGGTAACCTATGACCCTCTTTGACCCTTTAAATGATGACATATGTCTCTAGGGGTCCTAGGACCCCTAGGGACATATTCGAATCGTACATATGGGTCAAAGGGGGTCATAGGGTGACCTATGACCCCCTTTGACCCATTAAACGACGACATATGTCTCTAGGGGTCCTAGGACCCCTAGAGACATATTCAAATGGGTAATATGGGTCAAAGGGGGTCATAGGGTGACCTATGACCCCCTTTGACCCATTAAACGATGACATATATCTCTAGGGGTCTTAGGACCCCTAGGGACATATTCGAATGGGTAATATGGGTCAAATGGGGTCATAGGGTAACCTATGACCCTCTTTAACCCATTAAACGATGACATATGTCTCTAGAGGTCCTAGGACCCCTAGAGACATATTTGAATCGTTCATACAAAGGGGGACATAGGGTGACCTATGACCCTCTTGACCCATTAAACGATGATATATGTCTCTAGGGGTCCTAGGACCCCTAAGGACATATTCGAATGGGTAATATGGGTCAAAGGGGGTCATAGGGTAACCTATGACCCTCTTTGACCCTTTAAATGATGACATATGTCTCTAGGGGTCCTAGGACCCCTAGGGACATATTCGAATCGTACATATGGGTCAAAGGGGGTCATAGGGTGACCTATGACCCCCTTTGACCCATTAAACGACGACATATGTCTCTAGGGGTCCTAGGACCCCTAGAGACATATTCAAATGGGTAATATGGGTCAAAGGGGGTCATAGGGTGACCTATGACCCCCTTTGACCCATTAAACGATGACATATATCTCTAGGGGTCTTAGGACCCCTAGGGACATATTCGAATGGGTATTATGGGTCAAAGGGGGTCATAGGGTGACCTATGACCCTCTTTGACCCATTAAACGATGACATATGTCCCAGAGGTCCTCGGACCCCAAGGGACATATTCGAATGGGTAATATGGGTCAAATGGGGTCATAGGGTGACCTATGACCCTCTTTGACCCATTAAACGATGACATATGTCCCTAGGGGTCCTAGGACCCTAGGGACATATTCCAATCGTTCATATGGGTCAAAGGACCCATTAAACGACAACATATGTCCCTAGGGGTCTTAGGACCCCTAGGGACATATTTGAATCGTTCATATGAGTCAAAGGGGGTCATAGGGTGACCTATGACCCCCTTTGATGCATTAAACGATGACATATGTCCCTAGGGGTCTTAGGACACCTAGGGACATATTCGAATGGGTAATATGGGTCAAATGGGGTCATAGGGTAACCTATGACCCTCTTTGACCCTTTAAATGATGACATATGTCTCTAGGGGTCCTAGGACCCCTAGGGACATATTCGAATCGTACATATGGGTCAAAGGGGGTCATAGGGTGACCTATGACCCTCTTTGACCCATTAAATGACGACATATGTCTCTATGGGTCCTAGGACCCCTAGGGACATATTCGAATGGGTAATATGGGTCAAAGGGGGTCATAGGGTGACCTATGACCCCCTTTGACCCATTAAACGATGACATATGTCTCTAGGAGTCCTAGGACCCCTAGGGACATATTCAAATGGGTATTATGGGTCAAAGGGGGTCATAGGGTGACCTATGACCCTCTTTGACCCATTAAATGACGACATATGTCCCTAGGGGTCCTTGGACCCTAAGGGACATATTCGAATGGGTAATATGGGTCAAAGGGGGTCATAAGGTGACCTATGACCCTCTTTGACCCATTAAATGACGACATATGTCCCTAGGGGTCCTAGGACCCTTAGGGACATATTTGAATCGTTCATATGAGTCAAAGGGGGCCATAGGGTGACCTATGACCCCCTTTGATCCATTAAATGACGACGTATGTCCCTAGGGGTCCTAGGACCCCTAGTGACATAGTCGAGTCGTTCATATGGGTCAAAGGGGGTCATAGGGTGACCTATGACCCCCTTTGACCCCATTAAATGACGACCCTCTTTGTATTATATATTATTATATTAATATGTATAATAATATAATATATATATAACAACGTAATATTTTTATTAAATATAATATATATTATAAATATTATTATATTAATATATATGTTATTAATATATCTATATAATAACGTAATATTTTATGATATACTATTTATACTATTTTAGGATAATAACTATAATATAAATAAACACTAAATATTAATATTATTATATGTATAGTAATAATAATAATACTATTATAGCTATAATAATAATATATATTAATACTATATATTGTAGCTTAATATAAATAAACACTATATATTTACACTATTATATCTAATAATATTGATACTATAGGTATATTAATACTATTTTATATTAATATTATTGATATTTTATACTAATACTAATATACTATTAACTTAGTTATAAATTAAAGTCGTTTGCCTCCAAATATTTTCATAATATCAATATTATTGTGGCAAAGGAGGGAAACATTAGCAAGTTTTCTCCCCAAAAGTCCTTTTCCTATATCGGATATCCGATTCTGGATTGGATATCCGATCTATTATCGGATATCCGATTATACTGGCATCAATTTCAAATATTTGACTGTCCCTACAGACCCGACAACATTACTTTTTTACCTCTTTTTTCACGGGATTTGTAAAAAGTCGTGTTTTGGGGCCCAACCAATCGAAAAGAATTCGAAAATATAACCTTAGGTGTTCGAATTTGTCATCTGAATGGGGAGCAGCAGTCGTCGAAAGAATAAATGTAAAAGGAAGATATCCAATGAAGACATTGCAGCATATAGGGAAAAGGACAAAATGAAACACCGAAAAAAAAGACAAGGTATGCTAAATATCAATCAAGTTGATGATGAATTAATAGAAGGTGAAATCATAGAGTCAGATAATGAAAATGTACAGTTGGGGAATGAAAATGTACCTATTGAAAATGATAATGCAGAAATTGAAAATGTAGAGATTGAAAATTTTGAAGAAGAAATGCCACCAAGTCATAATCCAAATTGCATAATTGACCATGTCGAAGATGACAATGCACAGGAACTTAATGCACAAGAACCTTACATATCTCCTAATTATAATCGACATGAAGGTTATAAAACACCAAAATGGATAATTGAAATTGATGAAACGATTATGACTAGTTTGGAAGGAAAAAAATTAGAAAGAACCATTCGGTTATGGGCTTCAAGACTATATCAGATGTTTTTCAGCAACAAGACAGTGGTAGAGCAATGTCAGCTTTTCATGCACTTATTAAAGATGCAAAAGATGAGACCTATGCTTTCCAAATTGAAAATTCGTGTCAATAAAAAGTTGGAAAGAAATGCCATTATTGTGAAGAATCTTTTCAGTGCTCTCAATAGCGTTGGGAAAAATAGCAGAGAGAAGGATAATAGAGCTGCTCGAAGGGTTATTACAACCTCTTTGGTAAGTCATCATTTGAGAAAGGGTAGATATATGAGACAAACTTGTATTGATTTGAATCTAAATCATACTACTTTGAGAAGAGCACTTAGTCGATGAGAGAAAATTGATGATCCTCTTCAAAATGAAACATGGGCATTTGGTGGGAGACTTCCACGTTTTGATAAGAAGCTATCCGATGATGTGAAGGAAGAAATTATACAATTTTGGCACTCTAACTCACGAGTATCACCCAATGCTAAAGATGTCTTAATGTTGAGAATTGGCATCAGAGACCGCACGCCACATCCTAAACACTATTTGGAGGTAAGTCAAACTATGTTGTTCAAACAATTTAGAGAGAGTCATCCAAGTGTTCATATATCACAAAGGGATTTTGAATCTTTGAAGCCATTTTATTGTGTGCCACTCAAAATTTGAAATACATGTTGTTGCAAATATCATGTTGAGTTTTCTATGCACCATGAACTATTATGCTCCATCCGTTCTACTTTGCATAGTAAAGAAATGTTGGAGGATTGTGGGGCTAGTGGGCTTCCAAAATCATCAAGAGACTTGTTAGATCAACTCTTATGTCGTAGAGTTGATGGTTGTTCCTTTTATAAAAATGCTTGCTTAAATGAGAAGTGTTCAGAATGTGGTGGCTTATCCAAGTTTGACACATGTTTCCATGAGGGGTGTGAATAAGATCTTGGAAAGACAATAGTGAAAAAAAGGGTCTATGAAATGGCGAAATACACATTGAAGAGTGGGAGTGAGAGCTCTAGATGTGAATTGGTTGGAAAAGATATCAATGTGGCTAATTTTATTTTAGATTTCAAGGCAAATCTTTTTTACAAGTATGCAAGACATAGTCACAGGTCTCAGTGGTTGGATCAACAATTTAGAACGTGTAAGGAGACTTTTCCCATTGGCACTATTATATCAGTTGTTGATTTTGCTGAGAACTACAAATTGCAACCTCAAAATGAGACACAATCTCAGTATTACAACTCTATTCAGATTGCAATTTTTGTTCACATAACATATAGACATGCCCCTGATAGTGCGGAAGATAATCAAAAGATTATTAGAGAGTATCATTTTTATATGAGTGATGATAGATCTCACTCTCACGAGTTTGTGCAACATTGTTTCGAGAATTTTTTTAATTTCTTACATGAGCATGCAATTGCTATGGATAGACATATCATTTGGTCAGATAACTATACAGGTCAATTCAAGAATGCTCGCATGTTTTATTGGTTGTGTAGGATGCACGTAGAGAGAGGGGTGCCTCATATTTGGAGTTTTTTTGAGTCCGACCATGGAAAAGGGGAACATGATGGAGCAGGGGCATGTGTGAAGAGAGCTCTAGTTAAGGAGCAACTGAAGATTTCAACAACAGAGCTTCTTGATGCTCGTAGCATTGTTGATTGGTGTAGTTTAGCATTATCACAGGGGGGGACTCTTAATTCAGTGGTACGCAGTTTCTTTTGGTTGGTTGAGGAAGGGTCCATAGGTGATAGATCAGATTGTGCTACAGTGGCAGACTCATAAAAAATGCATTCATTTCAGAGCTCTAATTCTAGTACATGGACCATTTGGACATGACAACTAGCTTGTTTTTGTCGTACTTGTTTTCAGTGTGATTGGGATCACTGTGAGTCAAGTGAGTGGGTGGACACATGGGCTGCACATTATCTTACTCCATTGTCTATCATACCCTCTATCAAAAATGATGACATGGAAATTTTACTTGAGCATAATCATCTATCAGATCTACTTCAGCCAGGACATGTCTTTGCATTGGTTGCACCACAGGGGAATGATGAGAAATCTGATTATTGGTTAGCACGTTGTGTAAGAGGAAAATAAAAACTTGCACAACCGATCACAGATGATGATGGATTCACGTATCCTACTGGTTCAATGGTTGTTGCTGGAACATGGCTGTGGACATACATGCTTAGAAGGAACGAAATTCCTGCATTCGAAGACTATCAGAAGCACAAAGTAATTCTCATATATTCGCATCTTATTATAGCAACAAATGTAAAGTTATTGAAGCATCAAGGAAGACCAAAAGTAAAAGAACTTTTTACTATTGCTAATGCTGATCATGAAGCCTTGTTGGAGACCCTAAAACAGAGAGAGGACCCTATTGGAATACTTGACTAGGTATATATACTTCTTATGTTATTTTCTTCATAATGATTTAATGAATTGATGATTATCTTGTTTAATACAATAAGTTACTAATTTTTGTATGATATTGGAATGTAGGTACATCATGAAGAGTTGGAGGGGGGTGGTATTGGGGAGAATTTCTAAAATTTATGATGTATTATGATGTAAAATGTGTAGTTTTTTGTATACGGTTTTTGTATTTTGGTAGGTTCTTTGTAAGGAATTATAAGAGGAAGATATTGAACAATTTCTTCCAAATCATATTTGCATGTGATACAAGGCTATAACGACAATTTTAAGAGCATTTATAACTATATGAAAGATAATTGCATGCGGATATCTTATTACAAATTTGGTTTTTTCCTTATTTGACATAAAGCTGACATTATGACTATTAAAACTATTTTTATCAAACTAATCAAATAAGAAAAATCCATAAAGTACCTATAATCTTGAAAATCCTTAGTGTGTTGGTCCCTTTGTTGAAGCCTTGGTGTGTCTAATTCCTCCTTGTGTGTCCCAGAGTTGAAAGGTACATAAGTGGTGTCCAGAGATTTCTTGGTGAGGAAAGAAAGAGAATCGGTGAGTTGGCCCTTGGGAAGGAAGAAAACTTGTTGTGAAAATGCCTCCTAAAAATCAAATGGCTAGAGAACTTGAAGAATTGAGAGAAGAGTTGGCAAAAGAGAAAAGAGAGAGGAGAGAACTTGAAGCATCTAGAGTGAGGGAAGAAAGGCAGATGAGAAGAGAGAGGCTGAAGCTTATTGCAAGGATAGAATCCTTAGAAAAGGAAAGGCAAGAACCTAGAGGAGAAGAGGTTAGAGGAAGAAATCATGGAGAGAACCATGAAGAAGAAGAGGTTGGTAATGCAAGGCAAGAGCATGAGACAACAGATGATCCTGAAGAAAGGAGATTTATGAGAATCATTAAGGCAGTACAAGGTAATGGTGGGAAGAACCATATTGATTTTCCAATATACCAGGGTAAAATGGATAGTGAAGAAGTGCTAGGGTGGATAGAGGCCCTTGAGAACTACTTTGATCTTGAAGACATAGAGGCAGATAAGAAGGTAAAAGTAGCAACAACAAGACTGAGAGGAACATCACTCACTTGGTGGACTATGTTTAGAATGAGAGAGAGGAAAGGTGGTGCAGGGCACCTAACCTATGTGGCAGGGGGGAACAAGTATCTCTGTTGCCAGACACCTTGCCACTCCATGAAAGCGAGGATTCAAGTAGATTAGGAAGTTGGAATAAAGGTTTGGTCCATATTTTACAAGTTGGTCTATGTTTTGTAATAAAGGCACATGTAAGGCCCACAAGCATTTTGGTGTGGTTATAAACCAAGTGACTCCATGGGACCAAAAAGCCTTAGAATAGGGTATTTAGAGTCTAAACAATATTAGCAAAAAGTGGTTGTTTGTTTGTTTTATGGTTGGGAACGCCTATATGGTTGTTCCAACGGTCATGTAGACCTTTATATATGTCATATGTGATCTCAGTTGAAAGGGGGAGATCAGAGTGTACGGTGGTTTGGAGAAAAAATAATAAAAACTTCAATTTTCTGGAAATTTACTTAGTTGCATTTAATAAATCCATATGACCAATTTTGAGTCAATGGAATAGTTTAGAAAGTTAGGGAATGCATAAAAACTATAGTTTGAAATTTGAATTTCAAATTCAAACGGTCATATTAGTTTTGGAGGGAAAGTAGTAATTTGGTATTTGTTTGATTAAATAAACCTTTGTAACCAACTTGGTCGGTTGGACAGGTGCATATAAGCCTATTTAAGTTGTAATGAACATATGCAAGACATGAATCATTATTGGTATGAAAAAAATCATATAAATTGTATAGAACAACAATCATACTTTCCTCTGCATCAATTAAAAAAATAAAAAATAAATGATACTTATACATACAATGGGGCTCTCTGTGCGCATGAAAATCCCTGATGATCTAGGACGCCGAATCTGTACAGGCTCATCGCCAGTAGCCACACCTTATATACAATAAATAATGTAATTAAATGAGATTACCACAAACATTTTACAAGAATGCATCAATATTTAATCAATTAGAAAACATCTAATTACCTTTCCTTTGTCAATGCATGTTGGCTCAACCCCCGCACTTTGTCCCCCCGAGGCAGGTGGTATCTGCAAGATAAAAGAAAGATTAGCAACCATATATGCTACAATATCAAATAGAAAAAAGAAATGCGAACACAACATAATGTACCGTAGATGTCTCAAGGCCATATGAAATGGCCGAGAGTGTAGCATCATCTATCTGTCTGAGCTCCTCCTCGGTCATCAACTAAACATGAATGAAGATCACATACATGTAAAAGTCAGTATGGCTTAAAAATTAAAATTACTCTATTATAAAAATTAACTTTAAATCACATATGTCATAACAAAAAAATGTATACACGTATCGACACCGAAGGAGGCCATGCCTCTACATTCCCCTCCTCTCTCACATCAAGGTCTGTAGCCTCTGCACGTGTGTCTGGTGTATCCTCGTCTAATACAAAATGATACTCAGGAAGATCACCTATGGGACCCAGGAAAATATTCTTGCATGTATACACAAACGTGTGATGAGCTAGCCGATGATGAACTGGCACCAACATCATCAACACGAGGAGGCAAGACTGACCTAGATTGAGATATCATTAGGCTACTCAGCCTATGAATGGCTCTGATGGTCTGAGAGCTAGCCTCTGCCATAATATATGGATGCTGCACTCGAGGAGGGGGGGAGATATCAGGGGGGGGGACAAAAGTGCCAAGTTTCTTCCGCTGGGAAGAGGGTCTATCCTGAGGAGCTCCTAGTCCTAAGCCCATGTTGGGCTTCATGCTCCAATAGTTCACTTTAAGTTTCAACACAAATTCTGCATATAATTTTTTAAGGAAATAAAATGGTATGTCTAAATTTCCATGTGGAGGGATATCAAAGACCATCCACCAACGGTCCCAAAAATTTGCACGTATGGCGTCATTTGTGCACCATTTAATCGATAGTTTGGTTTTTTTTGGGTCAACTGGTATACCCGTTTTTGGGTTAGCAAAAAGGCTTGCCAAATCGTCTTTGGTTATGTTGAGGGCCGCGACCTCATCATAATCCAAACCATCATCAAACATCTGGTGCATTTCATCATGCCAACGAAGAGCGGCATTTTGTTGGTTTGTAAGAGTTTCAATGTTATCCACTATGGTGTTTAACATGGATAACATAGGAGCCAGTGTAGGTACATTATTGTATGTTCTATGCAAACCTCTCAACTCAGTGAGATTTTCATTTATCAAATCCTTGATTCAAGGAGGGTTTTGAGGAGGTAGAGGATCATTTGGTGGACGGTTTTGTGGGGATACTGGATCGTTTGGTGGTGGGTTGCGAGGAATATTATTCCCTGCCTTAGTGTCATCATTTTGATCAGCCATTCCTATTGAATTGCAAAACGTAATATATAAAAAAAAAAATCTAAATTTTAACCATTTTTGTCAAAAAAACCCTAGATTCAACTAAAACAAACAAAATCTTGTTAAAATCTATTAAATTTAGGTTAAAAATGAGTCAGGGGGGGGGGGCGGGGAACATACCTGATATCTAATATCCGATTTGCTATCTGATATCCGATTTATTATCTGATATCCGATCTGACTGGCCCAAATTTGTGTGAAAATAAGGGCCGCGGGTCTTTGATTTTGTGTTTAATCCATGCACAGGTATCGGATATCCGATATTATAATATATATAATATAACATATATATTACATTTTATATATTTTTATATTATATTTTATATTTATTATATTAATTTACTATATATTATAATATAAAATATTATTATTATACTATATTATTATAATTTATAGTATATTATACTTTTTTATTATAATATAATATGTTATTATAATATTATTATTATAGTATAATATTATACGATTATAATATAATAATAATATTATTATTATATTATAGTATAATAATTATTATAATAATAATATTAAATAATATATCATACTATTATATGATTTTAATTATTAGTCGGATATTGGATTTAAAATCGGATATCCGATATCAAATCGGATATCCGATATCAAATCAGATATCCGATATGATATCGGATATCTGATAAGGCTCGGCTTAACCTTCCAGGTTTGGTTCCTGGATAGGTAAAAAAAAGTTAGAACGGATTTTGAAGCGCTTTTAGGCGTCTTCAAACTCTCTTTTTTTCACATCGCCACTTTTTGGCACACCATGATCCTGCACATACCCTACTAGTGTGTTATAGAATTTTTTTGATAAAGATAACACCTCTAACTATTTGATTGTTATGGAAAAAATGTGATCAACACGAAACCTCCAACTACTAGAATGTCATGGAAATTTTATCTCTCTTGTTTCAAATTGAGAGAGAGAGGAGGAGGGGGTGTGGAGGGGCCGAAATGAGGGGGAGGAGGAGGGAGAGAGATTAGGGCACCTCCACAATCATATCCTTAACATTCCTTAGAGTGCTTATCGACATGTTTCATTGTTCCACGATACTAAATTGGCTATAAATGTTGAGGATCAATTTTTCCTTCATATCAAAAAGAGATCCAATAATTTGTCTCAATGTTTGAGAAGAATATTGTTGTAGGATTTCTTATTTATCATGTTAATGCACCCTTGGCTCAATTTTAGACCCTTCTTTCTCCTATTCTTGGCATACACACAAAATCCCATCACTTGTTTTCCCTACAAGATAAAAACTGAAAAGAAAGTGGACTAAAATGAATCGACATACCTTAGAGCCTTCAAGGGAAGTCTCTATCATTTCTCCAAAAGATGATTTATCTTCTAGTTTAACCACAAGACTCTCTCTGCTATATCCTAACCTTACATTGTATTGTTGCATCATAATTAGGTCTATTGTCTAAGGGCTTCCATTTAGATGAACAACAAACTAAATGATTGCAAGATCCATAGTCTATGTTCTAGAAGTTAAACTTTCCTTGATAGAGTTAGAATTTGAATCTTTGTACAAAAATCACTATTCATCATCCCTCCATCAAAATCTTTCTATGGTGGGATTTGGGAAGTCTTTGGTAATATGTGCATGTTTTCCTTAAAATGCTTTTCTAATTACTCTCACAATATTTTGAACCAAATGATGAAGTGATTAAAAATTGTGATGGTTCTAATATGTCTTGTGCATGGCTCATTTAAAATCATGAAACTTATAATTTAGAAAAAATTTATAGTGCCCTAGTTGATCCAATCATTTATTTGATGAAATCAACCCATTTTTGGGTAGTTTCTTCATTGACTTGGTCTAATTATTAACTGCTTCTATGATCCTATACTTTTGCATAGACATAATAGAGATAATGCAATTGTAATATGTCTAGTATGGAAGTCTAGTCATACAAAGTATAACACAACCACATTTTGTTAATAAAAATGTGGGATCATACTTAGGCATGGTAATAGGTTTGTTAAAATACACAGTCTTGGTTTAATATTTTAGCTCCATTTTTTATTGCTTTAGACATTTTTTCATCTTCTAAGATAAATTCTTGTCGTTAACTCCATCAAGTTTGTAAATGGTCAAGTGGGTGTCTCTAAAATTACTACCATAATCTCACATAATTTATTTTCTTTCTAACCATTTTTATTTTTTATTTTTTGGAGAAGATTAGCATTGTGAAGTTAATTTTTCTACATTAATTTCTTGACGATCCTCTTAGACACATGTCAACCTTTTCTTTAATAAATTTTGATATAATTAACCAAATACAAAATAAATTATAGATTATTTTTCTACACTTGATTCTATACACTTTTAGAAAATACGTGTCAATTTTAGATTATTTTAATGGAAGTTATGCCTAGTGCATGAAGAGGTGCCAAAATTTTAGGATGGAGTTAGTTTAAAAAATCATCCAAAAAAAGTACTTCTCAAAAAATTATGAAAAAATGTACAACTTCTAGATCTCACTCTTACTTATAATCCTACCAAAGAGTTTTTCAAAATAATATATATAACTATATGTTTTGTTGAGCATATAGAAATACATATTTTATGTTTTCTAGAAAAGCATAGGGTTTGACCTTGTTAATCTTATACTATTTTTAAAAATCTTTGTATGTTAGAAACTAGATTCATAGTACTACAAATTTTTTTATGTTTTACACATTTTCTTATTTTGACTGCATGACCCTCAAATGGGTCTTCTAAGTTTGGGGTTACCTAATTTCAAAGAAAAGGTGTCCACTTATACATCCCTTTTTGCACACCATCTTGGTGCACACATCCCAATATCTTTCTAAAATAAATAGTATTTAGAGAGAAATATTATTTCTAGAAGAAAATAATTAAACTACAACTTTTTTCAGATTATGGAAAATGATCTAATGGTGGTGGATTTAGTTTCCTTAATTGCTTGGAAGGGATACAATCTTCTAGAAAAATGGCACTTACAAAAAATGAATGAAATTTTATTGTAAAAAGAAAAATTGTTTCAATTCTATATGGTGTTGATATGAATATGGAGGACATAATTTTTAAGGAGCACAGATGGAAGATTTTAATCTACAAAAAGTAGTTCCCCCAAACATAAGGAAACCTGAACAAACTTGGTTTAGGTATGGTAGAGAATGTCTATTCTTTTAAACATTAAAAATGGAAAAACCACCACCATAACATGGCATACCAACCAAGAATGATAGCAGGTCAAAAGAACAAAACTTGATAGAAGGTGTGTAGAAGAATATTGAATGAAGCAAGCAACCATGAGAATATCATTTTTGGGATATCTAGGTAAGAGAATCTAGTATTTTGGAACAAAAATACATGGTTTTAACTTGTGGATCGAGCAGAGGAAATCAGAAACCATTGTAGGCAAGGAGGTTAAAATAAAATAGTGTATAAACCAACCAATTTCAATATGTACCCAATATAAATTTTTACTTATAAAGAACACAAAATCAACCAAATATAATTGCAAAAAAAAAAGAGTAATATGAATAAGAATTCAAATACTTCCATTGAAGGTTAAATTTGAATGAAAGAGGCAAACCCTCCACCAATTCCTTCAATTTGAAAGCTAAACTCTAAATATTTAAAATAATTCTTTAACACAAAAAATATCTATTTAAAATAAAGAAACAAATGCTTGATAGAAAACTTGTGCCAATTTTAATCTCTCAAACAATGACCAATATATCCTTTAAAATGAAAAAAATATATATAAAATTTGAGAAATAAACTTCAATAAATAAATATTATTACTTATGTATAATGATTACTCTTTATTAGTAGTGACCACAATTACTTTATTTAATATGCATTTTGGTCACATTTCCCTATGTTGGCTTAATATTATAATAGTGCTACTACATGAATGCATCAACAATCTAGATGAAAATAAAAACACATAATTCTTGCCGAACAACCCAAATGAACCGATGAGAAGAAAAGAAAAATACATAATCAACCTGAATGATTGGTCATAGCCTTAATGAATTTAAATGGATGGGGTTACAGGGTATTTTTTTCCTTATGTGAGATAATAGCTTAAGGTTGGGATATAGTTTTGGACATGAATACTACCCCTCCCCCGTATTCTACCATCTTGATGTATAAAGAGAACACTCAATATTGTGATAATGTTAGATACCCTAAAATATGCATTATAAAGTCGAGTAGGTACATACATATATATAATCATAACAAGAAATGATGTGGATCAATCTATTGTAGATCTCATAAACAAGTGACTACAACTCCAACCCACATCATACAAAAATGATCTAACAAAATGATAAACATATCTATAAACAATATGTATGTGCTAGCATAATGGATTCATAACTTGGTGAAACCACAAGAAAAATATAATATCATCATATGTTATAACATGAGGAAGAAAACATCATGCAAATATAAACATAAAGTAATCAGAGCAATTGTCACATTAGTATAAATGCATCATCCAAAGCATACAAAGTCTTGCATGGACATACAAGGGCCTAAAAGAGTTTGGTATCTTAAATAGAAATAACAACATCAGGATGGCTATTACAGACAATTACCAAGACTTGCAAGGTCTACCCACTACATACTCTTGAACACAAAAGGCAAGAACCCAAGTGGGCAAGGGACTATAATCCTAATGGATGCATGCAACAAACACAAAAGTAGCATGCAATAAAATTTCTAACACAAACACAGAATGTATTTGTATAGAGAGGAGTAGAAACACAAAAAGTTCAAAAAGTCACATTAGAAAAAATAGGGTAGACTGAAGACCAACACAAGCATAAACCACCAAAATCATAAACCTTCACAAAGATGAGACAAAATATAGAAAAAGGGGGAAAATGAAAACCCCAACCAAATGCCCACAAAGAAAATCACATACAAAGATTCTAAAAGAGATTGCAAAACAACCAATCCTCAAACATAACTACCTAAGTCATCATTCTCATCTTTATTCCACAAAACCCTCCTTCCCCACTCTTCCCGCTCACCATTACACTATACCAATTTAATTATCTTATCTCATAAATTATCTTCTTTTATATATAAATCTAGTTAATATTATTCCATTTCCTATTCAATAAACCTTAAATCTTATAACATTTATTGTTATCCTAAGTGTATTGTATAGTTGGGAACAATCAGAGTATCATTAAAAATCTAATTGAGGTCACTTTCATATAGAATCGACTTGGTCTCATTGATGAAACCTTCAAAAACATAAAATTGATTTCTGTCTTTGCATAATTATGAAAACACATATTACCAGAAAAAGTATTTGCTATCATTTTATTTAAAATTGATGAGGTACCAATATACAACAAACGCTTTGATATGTCATAGTTGTGGTCTTATCTCTCACTTACATAATAAAATAGCAAATTAAAATATAGAGGAAGGGAAATAGATTCGATTCCCATTGATGTCAATGATGCAGCTATAAACAACTGGATTTGACGTTTATGTTTGTCTTAAATGCAACTCATTATGTAATATCCTGTGTCGTTTTGCAATGCTTTCTTGTTCGTTATGCATTAGATTGCGATTCCATATTTGACATTTTGATTATTAAATAGATATTTTATATGTAATGGCTTATATGTCAGCTAGGTTTGATGCCAAACCATAATTCGTTTTTTGGTTGTTTGTTGTTTCTCGTAATAGAATTTAGTGATCAGCTGACAAGCCATTGGAAGACAAACATAAGAACGCACAGGCCATATGCAAGCTCCATGGAGAAAAAAGAATACTGGAACTAAAGTATGAATGGGATAAAGGATAAAGACATTCGTTAATGCTAAAGAATATATAATAATAGAAATAAGGATGGAGTAATAATGTGGGTATGTAAAAAATAAAAATAAAAATGCACTTTCAATTTTGTAAAATTCTTTTATAACACAGATGAATTTGAATATTTTACACTACATATCATTTACATATTAAAGTATTAAATACAATAATAATTTTACCATTTCTGAAATAAGGAATATAAAAAAGTTGTGTTTGAATATATGTAGTTAACAAAATAATTCAAAATGAAAAAGGAATAATTTTGAACTTAATCTATATTTTTTCACACTGTATTGAAGATATCTACACTAGTTCTATACTGAAACAAACAAATTTCAAATATAAGAAAATAGATTTTGACTTAATTGATATATCTCCACATTGTATTGAAGATGTCTATACTAATTTTGTAATGATTCATACATAGAACGTATTCTTTAATCTCATAGTGATCAGTGATTTTATAGGACTTCCAACATCTATCATGAATGAAGTAGGTCCTCTAATTCCAGCCAAATAAGACTGGTACTTTGGTTTTCAACTAGTTTATTCATCGTACTATATAGTAATTTGCGTATCATTTTATATATTCTTAAATCATATAACCTATATAAACTAGTACATTGGAATCAACAATGATTATACACATTGTAAACTTTGACAACCATCCTAAACAACCACTATGTTAATTCCAATGCACCAATGCTTAAGCTCTTCCTTTTAGTGACCATCACCAGGGCTTGGAGTAGAGTGCAGGAAGCGTTCCTTCTGCCCAATTGGACCACTTCTCAGTGACACCACCTTAGCAGCATTAGCCTTATCATCCTCTTTTGTTTTTGCTTGGCTCATGGTTTTCTTCTCATCTAAGCTGATGTTCAAGTTGTGATTTGACTTCTCCAGCTTTTTTGGAGCAATGAACAATTCATTTTCTCCAACTCCTTGCTTGATCATTATCCTCGCTCCATTACTTATCTCCAATCCAGCAAGAACCAAGAATATCAAAACCATAAGCATCTTCATTTTTGCTATGTGAAGGAAGATTTAAGCAAGGGAAAGTAAGAAAAGAAGAGTTTTGAGCCAATGGGTATAAATGTTTTGAGAGAAAGGTAAAGTAAGAAAGGAAGATTTGTTGAGCTTAAGGGGATAATTGAATGTTTCGAGAGCAAGGGAGAATGGGTATAAATGTTTTGAGATCAAGAAGTAGTGGTGTGTGTATATATATTAGAAAAATATATATACAGTTGCCGGCATATGTTGGAGTGCCACAACGTAGGTTAGAGAATTGACACGCGCACGGGGTGTGGGGATTGTGATAAAGAATGAATTTCATTGACTAACAAGAGTGTTGGTGGCCAAAAACTAGGCGTCTCTTAAGGGACGGTTGTGCATAGATTGACCTTGATAATGGGAGGATTTTTAATTGAGGCACTTGGAGCAAAATAGACGAAGCCTTTGTTCTTGGAAATTATTTAGTGTTTAGTGTTTGTTTCTTGCCAAGTACGATAGAGAAAGCCAAAAGGAATTGTCTGGGTCGATTTCAAATTTGATTGGAATAATTACTTGACAAGGTCTAGTGATTGGAATAATTAGTGTAACAATGTCAAACTGTGATCTCACTACAGTGGAATATCCCGCTCTCGTACCTAAATTCATCCTCTCAACCGGTTGTCATTTGATGGTTTTCCATGGTCCATACTTTCTTGTGATTTAAAGCGAGGAGCTCAGTGGAGCAATTTCTTCCTGAATTGTGCTCTATCATTCGTCCCGGACTCTCAGCTCTAAGGACGCACTATATTGTTATTGAAAATGATCTCTTCCTAACTGAAAATTGATCTTTCTTTGTTTGACTATAGGCTAGCTTTTTACTAAAAAGTTTTATTGGAATCTAGGTTAACTAAATGCATCACATGCACACATTCCAACACAAATCAATTATAGAAATAGTCTATTTTATTCCGTACTTAGTGTAATATATTAAGGTTGGAAGTGTAATATATTAAGGTTGGAAGTATCTTAAGACTCCTAATTTGTAGTTGATGTTGGGTGGCTTTTGTTGGGTCTAGTTTTTATCTATTTTAATTTTTGACTTGTTCTAGTACGGTTTTTTGATGTGTTTTCTTACATGTTATGAGATTCTTTTCATCTATCAATTAGTCTTTGGTTTCGGGCCCTCTTCCACTTTAAGTATTCAAAACTTAAATCAATTGAGATTAGTTACTTTTTAGTTGGAAATGATAAATTGATAATGACATTTGTTGTGTTTAGAGCTAAATGATTTAAAATGCATTCATCCTCCCAATATCATAAGGATGAGTTTTCAATCATATATTGAGAGACTTTGTCATAATAGATACCTCAAAATTTCCTGACTCTTCACAAATGAGGCTTCAATCTAATGCTCATTCTCTCATATAAAATAACTAAATGAGAATTTGAGTTAATATAAAACTCTCTATGGATCTAAAATTCACTAGTTTAGAAGCCTACAACTCATGTAAGAAAGTTGGTGAAAGTTAGTAGACTCTCATGCAATTAATAGGATTTTAAACTAATAAAACTATAATATTTCCATAAAAATAATAAATTTATCCAAATGTACACTTTATCCTTGTAATTATACTTAGTCTAACAAAAACTAGCTATAGAAGGTCTTTTTATTTAGCTAATTGCAATGCTTTCTAGATTTATTTATTCGCAAGTTAGAATCACTATAATCCTCAAACATATTAATTTTAATGTTTCATACATAGTGACAAGGTGTAAACATGCATGCCAAGAATCTATACACCCTAATCTACTATAAATACTAGTCTAAACATAGGTTGCTTCAATGCAAGATAAGCTATCCAAATTTCCAATATGGGTTGGTGGCTACTATATTAGGATATAGTGTGACAAATAAAAAATACAACCAAGTTTGTATCCACATGAAATCAATGAATTACATCATATACAATAGATATACTAAAAAGGTAAAATTGAATTGTGATAACCCATATGCATTAAGGAAATGCCTACTAGAATAATCTTGTAATATGTTGGATTCTATCATAATTTATCAATTATTTATTAAGATACTTCGTAGAAGTGTAACAAGAGGAAATACAACAATTGCAACTAGATTGTTCCCCAAACTCACTACAAGCTACCACAAAGACATACAAAACACTTAGAAACTTTTCAAAATATACTCTCATGTTATAGTTCATATGCATGGACTTTGATATGTTATAATATGTTTTGAGGAAAAAAATGCTACATGACTTACTTTATGAGAAACTCTATAGAATGAATAAATAATTGTATAAAAGAGCCCTTAAAATTATTGAGTATTAGCTAGACACTACATATGACACCATTATAGCTATGGAGAAAATGAAAAAACTATTTTATTTTGTAACTTTTAGTCATAAATGAACCCCACCTCAAGTATAATGGTTCAAATTATGTGAGGCCATAATATAGATGAGAATCCATATGCCTTTATTCATGGTAGTCAAAGACCAACTATACCACAAAATGCTTGGGAAAAGTCTATAAGAGGACTCAATGTGAAACATTTTCTATATTATTTTACAATGCTCCTAGATACAATTGAAAAATCAACTATAATATTAAGTATTTTTATTATATTGGATGTTTAGAATTTTTATAATCAAAGTTTTATCTTCATAAAATTGATGAACTTGTAAATTATACTACATCTAGAACTTATTTTCTTCTTCTCTCTTCCATTTTCTTTGTCTTGTATATTTTTTTGGATTTTGGGTTCTTGATGGATGGACCTTATAGATAGAGATGGTATGGGAACCAATAGTAGTGAGCTTATAAGAAAAATTCAAAAAATAAATCATTTATTAAGGCATTTTATTATTGTAAGACTAAAAACTTGATTTACTTTTATTCATTAACTATATTTTTATAATATAATTTTATTTTAAGTTGTATTAATATTTTTTAATTAATTGAACATTTTATTTATTATTAAAATATTTTTAGTGAGTCTTAATTTTAATATATAAATATTTATTCAAAATAGTTACTTTTATATTTTCTTATGTATTTAAAAATTTCAACTACTTGTCTTGTTGCTTTCTATTTTCTATATTTTAAATTAGTCTTTGAAGGGAGTAATTTTCCTTCCCTAAATTTTTTATCAATCTCTTGGCATCCTTCTACTGTGAACCTAATGTTACCACACAAACAAATTTTATGAACTTTGAAACTTTGTGATATTTAAAATTATAATATTTTTTTTACTCCCTTTTTGTATCAACATTTGTTAGTATTTTGAAAAGTTAGAAAAAATATAGACCACACTTTCACAAATTTCAAAAATGCATAAACTTTTTCCTTATTTTATCATATTTTTGTACTTGATTTGATAAGTCAATATTTTTTACAAGAAAAACTTACAAAGCCTTCATAAATTATTTTTCTGGACTACTTTTTATTCAAGGTCAAATAGGTTTTGAAAGGACCCAAAACATTGTTTACAAAATACTTTTGTTAAAAATAAACAATTGAAGAATAGATATCCTACCTCTAACAAAACAAAAAAAACAAAAAATATTTAATGGATGCTCTTTGGAGCCTCTACTACTTTAGTTTCAAATTTGAGATGTTAATTAGGGTTTTTTCATGTACTTTGGTTCTTAAGTTGATTGTTCAACTAATATCTTTGGTAAGATCTTGAGCAGGTAGTAGTTCTTTTATCATCCTCTTTGGTAATTTTTCCCCCTTTCATTTAAGTTTTAAGAAAAAAAAGTTCATCATTTTATCTTTCTAAATTTTCTCAAAATTTCTAATCAATACAATTATGTTGTTTTCACCATTCTTAATGATCTTGTGGTCGAATTTGAATAAAGTAACCAGATTATCATTAATACTCTTATGGTTGGTTTTAAGGAAATAAATTCCACTAGCACACTCTTCTTTCATATGTTCAATATCTTTGAGTTTCTTTTTATGAGAGTTCACAATATCTTTACCTTCTTTCTCAATCCACATTTCATCCCAGGGTTAAATATTTTTTTAAATATTTACATCTCGGATTCTAATGATTGTCTCGTTCAACTCATGGAAGAATAACATTTGTATAATTAAAATTTTCATGTCTACACTCCTAGTCATGAGTAGAAAAATATTAGGGCTTTATTTTTTCATGTTAAGAAACAAAAAAAAATTCTCTAGATCTCTAGACCTTAAAATTAGGGCCACCATCTCTATCAATAGTAGGAATGGATTCTTTTGAATACTTGTAAATAATTTGAATAATTTCTCTAGAAATGTAGTAAATAGTAGGATTTTCCATTTTTTGTTTGTTTTCTTCTTCCTTGCATTATTTCCTTTTTCCTCTTATTAGAAAAAAATGAGATCATCTTAATCATTTAATTTTCATCTATCCTCTTTAGAATAAGAACTATGCAATATGTCCTTTATCTTAGAGTCATCATTATATGGCTTTTCAATAATACAAGAGATCTCAAATTTCTCTTTGGACAACTTTAAATATTTGTTATCAACAAAAAAGTAGCACTTCATGCATGATAAGAGTTTTTGGGTTCTTTCTATGCTCCCTAATACCCAACATTAATAGAGATAGGATATTTAAAAAAAATCTTTATATTAAAAGTGATTTAGAAGAGAAAAATGATCTCTATAAAAATATAGTAATTATCCACAATAGTTTAAAAATAATGAAGAATTCCCTTAATAATCACCACCCACAAAGGTTTGATGAACTTCATTTGACAAGCATTATTGTAATGAATTCTTTTTCATTTTCCCTCTTTTCCTTTGGTAAGTTGTGTACCTCAAAATCAAAGATTTATTTTCCTTGAAAAGCTTCCTTACATGGAAATCCTAGTCACATTCACTATTAGCTCCTTTGTAATATCAAAATTTTTCTCATGCCTCTTTACATACCCATCCTTCCACCCCTAATCAAATACTTTTGATAGGTTATCATCAAAACCATGGATTCATTCTACATAGGCATAAAACAATAGCTTAACACAAAATTGAAAAAATTGTATTCATTTTCTTCATCTCATTATAAGTGATTGGCTTGAATATATATATATATATATATATATATATATATATATATATATATATATATATATATATATATATATATATATATATATATATATATATATATGCCTCATACCATGGTAGAAACCCTGATTGTCATGGAGTTGGAAGACATGTTAGCAATCCTAATTTTGATAGAATTATTAATTCCATTCCTTTCTATGCCAAAAATCACACTCAAATATCTCATAAGTTGTGTATTATCACTAAGTAGTTAATATAGGAACATCCTTGACTCATGGCAACCTTGCTTCAACCAAAAACATTTTCTTTGAGTTTATTTATTTTCGGTGTAATTTTGTTTTTCTTTACGAAACCTTACAGTACGTTTGATCATTTTCTTGTGTGAACCTATTTGGCACATTCCTATCATCATGTTTGATCTTGCTTTGGGTTTCCATATTAATCTAAATTATATTCTCAATGGTCTTCTCTTAGATTCTAGGTGTGGCCTATTTATTCATCACACATTATCTAATTGTGAATCTTATTGGCTAATCTTAGAATCTCCATACTCTTTTCCAACCTCCTTATGGAGTTTCTCTTAATTGTAAGTATGAGGTATTCTTCATTATTTAGGTCTTGTCCTATATTAGGTGTCAAATATTCTCTCCTTGGATTATAATTTTTCTAGGCCAACTATAATATTTCGTTTCTTATGTATTAATGTGATTGGTCCTTGATGATTATTCATTTTAGAAGAATAACCCTTAGAGGTTTGAAAAAAAGGATAATCAGGATTTCAATTCGTAATCAAGTATTTGCCTATTCTATAAAATTGCATATTGTTATCCAATTATGTTTGAGTTTATGAATATGTGATATTGTAAACATATAGTCTTTCATTAATGCAATTATTTCTTGTTGTTCCAAGTAGTTACTCTTTTTGTATAGCCTACAATTTCCTCATCTTGGACCCTTCTTTTATGGTTGTATCAAGTAGTATCTGAGAGAGTTTTCATTCCTAAGATAGTATTTTTTATTCCTAGTGATTGTGAAGTCATATAATTGATTGTTTTTAGGGTGACAGATTGAGGATATAACGTACAATTGCAAATTACTTTCATAAGGACATCCAAAATACGAAAGGATAAAGGTTATATATCACGAAGATATGTCTATCCATATGAGTCAAATATGTTAACACAAATTACACCACAATTAGTATTTTTTTAAATGGCCCAAAGAAGAGGTCAATATTTTGAGAATGTGGGTAATGAAGAGGATGAAGAAATTCTAAAATAAGAGATACCATAGCTCAACTAGGGATATGACTGGCTCTTAAGAACCTTAGCTAGTGTAAATACTAGACCAATTTTTTACCTACTAGAATATGATGGAGATTTTGATTTAGATGAATTTCTTTATTTGGTTACAAAGATAGAAAAATACTTTTATTTTTGAAGGTACAAGTGATGATAAGAAGGTGAACTATAATTGCACAAATATGAGATTGCATGGGTCACTATTATGGGAATACTTGTGGATAGTGTAAACAAAGGAGAGGGAAAGAGAAAAGTAAGCTATACAATGGGATGATGAATAAATTAAAGGAAATTTTATTTCTTGTTGGTTAATAATTGAACATGTTCCAAAAGTTGGAAAACCTAAAATAGAAGGAATGTAATGTGAACAAGTATACAAAGAAATTATATTAGTTAGATATCAGATCTAAGCAAAATTACAATGATGTTGAACAAGTAGTGTGGTATTTTAATGGTTTGAGGATGTTTATATAGGATGGATTGGTTTGATCAAGTAGTAGAGTACACAAGAGGATTATCAATAAGTCTAGAAGGTTAAGGATAAGTTGAACAAAAGACATGGGTCAAGATACAAAAGAGTTGGAGGAGGATTTCAAAGAAGGAGAATATTCACTAGAGTAGGAAGATCTTTTCTAGAGAAGAAAAATGGAAAAATAGAAGGAAAATAGGATAATTCACACCAAAGGGATGATAGGAACTTTCATAGGACTAGTTTACATAAGGGTTATAAGCCATATTATAAGAATATATTTATAGTTCAAATTTATTTAAGTGTGGTGGTGAAGGACACCAAGTCTTTGAATGCAATCAAGGGAATTCAAGTAAGAGGATAGAGAATATTGAATCCATAAGCCAACTTGAAAATGGAAAATATTTGATGGTAATGAGAACCTTATATCAAAATGAGATGGATCAAAAGCCATTCCAAAAGAAGAATTTAAACTTTTTTTTAAATACGAAGAATGGTTTAAGGTAAATGTTACAAAGTGACCATTAATAGTGGGAGTTTAGATAATTTAACCTCAGAGGAATTATTAAATAGCTTATAGTTAAATAAATTGAGGAACACTAAGTCATTTCACATCTAACAGATTTTGTATGATCATAAGGTACTGGTAAGTAAATGATGTTTGATCAAACTTCAGATGAGATCTTACCATGATGAATTTATGTGATACTATTCCTATGAATGTATATCATATATTATTGTGAAAACCATGGTAGTCTAATAAATAATAATCATTGGAAAAAGAAGGTGTATACTATTATTCTAAATGATAAGAAATAAAGAAAGTTAATTTACAAGAGACTCCAAAGAGTGAGATTCTGTTACAAGCTAGAATTGTCGTTGCACCAAAAGATCAACTTGTTAATGCTTGATACAACCACTAGACTTATAGAATACAAGAGGTGGTTAAGCCATGCCATGAATCTTGAAGGGGAAGGCTAGTAGTTAGTCCAACGATTCTCCCCTCAGCATTACCCAAGGAGATTCAAACCTGTGACCAAGCTCTAATACCACTTGTTACAAGCTAGAGTTGTTGTTGCACCAAAATATTGACATGTTAATGCTTGATACAACCACTAGACTTATAGAACATAGGAGGTGGTTAAGCCATGTCATGAATCTTGAAGGGGAAGGATGGCGGTTAGTCTAATAGATTTATACCAATTTTAGAGTCTATTTGGTTAAATGAGGAAAATTTTTGAATGTTTTGGGGAATGAGAGTATACATTATGCTTTGATTATAAATAAATATGATTCAAAACCTAGGGAAGGACAATTGGAGGAGAATGAAGTCACTAATACAATTTGTAGGAATAATATTAGATAATGTGCCATCTTAAAATGGAATCAATCATTGACTTGGGGGATCTTAAGAAATTTTAGCTTCTCTTTAGTGATATCTTAGAACATTGATTCATTCATGCTTAAATTCTTGACTATAATATCTAATTGGGTCTTTTTAATAATATGCATCACCATTTATTAATTTCAATTCATAATAAATATTGAATTATTTGGTTCAAAACTCAAGGTTGACACTTATTTCTAAGAGTGATCCACTATTTTCTGCTCCAACTAAACAATACATTTCATGTTATTCGATCTTTTATTAATTAAAACTAATATAAAATGGGTTAGAACTTTATATCTCTTAAATATTTTGTGTCATCTTTTATTGGTTAACTTACAGTAATATTTAAATTAATTAATTGGGTACTATATTAATTAATATTTTATCTTCCCTCTAAATATTTATTTATTTAATATTATGTGTCTCCTCTTGTTTTCTAAATTGAGGTAGACCTTATTAATTTAAATTAACATTCCTTTATTGACATTTAGTTAATATTTTAAGTTATTGTCCCAATAAATCTTATTATGGTCAATCATTTTATATCACCACTTTAAGATGGGTCTCGACTCATTTTCAAGTTAAGACATTTGCCACTTTGAGATATCTATAAAAGGAAGCTCTCTCATCTCAATTTCATAATGCATCTTCAAGTCATGCTAACATCTTCTAACAATCTACAAATCATGCAACCATTTACTTAGACTCTCAAGTAAAATTTTGGAGATTTTGGCATTTAAGGAGTTCAAGAAAGGAATCATTGGAGGTATTTCTTTCATGTTGCATTTCCTCTTCAAGATCTAACTTTTTTCATTATTGATAGTGGAGTTGGTCATGAAGGGGGGTGGAAGCAAGGAGTTGAATCTGAAAACCATGGAAGTTCATGGATTAAGATCTTAATCCTAGTCTAGAAATGAGTGCCCATATTTTTAAAATGGGTGCATGTTTTAGAAAAAAATTGGTGCTCATATTAGGCTCACATGCCCATCCAAATTTCAAAAAATAGGATCCTATTTTATTAAAATGCATGCCCATTTTCCAAAAAAAAATACATTTTTGAACATAGCTGTATATCTTTTTAAAAGTAAAAAATAGGTAGCTACTTTAAAAAAAACTGAGTGCCCATTTTTAAACCCAATTTCAAAATAAAAGTAAAAATAATGGGCACTTTTTTTCCAAAAAATGAGAGCCCATTTTTTAGCCTATTTTCAAAAAAAAAAATTGTCATTTAAATTTAAAATGCATTTTAAAATGTCATTTTTTAAGAAAAAGTTGGTGCCCATTTTTTGAGTTTCAAATAATGACCACCCATTTCTTACAACATGGGGCGAGATTTTTTTCCCAAACACGATATTTTGTTTTGGATAGGCTTGGTGGGACCAAGCCTAAGCCTTGACCTCTCAAGATTTGGCTAAGGTATTGAATTGACAAATTTGAGGCTTGTCATAATTTTTAGATGGCCTTCTTAGTTGAATTTTTTGATGAAACAAAAATCCATTAGAGTTCTCACTATTTTGTTTCAGACATGTGAATTTTATGCTATTATTAATTTAGTTTCTAATTTTTCATTATTCATTAATCAAAAGTGTCACCTAAACATAAAATAGTGAGGTGCACTAAAACTTTAATAACTTTTTCAATTTTAATTTTTCCTCTCTCTCTCTCTCTCTCTCTCTCTCTCTCTCTCTCTCTCTCTCTCTCTCGCTCTCTCTCTCTCACACACACACACACACACACACACATTTTGGATATGGAAATGACTTAAGTCTATTGGGGCCTTCATATTTTATTTGTCTCCTTAGTCATGCTAAATGTACAATGAAGTACTCATTGATTTTGGGGGATCTTAAGATAGTCTAACTCCTCTTTAGTGATCTCTTATAATATGGATGTATTCATGCTTAATATTCACTTTTTTGTCTAATTAGATATTTTTATAGTATACATCATCCTTTATTAGTTTAAATTAATAATTTGGGTCTTCCTTTATTAATTAAAGTTAATATTAAATATTTACTAAGTTGGTTCAAAATTTGAGGTTATGACTTATTTCTTAGAGGGTTCCTCTATTTTTTTCTTTAATTAAATAATTCATTTCACCTTATTGGACCTTCTATTAATTGAAATTAATATGAAATGAGTTGAACCTTTATTTCTATTTAATATTATGTATCCTCTTTCATTAATTAATTTAAATTAATTAAGTAGGTCTTATCTTGATTAAATTTTTATCTCCCTTCTAAATTTTTATTAAATTTATATTTAAATTAATATTACATGTCTACTCTTATTTTCTAAATTGAGCTAGACCTTTATTAATTTAAAGTAATATTTAATTTTTGATATTTAATCAATATTTACTTATTCTCCCAAGAATCTTATTATTTCCTATCATTTTATTTCACCTCTTTCAGATCGATCTTATCTTAGTTTAAAGTTCAAGGCATTGGCCACTTTAAGATCTCTATAAAAGGAGCCTCCTTTATCTCATTTTCACATCACATCTTCAAGTCATGCTAACATCCTCCAGAAATTTACATATTATATAAGCATTCACTTTGACTCTCAAGCAAGATTTTGGCATCCAAGGAGTTCAAGAAAGGATTTATAAGAGGCACTTCCTTCATGTCATATTTTCTCTTCAAGAATCAACTTCTTTCATATTTATAGTGGAGTTGGTCATCAAGTGAAGATATTTACATTCACCACCCTTCCATCTTTGTCCATCCTTTTTCTATTGAGCATGTTTCATCTATAGATCTATGAGATGGATTTGTAGATTCATTACATATTTAAAGACTCAAGCAATTCAATTTTCAAACATCCTCCACAAGAAAGGTGACTATTTACATTTATCTTGTTTATATACATTTATATTGCAATTTAAAGGTTGATACCTAAATATGATACTTAACCAAGGAAAACCCTCCCACAACAAGAAAACCCATTATTCTCCTAGTTAAGGAGCTTGGTATAGGTCAGCCTAGAAAACCTATACCTATACTTGGGAAGTTTTCCTATACCTAGGAAAAATCACATTCAAGTTTAATGTAGTCAATGCAGAGTTTTTTTAGTTTCAAGACCTTTGGGTGGTGGAAAATTAGCATTCTTCTCTAGATATATATTTTCCTCTCTTAATGTGTGTATTTTTTTTAGACCTCCCATCATGATGTTTTATATTTGGTCTTTCATGTCTTAGTTACTCTTTAGCATTCTTGTACTCGCAGTCAATCTAGTTAATTCAATCTGATCAATTTACCTTTACATTAAAAATCTATGATGAATGAACATTTAAAGAGAGAGTGTTCTTATGTACTTTGTGTTAGATAACTAAGGGGGGTTATTATTTGTTTGTTTGAATTTAATTGTGTGAACAATTTTTAACATCAACTTTTTAGATCACATACATGATCCATCATTAGGATGCATGCAAAAGAGGAGAAGGAGAAAGGAGAGGGGGGTTGTTAATCAATTATAACCACTTATCCTACATGCCTTACAAACAATTTTGTACCAACTTCAACTTCATAAAATTTTAGATCAATAACTCAGTAACCACACCAAACATCGTAATTCAAACCTATAAGAAATTCACATCAAACTATTATCTTACTTTTTCTTAATATACCAAGTATAGAGTAATCATCTGTCATATAGTGAGTTGTAGCATTAAATAGTTAACATGAAACAAACTTGTAACATGACAAGAATTCAACCATTTGAAAAAAGTATTTAATGGAAATATTTTAAATGGAAAAACCCCCTAGGGACCAAAAACCAAAATATTTACACTCTTCTAAAGTGAGCTCTAGTGGGAGCCAACCTTGTTAAAGGTTACATGCATATTTTTAGTATGACCTTATTAGAAGGTTTTCACCAAAGATCATCTATACCTTATCACTCCTTGATATTTCTAAAAAATGGTAAGAAAGTAACATTGAAATGATCTATTAGGTTTTAATGCTACCTTTCTTGTTCAAATCTCTACTTATCTCTATCTCTTCCTTTTGATCCCTTTATGGCTGATTCAAACACTTCACACTTGAACTTAGCACTTCCTCTTCTTGATCTTCACAATATTACTCTGCTTAGTTCATAACTTGATCAATACCTTCACCTTCAACAAAAATTAGCAATAAAAAACATCTATTACATTCCTTTAAATAGATGAGTTTTGTCATTCCAGAATTTTCCATTTTTTTCTTGATTACTATTTAGATCTCCATCATATTTGAATTAAATTAATCAAGACACTTGGGAAATAAAGTTCCTCCTTAAACTTTGTGCTTCATTTCAAATGGATAAATCTTCTCCATTAGATCTTGTTTGAATTGCTCCAATCATTGATCTCATAACTTACTCTATCCTTATCTTTTAGACTTCTCAAATATTCTTAATTTTCACCAAATGTCATCTTGTGAATAATCTTTTACAATCTCGTTCTTCATGTTCATGCTCAGTGATCATTACAATTTTCTTGGCCAATAATTGACTCAATTGACATTGAAATTTCTCAATTAACATTAAACTTTAACACTTCTTTTCTAGATGCTCAGTAACAACTATAGTAGCTTGGTTAATATTGTATTCCTTCATTCACCAATCAAACTATCTTGAATATGCATCTTTCTTAAGATTATGTAAAGCAATCAAATCAACAATATACTATCAAAATCCAACTCATTCAAGTGCCCATTGAATACCATACAGTTATCAATATTCTAACACATTATACTTTCTTCAAATATGATATGGTACTCTTGTGAATTAGCCTAATGTCTAACCAACTAAGGCTTGACATTAATAAAAATATAACAATTGGTCTGAGTTTTACATATAAATTAACAATATTCTTAGTTAGGGATAACAATCTCACCCCTATAGCATTGATGTAAATATATAAACATAAGATTTTACATTACAAAATATTACATCATAAGATAATCAAATGCATGTATTTACTACAACACAACTCTTTAGCTTTTTGACTTCATTCACATTCTCTACAATAGGTTTAACATTTCCATCTTGGTGTCCTCTATGATAAATTCTCCCCATTAGGGTTTACTTGACTTTCTTATTCAAATATCAACTTATAGAAAACCCCCTTTAGGATATCATCTCTTAACATACTCTTCTTTGAAAATAAAATTCTCCCATGCTTACAGATTATCTCCCTTCATACAAATTCTCTCCCCCTTTAACAATAATACCAAAAGTAACTATAAGTTCCAATGTCAAACTTATAAGACCTTTTAATTATATCTTGTACCTTTCATGTACTTATGACATCAATTTTATTATGGTATCTTTCACAACTTCCAAAAATAGTCCCTAAAGAGTGAACTCTTGCATCAACTCTAGAAAGATATATATGTCCATCCATAAATTGATCCAACACACATCTTTGAATAGTGAATCTTCGATAGGGAAAGGACCCCTAACTTACCTCTTAGATACACAAAAGAATCCTTAGGTAATTTCTTTGTAAATATGTATCTAATTTTCTCTTTAGACTTCATAAACTCTAGCCTTAATTACTTCTCTTATACTTGCTCCCTCAAATAATCATAGTTGAAAGACATGTGCTTGTTTTTTCATGCATCATATTATTCTTGGATATGTTTATTGCACTTTTGTTATTAAACTACAAAGTGACAAGCTTAGTAACTTCCTCTTGCATTCCTTCCAATAAATGGTTGATCCAAATAATATATTAGAATACTTAATTATACTAGCAACACACTCATCTTTAGTTGTAGATTTTGATATGCATCTTCATTTTGTGCTCAACCATGTAATCATTATTTCTCCTAAAAAGAAAGCTCTATCACTTGTACTTTTCCTATCATCAACATTTCCATCCTAGTCAACATCATTGTAAACTATTTAGTTCAAAATCACCTTTTTTTGTGTACTAAAATCCATACTTTTTTGTTCCTTTTAGGTATTTGAATATCTTTTTAACAATAGTCATGTGTGTTTCCTTAGGATTAGAGGAAAACCTTGCAATTATACCAACTACTTGTGCTACAATATCAAGTCTAATATGCACAACATACTATAACATCCTAATCATTGATATGTATTGTGTCTCATTCACTTTAGCAATAGTATCCTCCTTAGATAATTTTCATCTAGACACCATAAGTGTACCAACTAAACTTGACCCATCCATACCAAATGTCTTGAAGATCTCTCTAATGTAATTAGACTAACTCATACATATGCCTCCTTCTATTTGACGAACTTGCAAACCAATGAATTTTTTTATCTCACTAAAAATAAAAATCTCAAAATCCTTTCTCATTTTATTAGAAATTAATTTTCACCACAAATAATTCCCACAAAATATTATATCATCTACAAATATTTTAGTAATGAGTACCTTGTTTTTCAGCTTCACTCAGAAAGTGTGATTTACTATTCTCAATGGTTTTGACACATCCAATCTTAATCACATATGAATGTAACTTTTCATACCATGATCTTAGTGCTTACTTCAATCCATATAGTTCTTTGTTCAACATGTATACTAGATGCTTCTAATTTGGCTCTACAAACCCTTTTGGTTGTTCAATGTATACCTCTTCTTCTAGTATTCCATTTAACAATGAAGACTTAAAATCCATTTGATATCCCTTGAATTTATTGTAAATTGCATATGTCAACAAAATTATGACTCCTTCCAATCTTGCTATAGGTACAAAGGTCTCACCATAATCAATTCTTTCTTCTTGGGAATAAATTTTACAAACTTGTATTGCCTTGTTCCTTACAACTTCTCCATTCTAATTCAATTTTTTATTTTTTTCTATAAATCCACCCTATCCCGATTGCATTCTTGTATGTAGTTCTTAGCACTAGATTTCATGTATTATTCTTCTCAGTGTGGTATATTTCTTCATTCATGTCAATGATCCAGTTTTCATTACCAAGTGCAAGTTTTATAGTTCTTGGCTTAAACTCAGCAATGAAACAAGTGTAATCCTTCAACTTACTTCTTGTCATGACTCAATCACTCTTATTGCCAATGATTTTTTCAGTTGAATGGTTCATTCTCATATACTTTTCTAGTATAGGTTTATCTCTTTGATCTCCACCATTATCATTTCTTAGTTGGGGCTCTACATTATGCTCAAGTTTTTTTCTCTATTAATTAGATAATATAGGTTAGCACTTGGTAGCTCTCTATTGTTTCTTAGGTGTTTTATTAGGTTCACTTTTATAAAAATACAAAAACTTGTTGTAATCCTTAGGTTCCTTCTTTTTCTCTTCATCATTCTTATCTACAAACTCATCAATTTTCACATTTGCACCCTCAAACATAGTGTTAGTAGCATTATTCAAATACTTGTACAAGTCTTCATCACCTTTAGAATCAAAGTTCTCATTCATTGCATCATTATGGATATAACACAACTCTACTTCCAAATACTTTGAAATAACTTACATTTGGTGTATGAATATACTAGATTTCATATGGTGGCTTGCTTGTTCCTTTCTTCTTTCACCTATCCCATTTTGTTGTGGCATCCTTAGTGCAGACAATTTTCTCTTAATTCCATTCTTAATATAAAAATTAGTGAATTCATGAAATATAAACCCACTACATCTATCAAATCTCAAAAATTTCAATTATTTACAACACTACAAATTTTGGGGTCAAATTGCATTGCCAATTTGTGACGATCGCCTAATTTGTGGTCATTTTCTTCTCTTTTTTGAAATTTTCCTCGATATCATTGTGATACCAACGTAAGCATCATAATTGTGATGCCTGCATAAGTTTAAACAAAAAGAAAAAATAAAACATGACATAAATCATTCCCCTTTTTTTTTTATTGTAGAGAGTTGTGTATGAAAGAAGGTGGAGAGCTTCAAATGTTATCGTGCCCCTGTGCTTGGTGCATTTCATTTCTATACCCTTTCTTTGTGATTTTACTATTGTAATATATGCATTTCATTGACATGACTTTTCTCTATTTTTTGGTTGTTGTGCCCTTGTGATCTTTGTATTTCATTGTCATGCCCTTGGTCTATAATTTTTCTGTATGATTTGGTTGTCATGCACTTTTCATCTCTGTGTTTCACTATCATTCCCTTGCTCTATGATTTTATTTCCATGTTGTGCCCTTTCTCTACAATTTCATTGCCATGTTGTGCCCTTACTCTATGATTTTATTGCCATGACCCTAGCTCTATGATTTTCTTCAAGGGTATGTAAATGTTGGTTTTTTTTCCTTCTAAAAATGTATCTCTTTATATCTCCTTCTGAACATGTATATTTAGAGATATTTGTTAAGGTGATTATTACATCTTAGCATAATAGAAAAATTGATCTAGCTAGATACATATTCTAGAATCCAAATATTAATAAAATAAAACTCAATCAACCCATTCTAAGTGACTTAACTCAAGACCCTCCATACAAAAAAATGCAAACCAGGAAAAATGGGCAAAATTTGCAAGAAATTTTACAAAAACATATCATAGTAGATATTTTAAGAAAGAAACTAGTCATAACCAATTAAATGGATCTAGTTGTTGATTAGTTGGGTTGATTAAAAATTCTTGTAGAACTATCATCAAATTAGGTACAATAAAATGATCAATTAGTTGTTCCCAGGTAGTAGGATCAAATATAGTTTTCCAAGGTGATAAAATTTAATATGAAAGGAATTGAAGAATAACTTTAGTAAAGAGTTGAGTCCAAGGTATTGAAGAAGCAAGTTCTACTTCTATGTAAATGTCATAATCAAGAGGTTCATTCCCTTGCAAAAGCCTCTGCTACAATGACATTACCTCTAAACCATCCAAAGGATGTTGAAGTGGTTCCCAAACTTGAAACACTCTTATAAGCATTTGATACTTGGGATCATCATGGAGAGACTATGCCAATACCTAAACACTCTTATAAACATTTTATATTTGGACTGTAAATTCTCAAAAAGACTTGCAAGTGATTCCAATATCATAGTACCTACTACAAAATTTTTTGAGATTCTATCTAGTGGCTCCCATAATATCCTCTATGTTGTCTAGTTGTTGTTTTTGTCATGCAGTCTCTTTCTAAAGTTGCTCCTTCTCCTGCTCTTTCTAAAGCCACTACTTCTTCTTCGCTCTCATGCCTTAAATTTTGATTATTAAACTTCTAAATATCTACCTCTACCTTATCTAAAATAAACTTTAAATTATGTTGTAACTCTGGCATAGGTGTTTGATCATCAATAGCTTTCATTTCAACATTCAAGTTTTCAAGATTGGTCAACACCCTCACTTATGAACCTTTCATGTCAAGCACTTTCTATATTATTTCAACACCATGTTCTTGCTTCTAAGCTAAAAATCCTTCAAGTGCATTTTCTTGTAAAACATTAATTTTTTTGAACAATTGTAAACTCTTAGGAAGTGCATTGTTGTTTTCATGTATGTATGCATATATAATAATGAATAATAATTTAATGTTTTCATGTATGTCAAAATAATAACTAACATTAGTATTGGATCATATAATAATGAAGTAATCAACCCAGTTAATCAGCAACTATACCAATTTAACTATTGTTTCCAATGTCATAGTACCTACCACAACACTTTCTTGGATTCTATCTAGTGGCTCCCATAATATCCTATATTTTTTCTAGCTCTTTTAATCTCTATTGCATAGTCTCTTTCTAAAGCCACTCCTTGTTCTATTTCTAAAGTCATTCCTTATCCTTCATTCTCATGCATTAAATTTTGATTATCAAACATCTGAATATTTTCCTATACCTTATCCAAAATCAACTTCACATTGACTTGTAACTTTGGAATAGGTATTTGATCATCGATAGCTTTAATTTTAGCATTCAAGTTTTCAAGATTGCTCAACACCCTCACTTGTGGACCTCTCATGTCAAGCACTTTTTGTATTGTTTCAACACCATTTTTTTGCTTCTTAGCTAATAGTTCTTTAGATTCATATTCTTGTAAAAAATTAATTCTGTTGAACAATTGTAAACTCTTGGAAAGTTCTTTGTTGTTTTCATGTGTGTGTGTGTGTGTGTGTACATGTATGTATGTATGTATGTAGAGAGACCTTGTGGATTATGGATTATGAAAAAAAAAAAAACATGACATTAATCATTCCCTATTTGTTTTGATTAATTGTGGAGAGTTGGGTATGAAAGAGTGTGGAAAGCTCCGAATGTGGAGAGCTCTAAACATTGGTGAAGATAAGTGGAGATCTAGGATTTTGTTGCCATTCCCTTGTGATCTCTGTGTCCTTGCATTGTGATTTTCTTCAAGGGGAGAAGTTCCTTCTAAACATATAACTCTTGTTCATATATAATAGCTTTGATCAGATTTAAGGATAACTAATTATGATGATTATATGCATGTGTGCATGTATGTATGTAAATTAGTTCACTATGTGAACTTCTTTACATGCATACATACACACTTGCATAGTACTGTGCTAAATTAAATTAATCATTCATGTCTTGAATTCACACAAGCAATTTTCCTTGCAGTCAATCAAATTTATTCATACCAAACTAAGTATACAAAAATTTATACTTACATATTATATTATCTCTTGGTGACTAAGTAAAGATCTCGTGCATAATATCATCCAAGTAATGATCAAATGCATTCACATTAAGTCATAATAGGATCAAATAGATGATCAATTTATGTTACTTCATACTTTTTTTATTGAACACTTTGTTTTAACATAATCACCAATACTAGAATTATATAGCTACATCTAGTACTCTTGTTTATTTTATTTAATCTTATACATTTGAGACTATTATTTTTCTTAAAATTAGACTATATATTTGTTAGCACTAAAGTACAAATATAGATCTCTGATAGTTATCCTTTTTAATTTCAAGATCTTCATATTTAACATGAAGAGTTTCCACTACTAGACAATGGAATAGCCACAATGTGGAGCCACATAGCTCATGGTTTTTTCTGCCAAATTATATTTTTATTATATTTTTGTCCTTCAAAAATATTATAGGTGAATGTTCTTCTGACTTTCCATATATATAATAATTTGTCACTTTTTGTTTGGGGTAATTTTCTATTATGAGATAAAGACATCTATCGTAAGGATGGACATGTCACTTTTGATCATCCCGCTTTCAAAGTTGATTCCCTTATCAAATTAATGAAAATACTTGCAATTGATACCCTAATTTTCTACAACTTTCCCTATCAACCATTCACACAACCACCTTCCTCCTACCCCACCATAGCATGCAACCCTTGTTTGAGGTTTACATCTTAGTCCCACCATTTTAGAAGACCAAGTCCAATGATTTGTATCTAGAAAATTGATGTTAGATAAATTCAATATGGAGGAGGATATATTGGCATCACAAACGAATCATCCCATATCCATAAACAACATCTAATCTTCTATAAGTCTCTCTCCTCTAAAGACCCAATACATGGAGCCATTATTAACATGAATAGACTCACTCTCCTCTGAAAAATTCAATCAAAACTATTCATACCAAACTAAGCATGTAAAAATCTGTACTTTTAAATTATATTATCTCTTGGTGATTGAGTAAAGATCAAATACAGTTTTCCAAGGTGATAAAATTGCATATGCAAATGTATGTATGTATGTATGTATGTATGTATGTATGTATGTATGTATATATGTATGTATGTATGTATGTATCTCTCCATCTCATTGTTGTGCCCTTGTGATCTCTATATATGTATATTTTTATGTATGTATATACATATATATACATATGTATATGTATATATGTGTGCATATATACATGCATACACACATATGTGTGCCTATGTATGTATGTATGTTGGACCTTGTAATATCTTGAGTAATTTGTATTCAAGTAATCCCTATGAAGTTGAGATACTACATGCTATGGATATATCATCTATATTCAACATAAAAAATCTATTTCAATATCATGAGATAGTATTGAATGATGTCAATGGATTAGATTTGGAGCAATTATTTAAGTTAAGAATAAACTTCCTAAGATGTAAGACATACTAGATTGTAGAGTTAGGTAGAAAAATATGTGGAAGACAATAATTTAAATGTCATATAAGGTTGGATAATATACCACTTGAAGATTATTCTTGGATATCATGGGAGGAGGTAGACCATGTTGGTTTCTTCTACATTGTTATACTGAATAGAATTGATTAATTTGGGAGATTTGTAAGTTTTAGTATATAAATATAATATATTTCCTTCATCACAATTATAGGGAGTTCATGAGCTAGTGAACTTTCCAACCTTTGTAACTTGAACATGATGCAAAATATCTACATAGGAAATATTAGATTCTTAAAATTCAAGTTAATTAAAAGACTATAAGGGGGGTGGTCCCACAATACCGGTTCCCACTTTTTGGCCAACTTTGACACTAAAATAGATTTTTTTTTTTTTAAAATCACTTTCATATGCTTATTACTAAAAACCAATAAAGAATATGACAATGATGTAAACCAGTGGTTTGTAGAATTTTCTTTCTAGTTTATTATTTTTATTTTTATTTTTTTGAACTAATTGAAGTCCATTTTTATTTCTCCTTTGAGAAGTGGTGTATATGAAAAATTAGCATTTTTAAAGTGTGATGGTTGTTTTCATCAACATAACTATTTTTATAAATATGATAATGAAAAAAATCTTTCAAGACTAGAATGGTAACATCAACACATAGCAACTTTAGTTGGTTTCATTCAATTCAAAAATGAACCCTACAACAACATGTAGTGTGTGTATGAAAACATGATGAGTGGAATGAATAGAGCAAGAGGGTCAGCTATTATGGGTAGGAAATAAGGAGTTCAAATTTCAAATGGGAATGGCAATGGTGTAGGAACATCTAGTGAAGGAGATCAAGGAGAGAAGTCATTAGACACTGCAAATGGGAAGGATTCTGATGGAAGTGGGATAGTTGGGTACCCAGGGGGGACTACATAGGAGGGCTCTATAAATATTCCAGCCTAAAAGTGGTAAAGTCTATTTGGCACTAAGCTGTCAGGTAAGTCATCTTTCTATTGGTTAAAAATATTTCTCCATCTGAACCAAGTATGTTTATTCTAGAGATTTCGTATCAAATTATTGATAGGAATATTTTTAGGATGGATTTGACTCTTGTGGGGAGGTTTTTAGAAGCCAAACTGAATATAACTCAGTGATATGTACCTTTGTTAGAAGGAAATGGGCTTTGAAAGGTTAGGTGGACATTGCAACCATGTCTAAAGGATGTTTATCTTTTAGCTTTTCATGTGAGGAAGATAAAAGGGAAATCCTTTGCAATGGTTTATGGATTATGGGTAAGAACACCTTGATTCTGCAAAAATGGTCTCTGAATCTAAATATTCAGGATGAGTTACTGGGTTAAGCTCCTAATTAGATAAGACTGCTAGGTATGCCTTTGGATTTTTGGGTGGATAAATTTTTTTAAGGTATTGCTAATGCTTTTGGTGAACTTCTTTCCATGGACCCAGTCACAATAGCTAGAAGGATATTAACCTACACCAAAAAATTTATAGGGTTTCTATAAAGAGTTGATATGCCTAAGATTATTTCACTCAAATACAAATTGGGAGTATGGTAGTAGAAGATTGAGTATGAATCCATCCCCTTTTCCTGCTTTCATTGTAAAAAATTAGGTCATTGGGCAAAGACTTGCTCAACTTTAATTTGCTCCTAGAAAAAGTCTAAGAAAATATGGTTTCGTAAAGGAACTAAGGATATGGTAAGTGTTGAGGAAACTAGTTCTGTGGAAGGGCCTCTTCAACAAGAAGTGTGCAATTTGATAAGATGACTCTAGAGTGCAAGTTCAATGATCAAGTGGACTCTTTAAAGCTAATTTCTAATGAAGTTTTGGAGAGCCTAGACTAGATACCTCTAGTTTGGGTTGAGGAGGTGGCTACTTTGTTACTGAAGGATAGCCTTGTGAATGAGGGTAGATCTACTGAGGGGATTGATATAGAGGAGGGTAAGATGTAGATTAAAGAAGTCTTAAAAGATGGTAGTATTTCTTCTACTAATAGTACAAGGATTTTGAATCTTATGATATGCAAGATTGTGTTATTCTAGAAAAGGAAACTCTTGGCAAGAAGAAAACTCGTACAAAATCTTTATCCATATATGGAAACTAAAAGTGGGGAGATGCTAAAGATATCTGTGATGCCCTGAGCGATGAGGAGGAAGAATCTAAAGTAGCATGGAATACAGTGGGGGCTAAGAAGCTTTTAAGATTGAAAAAGAAGAAGGGGGAGATATCCTTTAAAAAGAACAAAGAGAATAATTTGGTTATCAAGAAAATGAGGAGAAATAAGATAAATGATATGACACATATCAACACTCCAAATGGAAAGAGCACTAAAATGGGAGAGACCAAGAGTAACAAAGTCAAAGCTAGTTGCCTACCTTTCACTCTAGTTGGGAAGGGTGTCAAATTTGGGGATGTAGGCCTAACTTCTACATCTATAGGAGGACCATCTAATGTGCACAAAAGAATTGTGGAGACAAATAGAAGTGTTGTGGATGGTAGTCAGAGGATTATCTTAGATTCAAAATCTTTGCATAAGAAATGAAGTTTATATCATGGAATATCTGAGGATTATATAATTCTCACAAGCAAGATATGGTAAAGAACATGATTGGGGATAATAAGTTAGATATGGTTCATCTTCAAGAAACTAAAATTTTAAAAGAAAAAGTTGAAGGTGTGTCAGTCTTTAAAAGTGGCAAGGTGTTTGGGGGAAACTCTGATAGAGCTTCCAAGGGCATGGTAGCTTTTTGGAATAATAGATATATTTCTAGAGAGCTTATATCTTAGAATAGGAATATGATGAATATTATATTTTCTAATGCAAAGGATGGGACTTCTTGGGTTTTAATTAACAATTATTTCCCCTACTCTAAATCGGGTAGGAAAGTGCTTTGGGATGCTCTCTCTAACCAAAGGAAGAATTTTGTGGATGAAATCTAGATTATTATGGGGGACTTAAATACACCTTTGAAAGAGAATGAGAAGAAGGGAGGAAGCTAGACTAATTTTGACAATAGAATGGACTTGATGGAGTTTATTGATAGTCATCTTTTTCATGACATGGACTTGCATGGGGTGGATTATACTTGGACTAACAGGAGATCGGGGAAGGACCTAATCCAAGTAAGATTGGATAGAACCCTTATTAGTAATGACTAGTTTTTGAAGTACAAATGTTGCCTCTCTGCACAAGTTAAAGTGGGCTTGGATCACTACCCCATTTTTCTCTTGGCTGATCCAATTATGAGTAAGAAGAACTATCCCTTTAGATTTGAGAAGATGTGGACTCTCCATGTTGGACTGGGAGACCTTATTAAATATTTTTGGGATATTCAAGTGGAGGGAACAACTATGTTTAAAGTTTCCATAAAGTTGAGAAATGTTAAAAAAAAAATCAAAAGATAGAATAAGTAGACCTTTGGGAACATCTTTGATAGCAAAAGGAGGATTTTGGAGGAGTTAAAAGAAATTCAAGACAACATCCAGGCTGAGGGCTATGAGAATGTATCTAGGAAGGAGGAAGATTTGAAAATTATTCAAATGCATGATATAATTACTAAGGAAGAGATATATTGGAGATAGTAATCTAGGAACTTCTTTTTGAGTGAGAGGGATCCGAATACTAAATATTTTCATATGACTACATTGAAGCATAGAATGGTAAACAAGATTTCAAGGCTTAATGTTCATGGGGTTCTTACTGATGATGATGAATCTATCAAAAGGAAAGGCATGAACTTTTTTAATAATTTAAGAGAAAGTGATCCTAATCTGGACAAGGACAAGAAAAAGGTGTTTATGGATTGTATCCTAGATTGTATTTTTGATGAACCAAATCAAAAAATTACCACTATCCCCAAAAATGTAGAAATTATATGAGTGGTTTTTTCCTTTGAAGGAGACAAAGCTCCTCGTCTAGATGGATTCCCCCTCCACTTTTTTCATAAGTACTAGCACATTATTCAAGGGGATATCTTTAATGGTGTAAAAGAGTTCTTTGGGTCTAGGAAACTCCTGAAGGAATTGAATGGTAATTTTCTTGCTCTAATTACCAAAATATCCAGGGCTAATTATTTAGATCAATTCAAACCAATTAGTCTTTGTAACTCTTTTTACAAGGTTATTTCCAAAGTTCTTACTCTTAGAATTTTATCTATTCTTCCTAAACTAATTTCTAGATAGCAGAATGGGTTTGTTCCTAGCTGGCAGATTTTGGACTCTATAATCATAGTGCATGAGAATATCCATTCCTTTAGCAAATCTAAGAAAGAGGGATTTCTTATTAAGCTAGATTTATCAAAATCTTATAATAGGGTGGATTGGAAGCTTTTGGATTTAATAAGAGACTTTTGGAGTTGGTCCTTTTGTTTAGTTCTTGTGCTACCTTCTTTGTGTTGGTTAATAGTTCTCCAACTCCTTTCTTCTAAGCCTCCTGGGGGTTAAGACAAGGAGATCAACTCTCTCTTATCCTTTTCATTCATATGGTTGAATACTTAGGTAGATATGTGGAAAAAATGGTTACTTTGGGGGAATTTTTTGGGCTTAGACCTTCCTCTAAGAATCTTACTTGTTCTCATCAACAATTTGTGGATGACTCGATTGTAATGGGAGAAACTTTTGTGAGAAATATGAGAAACATTAAGAGAGTTATTGAGGATTATGGACATGCTACTCATTAGATTATAAATTGGAACAAGAGTGTGATTTATTTTATCAATGTCAATGAAAATAGACAAAATAAAATTAAAAGATTCATTGGTTGTGAGATTGGTACACTTTTGGGCTCATATCTTGGGTTGCCTCTTTGTCTCAACCCTCATGAGACCTTGTAAAGTTCCTTGATTAACAAAATCCATTCATAATTAGCTGGCTAGAAAGGTAATTGTTCTTAAATGAACGTTACAAAGTTTGTCTTTGTATGCTTTGAGTGTGTTTAAGATTTCTAGGAAGTTTTCTTTAACAATTGAGAAGATTCAGAAACAATGTTTATGGATGGGTATGGAAAAGAAGAAAAGAATGACTATAATTGCTTGGGATAAAGTATGCATGCCTATCAACAAAAGATATTTTGGTCTTAGAAGGGTTTTAACAATGAATGATTCTCTTCTTGCTAAGCTTATTTGGAGATGGCATCAAGAGTAGGGATAATGGAGAGACATTTGGAATGATAAATATAATAGAGAAAACCTTGGGTTTAACCTCTTCCTTAGTAATGAGGTGTCCTAAGGGGGTTTTTTAATCTAGAAACATGTTTAGAAAAATAAGAATATTAATAAAAAAAGGGGTCAAATGGAAGGTAGGAAATGGTAGGAATATTCTTGTCTGGGATGATATTTAGATTCTTGATCATACCCTTAGCTTTGATCAGAGATGGAATGGATTTATGGATCAATGCAAGAACCTATTCAAAAATTTTGTTGTTGATTATTGGGAAGAGGAAAAATGGGTTAACCTCAATAGATTGGATATCAATCTAAATGATCTCAACAAAATCCTGAATGTTGTCTTTTTAATTCAAAAGGAGGATATTTTAATATGGAAGTATAATCCCAATGGATTGTTCTCTATTTCATCTTTGTATACCAATGTTCTTGAGTAATATTAGGCACCTTGCTAGGCTAAAGCTCGGTATAAAGGAGTTATCCCTAAATTTAACATTTTTTTCCTGGACTCTTTTGCCAAATAAAATTCTAACCACTGATAATTTGATGAAGAGAGGTATGAGTTTTGTTAACAAGTGCTATCTTTGCAAGGAAGTCGAAGAGTTAGTTAATCATATGACTATTCACTGCACTTATACTAGAAGGTTACTGGAAAGGATATTTGGTTCGTTGGATTTGATTTGGGTCTCTCCCCTTTCTATTTAAGAATTCTTTAAAGGATGGAAGCCTCCTACTTGTAATACATTGATTATGAAGCTTTGGGATTTCATCCTCCCTTTTCTTTATTGGGGAAAGTGGAATGAAAGAAATGATTAGGTTTTTAGGGGTAAAGAGACTAACTCTATCCAGTTGTTCTATAAGATCAAGCATCTGGTGATTGAGAATATTTGGAATCTTAGGAAAGGGAAACATCCCCAAATAGATTGGGAAGAAAAAGTGATTTAGAAATAGAATTTGCATGGGTTAAGTGTTTCTCAAAATGGGAATAACCTTAGGGATCTGGCTAGGTGGGATTGCTCTCCTCAAGGCTGGTGTAAGATTAATTTTAATGGGGCCTCAAAGAGAAACATAGGGACAATGGGTTGTGGTGTCATCATTAGAAACATGAATGGGGATAGTTTGGGTGTGATTGAAATCCCTATTGAGGAACAAGTGAATCATGTGGTGGAGGCTAGTGCTACTCTCTATGGTCTTAGTTATGCCAAGAGTATGAATTTGGACAAGAATTGGCTAGAGGGAGACTCCATTAATATTATTAATTGTCTCAATAAAGTTAACAATCCTTCTTGGAAAGTTCATAATATTACTTTTAAGGTCATTTGTTTAATTAATTCTTTTTAGACTTGTATAATCACTCATAACTATAGAGAAACTAATCATGTTGTTGATTGGGTTGCAAATATGGCTTGCAAAAGTGATACAAAACTCATTTGGAACCAAGTTGATGATATCCCTTTGAGGGAGTATCCTTGATTGAGTTTGATAAGGTGAGAAGTAGGAAAAAAGGGATTATTAATGATGAATAATACTATAAGAATTAATTATTACTTGGGAAGATTTGGAGAGGCACAAATTATGATTAGATGGGAAGAGACTTTTTCATTCATTGCAATATAGATTGGGGTATCATGTATGTATCAGTTCCCTTTGCTTCAATATTAACACCACGACTTTATTTCTAAAATTATACCCCAAGATTGTGAAAATTTGCAACAATTTGAAGGAAATGAGAGGAAAGAGAAAGAGGATTGAACTAACTAGTTGTAAGGACTAGAAAAAGAAGAAGGAGATTTGGGATATTTTGGAATAGGGGAATTTTATGGGTTTTATGGAGAAGCTTAAAGGTAATAACCCTTCTATTACACACCAATTCATTAAAACTTTGAAGGATGGGAGCATTCTAGTGGGTAATCAAAGAATGGAGGTTACTAAGGTTATCATAGTGGAAGCTACGAGCCTTAACACAAAGGGGATCAACTTTTACAAAGACAGGAAGCTTTTAGATCAAGCAGTGGAGGAATTCGTGGAAATGGCAAAGGAACGAAATAGATTGGTGAAAATTGGCAATTCTTATTTTAGCCCTAGCTCTATATCCCACCCCTAGAAGTTTTTCATGTTTTTTTTTATTGAATACTTAACTATGGATGGCCATTTTATTAAGATATTTGGGTACCCATTTATGCTAGTGAGCCATTTTAGGCATAAGGTTAGACTTAATCTATGCTTCTACCCTAGGAAATCATTGGGTACTATAATTTTATCTATTCAAAATAATCGTAAGGGTGACCATGCCTATCACAAGGGTTTAATGTTGCTAGTTTTGAACCTCCTTAAATAAAAAAATGTGGATAAACCTTGGTTTAGTAAGAAAACTATGCAATGTGAGACATAGGGGAGTGAACAGGATGAGGACTTTGATGAAGACATGGAGGATGAGTTTGAGGAGATTGAGGTTAAGAAGAGCAAAAAGCTAGAGACTGGTAGATCATCTAGGAAGAAAAGGAAGATTAAGGAGACTGATTTAGATGTGGATACAAATTCTGAAGAGGAATTGGAAGAGGGGAAAGGGAAAAAGGTATTGCTGGTAAGGTCTTTGAAAACAAGGGTAAGAAAGTGGATAGGGCCCCTAGCATACCTTCTGATGATGAACCTCTAATTAAGAGGATGGAGCCAAAAGGAAAGAATACACTTTGCTAAGGAAAGATGGATGCTAAAGGGCATATGGAGACTAATTATGTTGGAGATAATGTTGTTGGGGATGAGGATGACTAGGGGTTTTCGAAAGGGATTTTTGGAAATCCAAGGCTAATGAAGAAGGAGATTAGTAGTTTGCAACTATAGATGTAGGACATTGTTAGAGAATTTAACTAGCTTAGCAAAACTACTAGAGGGGAGAGAACTTCAAGATAACATATTGATAAATGTTTTGAGGTGATTGGTAAAGCTAAAGAGGTTAAGAATTTAATGAAATGTGTTCCACTTGAAGCCAAAAACAAAGCTCTAGATTAGCTAATAAAAGATTTCTAGAAAAAGATAGATGGTCTAGATAACAAAGTGGTTAATATGAAGATGACGATCAAGAAACTATTGTTGAAGAGATGGTGAGTAGGAGAAGATAGGGGAGAGGATGAGGTAGTATGGCATTTCAAAATTAAAAACTTTTCCTCAGTGGGAATTTGTCAGGAGGATAGGATCAAAAGCATGGATTGCAAGGAGGGGAAGTAGAGAGTTAGGGAATGCAGAGACAGGAGAGGCATCAGAGAATGGAGACGGGGACCAACGTGACAAGGTTAAAGGTCTGGACAAGTATTTTTTTCCATCCAAGGAAGATAGGTCTAGGGTACTACCAGCAAAATGGTCATCTATTTTTGGAGTCAAACTTACTGGTAAGTCTTCTTTCCCACTGGTTAAACTACTCTCTAGTTTGGAGAAGGGTTCTTGTGATATTACAATTCCAGATGAGCTGGTAGATCATAGCATTACTGCAATGGCTTCTACTTTGGTGGGCAAGTTCATTGGTCAAAGGTTGAATATAGATATTGTTAGATCATATACACAAAAAAGAGCAAAGATTAAGGGATAGGTCACTGTAATGATGATATGTTCAACCCTAGTTCTTCAAAAGTCTACTTCAAAGATAGATTTGAACGATGCTTTTTTTGTTCAAGCTCCAGTCTAGGTTAGACTTCCAGAGTTGCCTTTGGATTTTTGGAACGAGGATGTGTTTTTGGGTATAGAAAATTCATTTGGTGAACTTCTATTAATAGACCTTATAATGGCTTCCAGAAGAAGACTAACATATGCTTAGATTTGTATCGGATTTCATGAAGGGGATGATATGTCGAAGGTTGTTTGCTTTCACTCTAAGCTTGGTATGCATATTCAAAAGTTGGTCTATGAAAGCATTCCCTTTGCCTATTTTCATTGTTTGAAATTAGTACATAAGGTGAATCAGTCCCCAAAGGCAACAGCTAAAAAGGTAAGGAAATCTACATTTTCCAAACCTAGAAAGGTGAGAAAGGTCTAAAAAAACAAGGAATGTAAGGATGGTCAGAAGATTCAAGAGGCATTAGTGGAAGTCCCTGGTAAAAGAGGGAATAATCCAGACTAAAAAAAGATTAGAGGTTTATAAGGATGTGGCTCCAGTTCTATTTGGACCTAAAATCATAGAGGTAGAATGCCCAGTTATGATCCCAAGATCTTCCAAAGAAAAAGAGGTTCCAATTTTGTCTAGTCCTAAGATCTTAGAGGTGGAACTCCTAGTTAAGATTCCTAGATCTTCTAAAGACAAAGAGGTGGGGATTCTAGCAAAGAAAACTAGTTCCTAGATCATTGAGAAGGATATCATAGCAAACTTAGAGATGGATGGTAAAGTTTTTCCTAGCTCTAAGATCACAGAGGTAGAAGTCATGGTTAAGACACCTAGATTTTTTGAGCCCAAAGAGGAGGATATCTCAGCAAAGAGGGCTAGTTTCCAAAACATTGTGAAAGATATTCCAATAAATTTAGAGATGGATGGATCTCATGAAAGTGGCCTACCAAGGGGTGATATAGGTTTGAACAAGGAGAATTCAATAGCTTCAAGAAATGAGGATAAGATTCAAAATGATGTTTAGCTACAAGATTTCAGTGAGTTACCTCCTCATTTGGAACAAATAGGGGGAAAAATTTTGAATAAGGAAGTGGAGATGGTGTGGGAAAATAAAGAGAAAATGGAATATGGGAAGGGAATTCAAAAGCAATAGGGAATCTTGGAGGCTTCCTTATCTCTTTGGAAGGACTAATCAATTTCTTGTAATTTGGAAGAGAGATTTGGGACTATGGTAAATTTTTCTTCACTTGGTAAGAAGGTAAGGCTAGATGAATGGATGGAGGAAAACAAAGGAAGTCATTTAAAAACTAAAAAGAAGAATAGTAGGGATCCTTCCTCAGTTTTACCGGCATAGACTAGGAGCCATGCTAAACTAGATGTTGGAGTTAGGCAAAAGGCACCAAGTATGAAGAATGCAAATCAAGTCCTACAAGAGGAGGCTAGAAGGAATTTGGTAGATGGGAGCCAACGAACCACACTAGAGTGTATTACTATCCAGAAATGAAGATAATATCTTGGAATATTAGTGTCCTAAATGGGGTCCATAAACAGGAAGTTCTTGGGAATCTAATAAGAGATCAAAGACCTGATATAATGTTGATTCAAAAGACAAAAATGAAGAAGGAGGCCATAGCTAAGATCCCCTTCAATAATATTATGACTAGTGAGGCCACAGACTCTAAGGGGGCATTGGGAGGTTTGATTACTCTTTTTCATAAAAAATAGTTTAAAGTTACCCCCTTGTATAATGAACATAATACTCTATTATGTAAAGTGTTTCATATGAATACCAATGATTCTTGGTTTCTTTTGAATGTCTATGCCCCAAATACTAAAAGGGAAAGGAAGTATTATTGGAATAAGCTTGGGGATTTGGTCTAGAATAGTAATCTTAATAAAGGTATTATTATGGGGGATTTCAACACTCCTCTCACTGATGAGGAAAAAATAGGAGGTTTGGCTCTAGATTTTGAAATTAAGTTGGATCTCTCTAATTTCATAAATAGCTTGGCTTTTTTAGATATTGATCTTGAAGGTGGAGTCTACACTTGGTCCAATAAAAGAATTGGGAGTGACTGTATTTAGGTTAGATTGGATAGAGCTCTTATATTTTTGAAATGGTTGAATGATTTTTCTTGTAGGTTGTCCCTTCTCCCTAGAGTTGGGTTTGACCACTCCCCCATATCTCTTTTGGTTGCCTCTGTTGAGCCCAGGAGGAATTATCCATTTTGATTTGAAAAGATGTGGATTTCTCATCCAAATCTATTAAACAAGATATCCAATTGGTGGAGTATGGAAGTGGAAGGAACTATTATGTTTAGAGTCACAAAGAAGCTGAGTAATGTGAAGTGGATGATTAAAATTTGGAACAAGATGGATTTTGGCCATATCTTTCAAGAGAAAGAGGAGATTTTAGATAAGCTTAGTTCTATTTAGGATTTCATGCAATGAGATTGGCATAATAAAAAGTATAGGAATATTGAGATGTCTATTTTATTTGATTTTTATAATATTATTAGTAAAGAAGAGAATATCTAGAAGAAAAGATCAAGGATTAACTGGCTTTAAAAGGGTGACTAGAACACCAGGCTTTTTCACCTTTCTACTCTTAAGCATGGAGCTAATAATAGGATTTCAGGAATTAAAAAGGGCTAGGATACTTTAACTAGGGAGAATGATATTTCTATTGAAGCTATTTCTTTTTTCTCTTTTCTTCTTTCCTAGGATCCCATGTTATCAATGGTCAATTAGAATGAAATTGTGTCTTGTCTCCCTTAGATTATCTAGCCTCGTCATTATAAAAGGTTGAGGGTGATTCCTAAAGCTTAGGAAATGAAACAAGCTTTGTTTTATTTTCTAGCTAATAAAGCCCATAGGCCAAATGGCTTTCCAACCTTCTTTTTTCTAGTTAATTGGGAGGTGGTTATGGAAGATGTGGTTAAGTTTGTTTAGGAATTTTTTGGCTAGAAGCCTTCTTAAAGAAATTAATTCTACTTTTCTGGTTCTCATTCCCAAAGTTCTAGGGGCTGATTCTATGGAGGAATTTAGGCCTATAAGTCTTTGTAATTCTTTCTATAAGATCATTTTGAAGCTGTTATCTATCAGAATTCTTAATATTCTTCCTTAAATCATTTCTCAGCAGCAGACTGGTTTTGCCCCTGGTAGGCAGATTTTGGATTCTATCATGATGGTACATGAAGTTATTCATTCCCTTGAAGTAGTTAAAAGGGAAGGTTTGCTACTCAAGGTAGACCTTTCAAAGGCCTATGATCGAGTGGACTAGACTTTCCTTGATTCTATCCTCCAGGCTTTTGGATTTGATCAATATGTTCACAAGCTTATATTTCAACTTATTTCTACTTCTTCACTTGCCATTATGGTTGATGGGACTCCTTCTGATTTCTTCAAACTTTCAAGAGGTTTGAGATAGGGAGACCCTCTCTCTCCTATTCTATTCATTAGCATTGCCAAGTGTATTGGTAGGTTGATTGAGAAGAAAAGTCAAGAAGGAAGACTAAGAGGGATTAGGCCCTCTACTGGCAATGTTTCTTTTACTCATTAGAAATTTATGGATGACACTATTATGGGAGGAGAATCCTATGTTAAATAGGATAAAGCGATGAAGGATCTTCTAAACGTGTATATTAGAGGTTCAAGCTAGAAGAAGAGTTTTGTTTTCTTTATTAATACTCTTGTTTATAGACAAATGAAGATAGCTAGGATTCTTGGGTGTGGGATTAGTAAGCTACCTTCTAGCTATCTTGGTCTCCCAATGGGAACTAAGCCTCCTGATTCTTTTTGGAATGAGATTCTTAATAGGTTTGGCAAGAAGTTGGTTTGGTGGAAAGGAGTTACACTAAGCCAAGAAAGGAAATGTCTTTTGGTTAAGTCCACTCTTCAAAATCTCCCAATGTATGCCCTGAGCCTCTATGGGATACTAGCCAAATTTGCTACAAAATGAAAAAGGTCCAGAGAGATTTTTTGTGGTCTAGTCTTGAGGAACATAAAAGATATCCTTTAGTGGCATGGGATAATGTTTGTCTCCCTAAGAGCTATGGTGGTCTTGGCATAAGGAAATTAAAACACCTCAATAAGGCTCTCTTAGAGAAATAGATATGGTGCATTTTCAATAGTACATGGGAATGGAGAGATATTTTAGTTGAGAAGTATATTAGAAGGCCCTCTCTAATATTCTTTCTCAATAATGTTGACATACCAAATGGTTCAATCATTTGGAATGGTATCCTTAAGGCAAGAGATTTGGTCAAAACTAAGACTAAGTGGAAAGTGGGAAATGGAAAAGATCTTCTCTTTTGGCATGATAACTAGCTAATTCTAGGTCCTCTAATTAATAATCCTATTTATGGGAATTGGGAAAATGTTTGTATTAGGAAATTTGGACCTAAATTTAAAGACTACATAACAAACCAGAGATTGAGAGACCTGGCTTATATCTTGAATGATCTCAAGCCAGTAATGTTGATGTTGAACTCATTGATTCTAAATAATAAGAGGGATGAAGTAATATGGGAAGATAATCCTAATGGTTGTTACTTGGTTACTTCAGTATATAATTCTCTTTAGAGTTTGAAGGAGAAACCTCCTTGGGCTAGGGCCTAGGTGCCTGGCCTTACTCCAAAGACTAATATGATTTTTTTGCTGGCTTTATAAGATAAAATACTTACTCTAGAAAACTTGAAGAAAAGAGGCCACTATATCCCAAATAGATGTATTTTGTGTAAATAACAAGAGGAGTCAATTAATCATATTTTTACCCATTGTTATTATCCTAGAGAAGTTTGGGACCTTATTACAAATAATTTTGGCATCAGTTGGTGCAAGCTAGGTAATGTGCTAGATTTCTTTTGTCAATAGAATAGCATGTATAAAGGCACAAACTTGTAGGACTTAAGCACCTAGTCTTTGCCTCACTTCTGTTGGCGAGTTTGGAAGGAAAGAAATAATAGAATTTTTAGAGATAGGGAGGAACCTACTTATGTTCTAGTGAATAAAATTAATAGGCGTATGAAGGAAATTTACCAAATTAGAAAGGGGGGAGATTAAAGATGGAGGTAAGAAAAAGGAGAAGGAAATGGACAGGAAATCTAAAAGATAGGAGGTGAAATAGAAGCTTCCACCTGAGGAATGGCATAAAGAAAACTTTGATGGCATGGAAAAAGGGAATCCTAGTCCCTCAAGATGTGGAGGTATTATAAGAAATTGTTATGGTGAAGGGAGTGTTGCTTTATCTTACCCATTGAGTCATCAAACAAATCATTATGCTGAAGCTAATGTAGCTCTCCACATGGTGAAATTAGCCTTGGACAAGGGAGTTAAAAAAAAATTGTTGGAGGGGACTCAAATAACATCATTAGATGTATTAAAGGGGATATAAAACCATCGTGGACAATAAAAATTATCACTGAAGAAATCCAATTAACACTTGGTAAATTTAACAGCATCCATGTCAATCACGAATATCGAGAGGCAAACTCAGTGGCTAATTGGTTTTCCAATGATACAATAAAGAAATACATGGTGATGATTTGGAGGATCAGTGGGAATATTCTAGTAGGTGAGAAAAACCTAATTGATTTGGAAAAAATCTAAGGAGGTATGGGGAAAATCCAAAGATAATTATGGATATAAATGTGAATATGGGTGTAAGTACAATCATGGTACAAGTAGATGATGTTATTAGTGTCAAATTGACATATTTTATGGGTCAATTTTTGTATGTATCATTTTAGGGGTATTGAAAGATAGAATGGAAAAAATCAAAGTGGTTTTCATCAGATTATTCAGAGGGTTGAGAAAGGGTTTCAGAGGAAAAAGTTTATGAGAATAGTTAGTGCTGAGATTATATAGATGGTGGGGGAAAGAAGTAGGAAAGAACTAGTAGGTGAGGTAGGAAAATGGAAGCAGAGAAGTAAAGTGTGGGAGAAGTTAGAAAAGGGAGGAATTGCTAAATATATAGCTAAGCTCCATGGACATGACCCTATGATTACTGATCTTATGGTAAATTCATGGAAAGATGGAAATGTTAAAGTTGATGGGGTTTTATATCAAGTTATTGTGGATATCATTGCTCATGTAACTAAAATTCCAAATGAAGGACTTAAGTTTTATAAAGATAAAAAGGTATCTGTGAATGTTGTGAAAGACTTTGCAAAAAATACAGAAGAAAAGAAGGAATTGATCAAGAGCAAAACATACTATGAGATGGATTCAATAAAGAAATTATGGAGATATGTTTTGAGGTCTATTATTGAGCATATATCTTTAGACATGAGATTTGATAGGGTTAGGACACATCATTTTGTTCTTTTGAATCATTTTTGTTATGAGATTAAGGTATCTTTCCCTTTTTATTTATACACTTCCATGCATAAAAATATTTCTGTGCAAAAGAAAAAGCCTACTTTGAATCCAGCCCTACATGAGGGTTTACTTCTTTTGATTTGTGAGAATTTCAAGGCTCAATCTAGAAGCAAAACCCCTACCTAAGTAGTTGCAACATTCAAGGAGATAGGGAGTTCAAACTTCTTGTCTGACATGGATGATGTTCAAATTATAAGTTTGGAGGAAGAAGATGCTAACCCTTCATCTGGAAAGAAGGCTAAGAATTTTGAGAAGAAATCATCTTTGTCAACTAAAGCCCCATGCAGGAAAAGTCCTAGTGAGATTGGGTTTAATGTTGCTAATCAAGGAGATGAGGAGTATAATAAGGAAGGGAATGATATGGATACTAACAAAGAGAATAAGGAGAAGGAGGATGTCAAGAGGTAGGAGTCGATAGCAAAAAAATAGAGTAGGTCTAAGGAGGAGGATGTGCCCCCAGAGGGGAAACTGGATCCTAGGCCAAAGATTACAACCATTCCTCTTTCCCTAGTTTCCCCTCCTTAGGAACATGACAAGGAGAAGACAGAAGATGAGAGTGGAGAGGCAATTATAAAGGATGGGCACATTGCTTGGAAAATTTTCAATTTTACGACATCAAAAATGGGAATCGTGAGAGAAATCTTGAATCCCCAAATTCTTGAAGGTAAAGAGGTAAAGCTCTAGATGGAGGAACTCGTTGATCTAGCTCTTGTGGCTATTACTAATAATGGAAGGGGAATTGGCATAAATTCGATAAATAATGCTAGGAATAGTATGATTGACAATTTTAGGTTAATTAAATGGCTCTACCATGAATTGGAGGAGGTCAAAGAAAGAGTGGGTTAGTTGGAAAACCAAGGCAAGAAGTTAGAAAAAGAAAATTTGACACATCAGGGGGATGGCCTCAGATTGGTGGAAAAAAGAATTCAAAATCTGGAAAATTACAATCATAATTTGGAAAACCAAATGATTTCAATTTTGAATTCTCTTAATGAAAATATATCTTCTCTTGCCAGAAAACCAAAATCCAAGGGCTTCCTAGAGGATAGTGAGGAGAAGGACAGAGCCAAAGATAGGATGGAAGAGGACATGACTATGGACATTACCTTTAGTAACTTGGATCAAATAGGTCAGAAGAAGCAGGAACATATGGCTGAGGAGATCCAAAAAGCCTATGAAGTGGTGGAAATGATGCAGGAGTTGAAAGAAAGGTGGAGGAGTAATAAAGGTTTTTCAGTTCATTTTCATTTTCTATCTTTTGGACTATCTAGTTATTGTAGTTTTTGGTTTTTGGCTTTTCGCCTAACTGTTGATCTAGCCTTTTGGTTGGCCGTAGTACTATGGCTAGGCTTTTGTTGCTTATTATTATCCTTTTGATATGTTTAGATTGTGGTCGGGCTTTTGATGCTTATTATCAACCTTTTGATATGTATTACTTTTGGGTTTCAGGATCCCTATAAAACATGTTTTTATTATCAAAAAAGGGCAAATTAGAATTTCTCTATTCTAAAGACAATGGCTGCCAACATTAACACTCTACTAAATAAATTTGAACATGGGAAAGGTCAAGGTTCCAAGGAAGTGAAAGAGGATCAAGGACCTAACAAGTGCTCCAAGGCCAACTCAAAGAATATAGAGAGCATTGAAGCCAAAGAAATAGATAATCTAAAGGCCTTTACAGAAGACCCTATATTTGGTTTTGTGTTGTCCTTTTGCTTTCTTTTTGTTGTCTTTTCCAGCTCATTGTTTTTAGCTACTTGTTTTAGCTTGTTCTACTCTTGGTGTTGTTGTATAGTTCCTCAATCTAGGTTTCTTAGTTTGCATTTCTCTACTAATCTATAAAAGGTTTCGAGTCCTTTACAATCTATTTTTACTTAATCAAAACTTTAGTTGGTTTCATTCAATTTCATTAAAATTTGTAGAGTTTATTTTATGGTAAAGGGATGTCAATGATAAATTAGACATAGGTTGATTCTGATCAATATAATTTATTTTGTATAAATCAAAATAGATTTTTTCTTATTTTTCTAGAAAGGTAACTCACATTCCTTTGATGATAATATTTTTTAAATTTTATTTTCTTCCATTTCCTATTTTTCCCAAAGCTTCAAACAAAGATTTATGAAATGGCCAAACAACCTATATTTAATAAAATTACCAAAAAAATAACACAATAAACACAATCTATATTAAAAGTATAGTCATTAGAAAGCTTATTCAAAGTAAAACAATATGGTATGTTTAGTTTCTAAAAATGGACCTATTTAGCCCTTGATTGAGCCCTCAAAATAGGAAAATTTGATAGAAAATTTAGTAAGTTCATAAAAAATTCTTTTTCGGGACCTTCAAATGAAAGAGGATTTGAATGAAACTTTGAAAGAGGCTTCATATGAAGTGGGCTTCATTCGAATCCCCATAGGATTATTTTGGGCAGCCATAGGGGGGTTCGAAAAAACCTCCCTAGCCAACTTTTGGGCCTCTTATTGGCCCCAAAGGGGTTTGAAAGAATCCCCCTGGCCACTTTTTGACTATTTATTTGCCCTAGAGGCTTCATTTGAAGCCCTCTATGCTTATTGGCATAAAGGAATTTGAATGAAGCTTAGGGCTTTGAAAAAATCCCCTAGGGTGATAGCTTCAAACAAAGCCCTAAGGAGAGCTTTGTTCAAAGGCTTCATTCAAAGCCCCTAGAAAATGATTTTTGCACTTTCCATCTGATTTCTTCATGATGGAAAGTGGAAACCATTATTATGCCCTTATTTTGGGATAAACTATAATATATTGATATATCTTAAAACAAATAAACCTCACTATAAATATATTTTAAATTAAATAAACATATTATCATTAATTGATAGACATTTTGACCTCAATGAGCACACATCAAACTTTCAAATGGGTATAAATAGAGATTTTATATATGTAATTGAATTCATTGAATAACAAGAAGATATATTAGGAAAAAAATTGTCTCTAAAGGATAGTAGATGTGAATCATAATTCTTGGTGAAACATCTTGAGGATTCTAAGAAGATGGAAAAGTCAATCAATTGTTGGAAGTCTTATTGGAAAGAGAGATATTGAGGTGAGGGTGAATCAAGATCTATAAAATGTTTGACTTCTTCAACTAAATCAAATGCATTCAGTATTTATCCATCTCAAATCTAGATCATCAACTATATAGTTGTTATGTTTTAATAGATATAAGTATGCATCACATTCACAAACATGAAAGAAAATGTACACAAATAACACAAGAAATTTGGTTACCTAGAAACCCTCCAAGCTGAAGGTAAAATTGAGGTGGGGATGAAACCCACAATTCTTCAATATAATTGCAATAAAGTGTGCCTATTATGGCTACAATATTTGATCACTTATGGTGATCTACCCTATTATGGGTATGCCCTATTAGGAGTTTACAAGACTTATTAGGTCTACCTTGATTAAAGGATTTAAACTTACAACTAAGTAAGCACTATGTTAGGAGATGTAAATAGGCTTGTTATTACCACTATGTAAAGAGATTTACCCTAATATGTTTCTTAGAATATCTCAGTACATGATCCTTTGGTTAACTCTCTATTGTTGGTTATGGATCTTCTCTTTCCAATGTTGATTTGATCTCCTTATCAAATATATTATGTTATTCCCTACACTACTTTGTTTGGCTACTTTGTCTAATATCTTTGCTTCTAAAAAACATAGTCTCCTTCTCTATCACTTTGTATCTCCTCACATCCTTATGATCTAGGGTTTGGGTCCCTCTTTAAATAAATAATTGTTGAACCTTCTAGATCAATATCAATGATCTAGATTCATCCCTTTCTCTGTTTAGTCCTTCTATTTTTATGATTGATTGATCACCTCATGTACGAATCAATGATCTCTAAAAAAATGCATAATTACCTCCTCAGATGTCTCTACAATCCATAAATTATGTATAGAAGTCAGCCAAAAATGGTTTACGTAAGTGTTTGTGCCATCACAAACACATAGATCAAAACTGGTTCGCTCGATAATTAAATATCCTAACACTTGGTCCATATTGATATACATGTTGTCCCTTGAATTTTGAATGCTTGGCATTAACTTTATTACTTGGTATAAATTATATCTTCTTTTCTTAGTGTTTACTAACTTCTGACAAGCTCAACATACATTGTCACTCAATCCAAAATGGAGTACTTGGCAATCAAAGACCCACTTGGCTCAAACTAAAATGTGAACAATTCTATCATACATTTCTTGGCCTTGATTGGATGGCTTGGTTGTAGTAATGACTGACCAACTTTGTCTAGGAAATGACTAAGTGTTTATCATTAATAGGCAACATGGTTTAGGGATCGACAATCTCCTCCTTTAACATTAGTGGAAAAAATACTTTGTCATGACTTATCATTACATCCAAAATAAAAAATTAAGTACTTCCCCTATGACTATGAATTGGTCTATATAGATCAGATATACATATCTCCAAAAATTATTTCTCCCAAAAATTATGTGCAATTTATTTGCCCCTTGTTCTAATCTGTGATTTGTATCTATTTCTCCTATTCAATTTCCCCCTTTAGATAATCTATTTATTTCCCCATTTTTCTTGACACTTATGGTTGTTGGGGTGCTAGGGTAAGAATATATTTGTCCAAAACTATCTTATGAATCTAAATAATCATTGTAAATGCATGATCCCAACTGGATCTTATTGATTTGAAAACTTGTATCTTTATTTCTAGTTGACCACCTAAATCAACCAAACTATTTGTTGTAGAGAGATAATGATCTCTCTCATCTAAATCTTTTGAAAAGCTCAATTTTCCTTTTGCATCACCTCCACATGAGCTAGCAACATGGACTAAATCGAAAGAAATTTATCTCAAATGTCATAATCTTTAGCTTATAGCTTGGCTAACCTTCCTTGGACAAAAGTGAGTCTATTGAAATGAATAGAGCTTGAACTTGCATCCATGCTCAAATAATGTCGTAAAGACTTCAAATATTCTTGATGTTTATCAATAGACTATGGATTCTCCAATGTGAGGAACTCAACATTATAAATCTTTATATACAAAGAATAAATAGTATGCAAAACTCCTTCTACAATATTTACAAGATTGGGTGGACCCACAATAATGGGTTACACTTTTTTCCCTAAATTGAAACCGAACTATGAATTTTCAAGAAAACTTTTACATTCAGATGCAAATTGTCATTTAATGGAAAGGAATTTGAAGATGAAGTAAATTAGAGTCTTTTATGATATTCTATGTAGATTCTATATATATATATATATATATATATATATATATATATATATTGAATTTAATTTGATTGAATTCATTTTTCTTGCACAAAAATTGCTATTTTATCAAAAACCTGATTTTTAAAAAGTGACATTATTTTTGACATGCAACTTTTTTTCTACAATAGATATCAATGTGATTCTTTCAAATTTAGTTTGTTAACATCCATATCAAAACTATAGAGATGATTTGATGTCTTTATCCTTAGTATTTCATATTTTTTTAGAGTTTAAAGTTGACCTAACAGTAATTTAGACATACGTGGCTTTTGACACATTTAACTTATTATAGATTTATCCAATTTCAAATTATTATTTTTTGACTAAAAGAGGACTCAAATATAGAGACTATAGTTATTTTTAAAAAAAATTATTCTCTTAGTTACTATTTTTCCATGAGTATTCAATATATAGGTTTCTTTTTTATAACGAACCTCTATTCAATTAACATGAAAAAACATATACTGAAACCATTCAAAATATATTAAATCCATAGTCATTAGAATGCTAGTTCTGAGTACATGTGTCACAAAAATGACATATCTTAAGTGCTCCATCTAAACCTAGAAATAGAGCCTAGAAGCCATGAAAACAATAGGAAATATCATAGACTTAAAAAATGCATCTACTTTACTAGTTTCAATAGAAACTTTCTATCGAATTTTTTTTAATAGTTTCAATAGAAACTATTTTCAATTAGTTCTATCAAAACTATTTAGGCCGAATTTTTCATGTTTAATTAGTTTATATCAAAACTATTTAGGTAAAAAAAAAATTGTTTAGATAGTTTCGATCGAAATTACCTTCAAAAGTAGTTTTGATCAAAAGTATGTGAGGAGTTTCTATCGAAAGTTTTAGGGCCAAAAATTTGTCTTGTACATTTTTGGACAAATTTCTTCCTCCAAAAGAGTTTAACCCACTATTGTGGGTTCACTCGATTTGAAAGTTCAACCTATTTTATTTTTGCCTCTATTGAGACTTTCTCTTAGACTTTGTGCTCAATTATCTTTTAGACCATATCATCAATTTTTCATTGGCCTCGATGTCTTGATTACTGACTTTCTCAACAACATGAATTAATTGATCAATTATTGTTTTTTTCTTATTCATAGTATGAATGTCAAATGCATCTACAAAATTGTCTTGCATTTCATGCAAAACCTATTTTTGCTATCTTTTCCTTTGAAATTCCTTTTGTTTCATCTTCCTCTATAATATTTCTTATAGAATTTTCATTTGGTTAAAAGTAATTGTTCTTTGGTCATAGTTTGGAATGAAAATGACATTGTCCAATGTCACTGGCTTCCTATGTGACTTAACATTTTTCTTCATCTTCTTAGACCTTGGCATGCTGAAACTAGACAATGAAATCTATAATGGTGTAGCTTTAGCACTCAACTCTTGTATCTGTTGTCCTATAGTGGCACTCTCTTTTAGAGTAGGTATGACCTATTGTATAGGTGTAGCAATAAATGTTTTAATAGATACATGAGTAACACTTTGCAATTGTACTAGAGCTTGTATTGCCTCTTTCTACTTCTAAGACTCTTCAATTTTTCGTTGTTGAGCCTCCTTTTTTCCCTCAATGTGTGGTCTTGAGGCATAGTTTGCAGATTTATGTGCTTTCTATTTCTCTTCTTCTTCTTCTTCCTTCTTAATAACAAGAGAGGTTTTAAGGTTTGGATATTGAATCATAATGAGATCTTTTCCCTATTCCTCAACACTTACACCATGTTGATCCTTCTCCTCAAATATGACTAGAGTTATTTGAACACCATCAATTATAGTGTTCATAGTTGGTGCACTCTAAATCCTTAGATAATCCTTGATTTGTATATATCAACACAGGATTGGTACATTGTAGAGGAGTATCTGAGGTTTCACTCATCAATGTTACATTTTTAATTTCTTCCTCATTTAAGACATTTATATTTTTTTGTATTTCATCATGAATTTCTTCAATGGTGACAAAATCTTGTTTTCCACTCTCTTCTTTCGTTCTTTTTGTCTTATATTTCAAATTGTGTGGCTCAACTATTTACGTGTCTTCTTCTTCCTCTTCTCTTGTTGTTGGAAGAGTGAACAACCCAAGTGCCTTTTTCTACAATAATGTTCTTTCTTGCACAACTTCTTTGATATGATTTTTCAAAACCTCATAGCCCCTTTTCTTGGGCACAAATTTATTTGAAATTTTTTTGAGGGAAATAGACATGTGAATCTTTCCTAAATTTAGCATTGTTTGCGCCAGAATTGTCTCACTTATTTGTCTTTCTATAGACAATTCCTATTTCCATTTTGGATATAATTTATTATGCAATTCTTCTGGTATCTCCTTTCCTAGCTCTATAGGTATGTACTTGAAATTTTCCATCATATGTAGCATTGTCTTTTTAATATTTTCCTTATTTTCTTTATCTAAATAATCATAATCAATATCCTTAAAACCTAAAATTCTAGCTGAATTTCTTATACTTTCACATACCTAATCAAAATTCTTCAGAGGTAGTCATGGAACAATTTGAAATTTTCTCAAATCATTAGACATTGTTTTCTCTCCTTCATTTTCTTTATCATCAGGCATGACAAATAAGTTCCTCCTCGATTTCTTTTGTTGACCCTTCGTAGTCTGTTTGGTAACTTATTTTCTCTTTGGTGTCCCTTTTCCCTTAATTGGCTTGGTTATCTTTGATGTGCCTTTCTATGGTGCAATTGAAGGAGGTGTTTCTTTAGATCCTTATCCTTTTATCCTTCTTTGAGGTATAGATGTAGGAGGCATAACAATTTTTCTTCAAATCCTTCTTAACCATGGGATCTACTATCACACTTTTATTTTGTTTTTTTTTTCCTTAGGCTTGACAACCACTAATTATTCTTCTTCTTGAAATTCTTCATCTTACCTCTTGCCTCCAATAATCTACAAGGGTTGCTCACCAAGTTTTCCTTCAAGATCAACAATCATCTTCTTCTACTTTCTGTCTATCTTTGGCACTTTGATTTACATCGTCATTTTTTGTTTTGTCATCTTGTATGTGTTGAATGGCTCGACATTCTTGTCAATATATTTAGACAACAAGGTTGTCACAAGTGCAATTACTTCATCTATATTTACCTCATATTGCATAGGTCTTAACCATGCAACCCTTGGCAGTACAACCTATGCATAAGTGTAGTCAATATCCACCATGAAAAACATGTCATTATAATAGTGATCAACAACTCACTGGGGAATTCTCAATGTGTTCCTCATTTTTCCTTTGAACTCCTCAAAATATTCATCCAAAATCCTCTCAAAATTTTCTCCCAATTGCTCAATATAATAATTAATTTTCTCAGTCACTAGTCTTGTCTTATCCCATACTACAGTACCTATAATTGGGAATGAAGTTTGCACATAGAAAAATATGCACATGAGGAGTGATCCAAAATTACACCATGTATTCTTTTCTTTCTTGATTTCTCTAGGATTCTTGGATAATTTTTACAATTATAGCTCGGCAAGATTATAGTTGTGATCTTTCTTAACAATTTTATTCCCTAAGTCTATTGCAATGGATGGTGCACTATACATTCGGTTTGGCTAATAAAAGTTATATGCAACTACATGTATTGCAAAATCAATAAAAATATCTTCAATTTCATCTATATGCATTCCTTGACCATTCCACTTGGCCTTTATTTGTTCTTCAATAACCCTCCTTGTTGACTAGCACAAGCTCTTCACTCAATCTTAGGTAGAATACCCTATCACATGATGAATTGTCACCTTATTGATTTTCATTGGACCACTTTCCAGCCATAATTTCATATCATGAACCCTACTTAAAATTATTTTGATCCATTCAATTTTAAATACTTTGGGGAATGCTAGGACATGAGTAAGCCATTTTTTGGAAGCAACCTTATTCTCATCCTTCAACACTCTATTTTTCCACAATTTTTGCATGCATTTATAAGTTCAATGTCTCCAATATCCTCTATCGTGCACATGTAGAATGGGAAAACATCATGCACCATAATGAATCTATAAGGAATAAATGGTAAAGTGATTTATGCATCCCCAATCCATGCAACGTCAGGGTATTCCCTAAATTTTGGTGGGGGACATTGATCATTAGTTACAATATGTGCATTGCTATCTTTTAAATTTTCCTTTCTAGTACTAGATGCAAATGATGTCATTTTTGAACAAAGGTTTACAAGAAAAAATTTCAACAAATTCACAAAACAACTCAACTTGGTTTGCAAGCCTTACTTCAGTTTGCAATTTTCCAACAACACGTTTAGATCAATCACATAATCTTTCACACAAATCACTCTTTAATTGATCTATAAGATCTAAATCATCTAGTGAATAAAAATGAACTTCAAAATATGATATATACCTTCAACCAGTTGAAATAGATTTTTAATAAATGTTTCATACTATGGTGTATGCATTACAATTGTCCTTCGATCTCAACACCAGATATTTGATTTCTTAGTTAAGACCATCACTTGGTCACCATTTTCATTTTCATGCATGTCTTAGTATCTATATCAACTTGATCTATATAGGATCTCAATTCATATAGTGATACTTGGTCACTATAGACAAATATTGATACTTGGCATATGATTTCTTTTATTCAATTATTGCCTCAAATCTATCCTAGTGCATCTTCATTCATGAAGATATGGATTTTAACATAATGTATGTTAGGAATTGATGTAAAATCTAACATTCAAATATATAGTTCCTTACATACCTTCTTTGCTTAGTTTGAGCTGGTGTGATCACTTGATCCATTGGATTGGGTGACCTCAACTTTATTGGTTCCACTAATGCCTTCTACTTCCTTCTTTCTCTAGGTTTTATTCATCTCCTTCCTTATTTTTTTTGTATCATCCTTTATTGTTCGTTTAATGTGTTAATTTCTAGGTGTTAGTGCTCGAGTCTTACAATGCTTTCTTATATGTCCAAGCTTGTAACAACTAAAGAAAACTAAGCTTCCATTCAACCAACTCTTGTGTTCACCTCTGAAATATGTCCTAATACAATTTTTTGCAATGTGACCATATTCACTACAATAATAAAAACTATACCATGTGTTATAATCCCAATTGTAGGATTTACCTTGTTTGGATTCATTCCCTTGCTTCTTGATTGTCCAATTGGATTTTTCTTTGGATCCACATTCTTGAGCTCTATGTCCATAATTCTAACAATTGTAGCAATGACCTTGAAAACTAGGTGCAATTTTTGTATTGCTAGCTTTTGACCTACATTCATGAGCTTGTTGTCCTTATTTCTTGCTGTTACAATAGTGTCCATTAAATTTATGCTTACAATTTTTTTTACCATTCTCACTTCTACAGATATTGGTTATATGTCCAAGTTTCCCATAGTGGTGAAATTTAGGTTTGTTGTGCTTTGTCTTTGCATTCCTTTGTTCTCTATTCTTTGATGACTCTCCTTCTTTGGATGATAGGTGCTTGGAAATATCCTATTCCAGTGTTGTCACAAGTTGTTCTTAATGACCTCATCAGTTCTAAAAAGTTTCTTATAGCCTCATTAGGTATGTTCATCCTTTCCATTAGTTCCTTCTCAGATCTTAACTCATTCCTCAGTTGATCAATTTGTGATCTATATATCCTTTCTATTTAGTTCTTGATTTGCAACTAGTAGTTGATTCATCATGTTCTAATGAATGTTTGTGAGCTTCTACACATCAAATATTCTTTCATCAATTCTGGTAGTGATTTGTCTCTTATCTTCTTCTTCCATGACCTCTTCTTTCTTTCTTTCTTTTTTCTTTCACTTCACATAACCTTACTAATTGGATTTCATGTTCTTTCTTCAATCCTCTGACTTCTTAATTTAGTATATTTTTATTCTCTAATAGGTCTTCTATAGCTGCATCACTTTCACTAGAGTTCCCATTGTCAAATAGTCCTTTAGTGTCCTCTTCTTGATAAAGTGTATCCTTTTACTAAACAATCTACTCCTTTCTTTTCTTTAAGGATTTCTTTATCTCTTCTCTTTCTTCTTCAAGCTCCTATAGCATGATTTGGATGTCAAGCATTTGATTTTCAATGATCTTTCTCAATTTGTAAGCTTCCATATCCAAGATCTTGACTCTTAAGTTGTTAGACTTCTTCTAAGAGAAAAAATACCTAATACCAATTGTTGGAATTTTTATAGATCAAGATCTATAAAACTTTCAACTTCTTCAACTAAATCAAATGCACTCATCATTTACCCAACTCAGATCTAGATCATCAAATATATAACTATTGTGATGTAATAGATCTAACTATGCATCACATTCACAAACATCAAAGTAAATGTACACACATAACAAAATAAATTTATTTACCTAGAAACTATCCAAGGTGAACATTAACAAGGATGGGGATGACACCCATAAATCTTCATTATAGCTACAATAAAGTGTGCTTATTAAGGCTAAAATATTTGATCACTTCTGGTGATCTACTTTGTAAGAGGTCTTTCCTATTAGGAGATTAAAAGACTTATTTAGTCTACCTTGATTAGAGGATTTAAACTTACAACAAAGTAAGCACTTTGTTAAGAGATTTAAATAGGCCTATTAGGACCACTCTATTAATATATCTACCCTAGTACTCTGGTTAGAAAGTCTCAATACTTGATCCTTAGGTTAGAACTCTATTTCTAAGTGATGGATCCTTTCTTTTCATTCTTGATTTGATCTTCTTATCAAATATATTCTATTCTACCCAAGGTATGTGCAGGATCATGGTGTGCCAAAAAGTGGTGAGTTAAAAAATATGTAATGTTGAAATGACTCAAACCATTTCAAAATCTATTCCAACTTTTTTCCCACCCATCCTGATACCAAAAAAAAAAATTAATACATTTATAATGCCTATTATATCTTTGGATACCAACCCTACATGGTTAACTTTTAAAAATGTCCTAAAAATAAGTTTTTGGCATATTCTTGTGTATGTTTTACTTCAAACATGTAGCTGACAATTTTGTTTTCACCCAAATTTGATGAAATGAAAGCATTTCTTAAGAATTTTCTTATATTTCCATAAATCTAAGGTTTTTCCAGTTATAAGTTCAATAAGTAATTATTACTTATTTTCTAATAGAGTTACGTATAAAGTGTTGATTGACACACTGATTAAAAAATAACTATAACTTTCATGTGGTACAACATTTTTGAAATCCAAAAGATGCATCATATTCTATGCTTCTTCCACCATAAGGGAAAAAAAGAAAAGAAAAATTAAATTTTGTAGAGTTTTGAATATGTTAAGGTGGTCAAACACGAGGATTTTTTATTCCAAAATATCATAGCAGAAAATTCATAATTAATTATTTATTTAGAATAAAACTACCCAAAAAATTGTGTCACATCCACACATGAGTCTACTTCTTATATCTATAATATTATTAAAAAAAATTATCATTTGATTTTGATTAAGGTGGTTAGATATACATCTACTTCTTTTTTTTGTCCTAAATTTTTTGTACTATTGCATTAAAATTAAAAAAACTTACCAATTAATTTTGTATTTTTTTCAAATAAGGCCTAGTAGTTTAGAAACTAAATTCAATTATGTAGATATTCTTTTCTCTTGACTTTTTCATATAAATTATATAACAAGTTGAAAATTGTGCGTCAAGTTGACATAACCTAGATTTGTTGATTTTTTATTGCCACTTAAGAGCATAGGTTGGTTGACATTGATCTTGCACATACCCCTTGCATTACTCTATTTGGTTGGTCTGTCTAATCTCTTTTCTTCTAACAAACATAATTTCCTTTGCTATCACTTTGCATCTTCTCACATCCTTATGATTTAGGTTTTGGGTCATTCTTTAAATAAATAATTGATGAACCTTCTAGATCAAGATCAATGATCTAGATTCATCACTTTTTTTGTTTAGTCCTTCCATTTTTCTAATTGGTTAATCACCTCACACTGGGATCAATAATCTCTAACAAAATGTATAATTACCCCCTTAGTTGTCTCTAGAATTCATAAGTTAAGTGTAGAAGTCAGCCAAAAAAAGATTGCATAACTGTTTGTGCCATCGCAAATACATATGTCAAAATTGGTTTAATCAGCACTTGAATATCCTGATGCTTAGTCTATACCGATATGTATGTTGTCCCTTGGCTGCTAAATGCTCATCATTAACTATCTTACTCAACATAAATTGTGTCTTCTTCACTCGGTGTATACTAACTTCTAACACACTCGATAGACACTATCACTTGGACCAAATTGGAGTAGTTGGCAACAGAAGACCTACTCTACTCAAACTGAAATGTGAACAAGTCTATTATACATTGCTCAGCCTTTATTGGATGACTCGGTCGTAGTGATGACTGACAAGCTCTACCTTGGAAATTACTAAGTGTTTAACACTAATAGGCAACATGGCTTAGAGATCAACATCAACATGGCTGGAAATGGCTTAGAGACCCATTTCTAAAGATTGATGGTCAATGGAGGTTTTTGGCCTCAATGACATATTATTGGGAGGCTACATTGGCTAAACTAAAATATTTGCACAAAATAATGATGTCTCTATTCAAGTGAGTTACCTAAATGTTTGTTAGAAAAATAGCTTTGGTTATGTATGTACATATGCAAATAGGTTGAAATATTTTGGAAAATATTTCTTAACATGCATTCATTTTGGTCCATTTCCTGTGGGGGAGTTAACAAAATTAGGGGGAAAGTTTTTAAATATTAAAGAAGTATATTGAGAAAATATAAGTGTTGGAACATATTGTAGATATGACTTTTGGTTTTATGGGGGATTTATTTATTAAACTTATGTTAAAATATAGTTTGTAAAGTTTTTCTTTTTTTTTGAAATCCTTTATCCTTAATTTCAAATGAAGAGAAATATGTTAATAAAGTGAAGAGTTCCATAGTGTTCTCCTCGATGACAAAGGGGGAGTATTTTTTGAAGATGAATATTACATCTTGTTATTGATGTTAAACATATTTTTAATAGCATGAAATTAGATGATCTAGAAATTAATTTTACTTATATTCATATATTAGGGTGTGTGTGTGTGTGTGTGTGTGTGTGTGTGTATCAATATGTGTGTATATGCATATATGTATATATTTATATATGTATGTATGTGTGTATATACATAAATATATATATATATATATATATATATATATATATATATATATATATATATATATATATATATATATATATATATATATATATATATATATACATACATACATATATACATATATATACATACATATATACATACGTATATATACATATATATATATACTTATATATATGTATATACATATACATGTGTACATGTATACATATATATGTATATGTATATGTATACATATACATACATACATACATATATACATATGTATGTATGTATGTATGTATTTATATGTATGTACCTACACACACACACACACACATATTATCATTGGTGTATATAACTATTAGAGGTAATTATGTGGAGTACATCTAGATGTTATTTGAAATGTTGGAGAAAGATTTTAGTATCTACACCAATAATTGATTAAGTACATGACTATTTTGGTGAATGGTCTATCACAATGAGTTCAACATTTTTATTTTCATCATGGAACACTAATATATATGTATGTATGTATGTTTGTATATATGTATGTATGTATGTATGTACATACATCAATTATTGGTGTAGATACTAACATCTTTCTCCAACATTTTAGATAACATTTTAGACATCTAGATGTACTGCACATAATTATCTCTAATAGTTATATACACAAATGATTGATTGTGTGTGTGTGTGTGTGTGTGTGTGTATATATATATATATATATGTGTGTGTGTGTGTGTGTGTGTGTGTGTGTATATACATAAATGTATATATATGTATATACATATATGTATAGATATATGTATATATGTATATATATATGTATATATGTATATATGTATATACATATCTATACATATATACATATATATGTATATACATATCTATACATATATGTATAGATATGTATATACATATATACATATATACATATATATATACATATATACATATCTATACATATATGTATATACATATCTATACATTTATGTATATATATATATATATATATACATATATACATATCTATACATATATGTATATACATATATATACATTTATGTGTGTATATACACACACACACACACACACACACACACACACACACACACACACACAATCAATCATTTGTGTATATAACTATTAGAGATAATTATGTGCAGTACATCTAGATGTCTAAAATGTTATCTAAAATGTTGGAGAAAGATGTTAGTATCTACACCAATAATTGATGAAGTACATGACTATTTTGGTGGATGGTCTATCACAATGAGTTCAACATTTTTAGTTTCATCATGGAACACTAATATATATCGCCTAATTGCTACATGTCAAAAGGTCTCCATATCTTAGGTTTGATGGTTTCATTTTTTTTATACTTAATTATGTGATGATTTTATATTTTTTGTCATGATATATAGTGTATTAGTTTGTAGGAATGTTGCACACTCCTCTGCCATCAATTGTTATGGTGTTTTAATTCTCTAATATTTGTATGTCATTTTTAGGTGGTGTTATGTTGAGCATTAAAAATTATTGTGGAGGTTTGTATGCCATTTTTTGGTATTTTTTGGTCAATGTACATTAGAAGTGGTATCTAATGAGGATAACTTCAGTTGTTTTCACCTATGATGCACTATGCAAAATTGATAGCATTAATTTGGGATTAATAGGAAAGTGTATTGACATAGTCAAATTCTTTGTGTTATTCATTCCTTTCTACATGCATTGGTGAATGGATTTTGGACCAATGGTTTAAATTTTAAATGTTGCATCTATTTATTATGACTTAATTGAAGTTTTTTTTTTTTTTTTTTTGGCTTATATATAAAGATGAATATCTTTTAGGGATTGAGATGTGTGCATAGTGTGTGATAGTTCTAAGGTGTGATTATACATTTAAGAAATGATGAAAAAAAATTAGATGTGTAATACAATGAACAATAATAATCATGTTTCATAATGTTCTTCTCTTTGGTTAAACATAAATTGTTCATTGCAATCACTTCTATCATATCCTTTCCTAAAGAAGTGATCTTTAGTAATCATAAATCTCATACATCTTCCCCTAAGGTTGTGCACCTTAGAATGTAACATATGAATCATAAACACTAGTGTTCTCATTGTCTTCTCTTTTTATTTCAGTTATTTACTTGTGCACATTTGCTAATAGGAATGAGAGCTTGGTAAAGGGTTAAGCAATAAAAAATGTTGACTCGTTTCCACTCACATCATTTTGAAGTTTCCTATAGATAAATAGAAAGTACATGTCATTTTTTCGGCTATTTGATAGCCTTGCAACAATAAAAAGGAAGAGGTGTGATGAATTAGTGTGTGATTATTATTACTTTAAATGTATGTTAAGGATAACAACACTCATGGAGTTGACCTTATCATGCACTAGTGACTTATATGTTGTGTTGTTCTTTATTTCTAAGACTATTTTCTCCACATATATTACATCTTTTATCTAATTTTATTCTTCCTATAGTACTTGTTAGCTTTAAAAGGAGAAAGAAATGGTGAGAATGGTGCTTCTAGGGCCTTGTCTGAATTAGACCTATGAGATCATTCCATCAAAAGACATTGAAATGGCTTTGAGGTGTGTGGTTTTAAAGTTAGATACTAGAAATACTAAATAATTTTCACTTTAGATAATTACCTAAATAATTATTCTTAGATTTAATTTGGTCACTAAAGACAATTTATAACTAGGACTGTGAAAATATTTTTTAAATTTCAAACAAATTAAAATATTAAATAAATCTATTTAATATTATTTAAGTGAACACCACTAATATCCTATTGTTTTTAAGCAAAACCATACTTATTGTTGTGACATAACTAAGCAAGAATATACAAATGTCATTTGTACATTGAAATCAAAATTGTCCATACTTCATCCCATCTCCATCATTGGTTTGTAAATTAGTTGTACATCTATCCATAATTGCTGATGGAATCAGTTTCGGCATAATAAGAATATGGTTGCCATTTATAAAGAATGCCATACGGAAAGGACAGAAGAATACGGTGAATAGGTCCTGTGAGATTCTTACTTCTAAAAACAAAACAGAATGGACAAAATGCTAATAAAATGTGGATATACTTTTGGGTGTCTTGTGGGAAGAGGACGGTATCTTGACTAAGCACTCATGACAAGTCGTTTCTCATTTAAATTTAAAACTAATTAATACATAGGTATAAGCGCCATTGGTATTTTATTAAATAGATTACTATACGCAATGTAAATATATGTTTAAATTTAAAATGAATTGTCTTGATTCTTTTTATTGGATAATTGATAATAATTTCATCTTATTTAGAGCTATAATGCAATTTCATTCTTAGTGTTCTCTCATGCACGCGTAAAATAGGCTAGCTTTGAAGAATTTTAGGTAAGAGTGAGATACATAATTTACAAAATTAATTAATTCTATAGATTTGTTTGCATTTTGGATTGTTATCATGAAAGCATCAATCAATTATCATTATCAATTAAAATTAAAATAGGTTTATAATATTTTCTAAAGTTTATCTTTTTTTCACATTTTTTACAAATATACAAAATTGTTTAATTGTAATTTTATTGACTAATAATACAATAGTAAATGGCTAACAAAACGCAGTGGCTTTGCAGCTAATTATTTAGTAAATAATGATACAGAAATAAACAATTTTTAGTAAAAAAAATTAAGTGTCTCTAAATAAGTGGTTGCATAGCCATTGCCTAAATAGTCTTATTGGAATGACACCATCATTTTAGAACCACCAACCAATGAGAAGCTAAAATTAAAATCAATTGGCCAACTTTTCTTATGATTGTATTTCTTTTCATTTTTATACAATAGTGATTTTACTATTTCATTTGTCTTCTTTTTTTTGGATGATAAATTATTTATATTTTATAATAACAATTCAACAAATATCTTTTGTCCTATTTATACTTTTACCAATGGTAAAAATGCTTGATTTTTTATAATAGTAATTGAACATATCTACATTTACCAAGATTATCAAATTATTTTAATAAATTCATTAAGGAATGATAACATTATTATTTCTTATATGATACTAGATAAGAAATATATTTTCTAAATAAAATATAATAACTAATAAATGAGAATATAGTTTACTTTATGCATAATGAAGTAAATGCAATACATTAAGTAAATATGCTTAAATATAGTTCCATGATTATTACTTATTATTAAAAATAATAGTTATTCATAATAAATAGTAGAATTATTACTATATATAATAATAGGTAACATGGATAACTAATTTTGTAAAAACTATTAATATATGTCTATTATCATTATTATCATACATATTAATTATTATATGTATAGTTACACATGATATTAGTTATTGTAATTATTACTATATTTCATTAGTTAACAAATATCTAGTTGATCTTTTCTCTAGTGCAAACTCACAGCTTGACAATGGCAATGGTATCAGGTTCTAGAAGGGTAAATGGTAAGATAATTCATCCTTGAAATTGTTAGGTTTAGCCACCTAGAAAATATCATTGTCCCTAGGGTTGGTTATGTGCTTTATAATTATCTTGACCATGGAATCGGGTGAATCTCCCATACCTGTCGGCTTAAAGACCTGATTTGAGGAAGGATGTACATTGGGCCTTATGGATTTACTTATAGAGTTCAGAGTCCCTATCATTAATAGTGCTGAAATTTTTATTTTGTCTCCTACCTAGTCTAGTAAATTCTTGGTGAAGTCGACATACTCTCTCATACAGGATCTAAGTGACCTAATTTGGTGCACTAAGGTTTGGAAGTCTCAACTCCTCCTTAAAGTTATTTTTTTCTAGTGGGTTATCTAAAATGGTAAAATTTTGACTCTTGACAATCTTGTTAAGAGAGTATTTAGCCTTACTAATAGATGTATCCTCTATAAAAAAGAAGAGAAAAATATAAACCACATTTTCTTTCACTGTGAATTTTCTTCTTATGTTTGGAAATAATTTCTTGTTAAGTGTAATTTGTACTAGTTTTTCAATTCTAATATTAAACTTCTCACCTTAGATTGGCATTCCCCTTCTTTGCACCCACTCATCTAGATGCTTCGACAAAAACTTCCTCAACACATCTAGATTAGTGCATATGGAAGGAGTGTAACAATATAATCTTCAAAGATTCTGAAATGACCCTTGATGTTATGCTACACCTCGTGTTGGAAATATTCAAGATATGATATATTACTGAGAGGGGAGGGGTGAATCAGTAACGTCAAAACTTTAAAACAATTCAACACTATAGCCATATATACTATTTCACCATTCATTCATCTAATCTATTGCATATATGAGAGAAGAAACATTTATAACACATGTACATAGTGATTTGGTGACCCAGAAACCTTCCAAATAGAAAGTAAAATTGGGGTGGGGATGATACTCACAAAACTTTGTTACTGCAGTATGAAGTTAACTTGTTAACGCTTACATTGACCACTTCTGGTGATCTGCTCTATTAGGAGCACAAAGGACTGCTAGGTCCACCTTGTTAGAGGATTTACAAACATACACTGAAGTATACACTCTATTAGGAGATTTATACAAAGACTGCTAAGTCTACCCTGTTAAAGGATTTACAAAACTAATTCACCTGTTAGGATGAAATAGTGGATCTACTTACAACTTGATTGCTGATTAGATCCTTGAAATATAGATCACCTCTTGTGACTGATGAATCTTTATTGCTCCTTGTAGACCTTGTTGAATACTCTGTTGTGCTATTGATTCTCTCTCATTCAAAGCTTTTAATATCCATTCCTTTTCATACATCTCTATCTTGTAAATGATATATTACATTACATATATACCATTCTAATAATTACAATTGCAAGGTCGGCTAAAAAACAAGTGAACAAAACATTACTGAGTCAGCCAAACAATAGAAAACTTGGGTTCCTCAAGCTGACTCAGTGACCTTCTGATACTCAGCATCCACTACATTACTCAGCATCATCATGCACTCGGTAGAAGTAGAGGCTCGGTCCATACTAACCACACAATGTAGCTTGGAACTTGGTAACCATTGGAGACTCGGTAGATATAGTGTCACTCGGTAAAAATTGGATCCTTCGTTTACCTTGATTTCACTTAATAAACACTATACTTTCATCACTCGGTAAATATTGTACTTCCATCACTCGGTAAATGTTGTGAATCTTAGTGAACACTGTAAACTCAGTAGACACTGCTAGATTACACATTCACTCGGTAGCTTCATGAATGCTCGGTAAGTGATGAACCTACAAGGTAACCACTGAATGCTCGATATACACTATAGACGCTTGGTGTAAACTACAAAGCTCGGTTAACACTAGAATGCTCAGTGTAAACTGCGAAGCTCGGTTAACACTAGAATGTTTGGTGTGAACTGCGAAGCTCGATTAACACTAGAATGCTCGATGTGAACTGCGAAGCTCGGTTAACACTAGAATGCTCGATGTGAACTGTGAAGCTCAATTAACACTAGAATGCTCGATGGCTATACTGATGTAGATAAGTGTTGTCACTAATGGAAATAATAACTTAATGCCAACAATCTCCCCATTTGGCATTAGTGACAAAACACTTGTAAGCCAAAACATATGTACATAACTTGACTCAATGAATTTTGGTTTTTCAAAATTAATCTTTGCTACATATACATTTCTACATATCTTCTTGATGACTTATAATGTATATATAAATATTCTTATGTACACATGCTAACTCTATTGAGTGCTAACTCCCCCTATCACTGATAGTGATAACTTTCCTCACTTATTATGCCTAAATCTCTCCCCCTTTTTGACAATAGTGCCAAAGGACTACATATATTCAATTTATATGACCACACCAAAGTGAGATAGAAATTCTTGATGTACCTTGAGGATGGTGGTAAACGTATTATCCCAAGTTTGCTGCAAGATTTGACAGGTGGAGAGAGAAATTTGAACTTATGTTGATAATTGGATCAAGTGATCAACCACAGAGAAGTGATGATCTTGGACCAATGTTTTGCAATGAGTAATATGTTTCTACATTGTGTCCATGATAGGAAGGATCATGCTTTGGATGCCTATGATTGTAGACCGGATCCTTGCTTCCTCTCTCAATAGTTCTACCTATACATCTACCAAATATCTAATTTTGGTGTGATAGGAGGTTGTGGAGGAGGAGTCCACCTTTAGCTTGGAAGCACTTGATTGCATATCAATGTCAATCTTATTTAACTTATCCTTTATTTCTTTGGTAAAACCAGAAACATCACAAAGTTTGGCAAAAAGTGACGCTACATTATTAAAATAATTTTCAAAATTTCCCAAAAATGTTGACAATTCAACTTGCTTGATTGCTATCTTTTGAGCAATATGCTCTAGCACCTTATTATCAAATTTATTTTTAGCTTTCTTAATAAGTTTCTCTTGTCCAAAAGAATCTTCATTAAATTTCCGTACAGCCTCTTCTAACTGAATCAAAATGTGTTTAGTAGAATCTACCTCAACACCTATAGCATCTGTAATTATATTCTTGGCATTTTCAATTATTCTATATTCCTTATCCCTTTCTAATCTTAAATGTTTCTACGTAGCTTTCATCTCTATGAGTTGACTGGCTAACCTCATCACTTCTATGGTAGCATTGTCATAGTCAATCTTTGGAATCACTATCTCTGTGTCTAAGTCAATGTCTTCTGCAATTTCCTTTCTAGTGATCAAAAGTTTTAATGGATGCTTTTATTTGACTTCTTTGATGACTGGTTTGACCTTAAGAATAGACACAATAGTGGAGATAGAAGGGCTAACAGTGAAAACTTGGATAGGACTTGAGGATTGAATGCCAATAGAAGTACTAACCAGATCAAAAACTAACACACTTCCCAAAAATGGTATCACACTCAGTAGAGTGCCCATAGTAGTATCTGAACTGATTGGAGTGGAAGTGGATATAGATGATGCTAATAGAAACAAAACTGTAGAACTTAGTAGAATTGATGAAAACAAAATTGTAGAACTTATTGTTACACTTGCTGATGATGGAAGAGTTGAGGCTGACTTGGTGGTTGAAGAAGTGATAGACAACTCGATAGATGAAGTGCTTGGCACATCTATTTTGGATACCTGGAGCTAGGAGGAGGTTGGTGAAGATTGAGCAATTGATGTGATGATTGTGCTCACAATCTCACTTACAAAAGCTATCTCCAAAGTAGATGTAACTGTCTTTGGTGGAGAGTGAGGAAGGGATGCAATAACTTATGCTGCAATTTTTATAGATCTTCTTCATCTATTTCTTCCTCATGTGCTTCTTCCTCCTTGTCTTCTTCCTCTTTTTCTTCCATTAGTGCATGCAGCTCTCCTGGAGTAACTATGATGGATGGAGTGCTATCAAAATCATCATTGTCACTGCTATCATCATCCTTGATTTCAACAGGATCAATACTAGACTTTTGCAGATGATAGATGTTCTTCCACATGTTTGTTGCATCACTTACAACATGCTCAATGTCCTTAGTTAAAATCAAACATGTGTGAAATCCAATCATCATTTTACCTTCATTGTTCTTCATTGTTGCCTTTATTTCTGGTTTAGTAAGACTTGATAGAAGATTCTTTAAGGATTTCTCATATATATCTTTGGCCATTTGGGTGGCTAACTCCCACCTAGGTTGCAATCTCTCCAACAATTCTTTGGAGATTTGAGGGGCAAGCTGGTCTGGGGAGTATTTCCATTTTCCCATCTTATTGAGTACTAGTTCCTCAATTTGCATTTTCTTTGCATTTGTCCTTCTTTCAAATTTCAATGCCTTGAAATTTGTGATGCTAGCTCCTTCTTCCAATTGTTTCAATATTTCTTGGAAGGTCAGTTGGGGCCTTGATGAACACTACTTCACCTTTGTTCTTACCTTTTTCTCGCCTAGTGAAAATAGCTGTGGAGGCTTTGGGCGGCTTGGTAATGATTACCTTGCCTTTCTTTTTGACTGGCTCTACCTCCTTCTCTATTTCTTCCTCTCTATCTTCTGGTTCCTACTTCTCTTCTTCAACTTCACCTTTTCCTTTGGTAAGCATAAGAGGACCGGTTTCAGTTTTCAACTTTGTTATCTTTCTCTTTCCTTTGCTTATGGCTTGGGGTAGCTTGATTTTAAGCTCAATTCTGGCCTTTACCTCATCATATGTTCCAAAAATTGGTTGCTTTGGGTCTATTGGATCATTCACCAGTGCTTTAATGATATCCTTGGCTTCATCAATATTAACCTCATAAGGAAGAGGTTTCACCCATGCAATTCGGGGCCTGACTGCCTAAATGTATACTTTATCACAATCAATCATAAAGCATACATCATCTTTGTAGTCTTCAAACAATTTTGGTGGAATTCAGAACCTATTATTCATTCTTTCCTTGAAATCTTCAAAATAATTGTCCATGATGCTATCAAAGTTTTCACCCAATTCTGCTACAAACTCATTTATCTGATAAAGAATGGGAATATCTTTTCTTCACACTACAATTCCTTTTGAAGGAAAGAATTTTTGAACATAGAAAAATAAACAAGTCAATAAGGAACCAAATTTGTAGGGATTATTCTTTGAAGTCCTTATGCTATCCATGTTCTTGTTCAATTGTTTCAACAATAATTCTGATAGGTCAAATTCAAGGTTCTTTTTCACAATTTTGAAAGCCAAATCCATAGCCTCATAGGGTACACTGTTTAGACAACTAGAGCTATAAATTTTGTGGGAAATGAAGTGAATGCCAAATCTTAATTCAACATTAGAAATAGTGCTAACCTTTAAACCTCTCCCATCCCACTCAGCTAGGGTTTTCTTCTGTAACTCCTCCTAACCTAGGGTTTTGATGGTTTTTGCTTTGTTGAGTATGGGGAGACTAGTAATCTTATGAATCAGCTTCTTGGAGATTAACACTAGCTGCTCTAACCATAGTTGCCCATTTTGAACACGATTGAGTATGTACTTGATCCACTTAGTTTGAAAACTTCTTGGCATATGCGAAATGTGGGTTAACCCTTTGGTCTCTAGATGCTTATGCTCAGGTTTCAAAGAACCATCAACACTCATTTCTCCTAGGGCATTATCCATCTCTAGGTTTCCAATCTCTTGAATAGAACATTTGAAATGAGTACAAATGTCATTTATGAGAAGTACCTTTGGTGGAGCTTGTGATTGAACTCCATTGGGGTTGAGTGATTCTACAATTGCTGGAACTAGTTTGAAATTTAGCACCTTCCACTCTACACCTTTAACTAACATTTTTGAACCTCATTTTGGCTTGGTGTTGTTGCTACTCTGGGATGCCATTGCTACTCGATACGTATAAGAAAATTTTGAAAAAATTCTCTACTTAAAAAATCGCTTAAAATCACTTTGGAATTTTCTTTGGAATTTCTAGAAATTTCTTAGCTCTGTAATCGTGATGAAAAATGAAATCAAATTCTGCCCTTTTGATGAAATTTTTTCCATAAATGCTTGGTATGTAGGTAGCTAAGATGACATAGTGCTTGACAGGCTATCATTCACTTGCTTAGTAGAAGCTTGCAACTCAGTGATTGAATAAAACTTTAGTTGCTCCCGACCTAGCTTGGCAAGGTCTCCAACCGACTTTCCTCGGTAGATGTAATTTAGCAAAAGATACGCTTTCTTTGATCCTTGTGTATCTAGAATACTGATTTGATCATTTTTCTTTTTTTGTATTTTGGAACTTCTTGAGATATCACTAGAAGATACAGTTCCATATTCTCCTTTATGAATCTAATTGTAAATGGTGGAGTCACCCACTTCTTGAGTGACATTGCCATCATTTGAACTATCTTGCTCAGTAGATTTTGGAATCCACTGTTGCCTCATCTGCTTTCGAATGTTATCATCTTTAGTTTTCTTTTCATCTTTGACTCTTTCTATGTTCATGCAGTTTTTAGCTATATGACCGAGTTCAGTGCATGTATAACATCTTACAATAGTGTCCTCCTTCCTTAGGTGATGTCTTGCATAGTTTATACCAATATGTCCATATTCTCCACAATAATGACATCTACACTAGGTATTGTAGTCCAAACCAAATATTGCTTTAACAAGTTGTTCAACTAGATTGAATGATTTGGATCTGCATTGGAATGCCTTGTGACCATGTTTCTTGCATTTGTGACAATTTCCTTCAAATTTTGGTTTCTCCTTGCATTCATTGGCTTGGTGACCATGCTGACTACAATTGTAGCATTTACCATTGAATTTAGCTTTTCCATTACTCCAACATTTTTTTGATGTATGACCTAACTTACCACAGTAATTGCAAGTAGGTCTTTGATTCCTTTGGCACCTTGTTTGGAGGTTTCACCTTCTTCCTTATAACCAAGTCCAACTTTATCTTTTTGTTTATGAAGATTCTACTCACTTTGTTGATTTAAATGAGTCATGTATACTTGAGATTTCATCATTCTCTCATTGATTTATTTTTCATCATTTAGGTCATTTTCCAAACTTTCATTGATTTTTCTTTCAGATCTTAAGTCTCTTTGTAAGCTTTCAGTGATTAAATCATTCCTCAGGCTTTCATTCTCAGATCTCAGATTCATAACTTCTTCATTTGCATTAGATAGTTGATCTACAAGATCTTCAATCTAAAGGGATTGATTATTTCTTATCTCTAAGTCTTCATTTTCCTTGTGTCTCTGTTCCAAAACTTCACATAGCTTGATTGATTGCATTTCTTGTTCTCTTTTAAACTTTCTTACCTCTTCCTGCAAAGAGCCATTCTTTGCTAGGAGTTCCTTGATAGCCTCATTAACTTCATTTGAGCTACTTGATGGTAAAAGGTCTTCAATCTTCTCTTCAACATACTAATGGTCATTCATTTGTCTTGCAAGTTCCTTCCTCCTCTTCAAGGATTGAGAAAGATGCTCCTTAGCTTCTTTGAGTTGGATCATGGCCATTTCCAAATCTAACTTTTCATTTTCAATAGCATTGTCAAGTCTAAATATCTCCATTGTCCTTGATCTTTGCTCAAGTTGTCAAGCTTTGTCCTGAGAACCAAATAGCTCTGACACCAATTGTTGGAAATATTCAAGATATGATAGGTTACTGAGAGGGAAGGGGTGATTCAGTAACATCAAAACTTTAAAAAAATTCAACACTTTAACCATATGTACTATTCACCATGCATTCATCTAATCTTCTACATATATGAGAGAAAAAACATTATAACACATGTACACAGTGATTTGGTGACCCAGAAACCTTTCAAATAGAAAGTAAAATTGGGGTGGGGATGATACCCACCAAACCTTGTTACTGCAGTATGAAGTTAACTTGTTAAGGCTTACATTGACCACTTCTAGTGATCTTCCCTATTAGGATCACAAAGGACTACTAGATCTACCTTGTTAGAGGATTTACAAACATACACTAAAGTATACACTTTGTTAGGAGATTTATACAAAGACTGTTAAGTCCACCCTGTTAAAGGATTTACAAAACTGATTCACCTATTAGGATGAAATAGTGGATCTACTTACAACTTGACTGCTGATTAGATCCTTGAAATATAGATCACCTCTTATGACTCATGAATCTTTACTGCTCCTTGTAGACCTTGCTGAATACTCTACTCTGTTGTTGATTTGCTCTCATTTAAAGCTTTTCATATCCATTCCTTTTCATACATCTCTATCTTGTAAATGATATATTAAATTACATATATACCATTCCAATAATTACAATTGCAAGGTCAACTAAAACACAAGTGAACAAAACATTACTAAGGCCAAACAGTAGAAAACTTGGGTTCCTCAAGCTGACTTGGTGACCTTCTGATACTCAGCATCCATTGCATTACTTAGCATCATCATGCACCCAGTAGAAGTAGAGGCTCAGTCCATACTAACCACACAATGTAGCTTGGAACTCGGTAACCATTGGAGACTCGATAGATATAGTGTCACTCGATAAAAATTGGATCCTTCATTTACCTTTATTTCAGTTGGTAAACACTATACTTTCATCACTCTGTAAATACTATACTTCCATCACTTGGTAAATATTGTGAAGCTTGGTGAACACTATAAACTCGGTAGACACTGCTAGATTACACATTCACTCGATAGCTTCATGAATGCTCGGTAAGTGATGAACCTACAAGGTAACCACTGAATCCTCAGTATACACTGTAGACGCTCGGTGTAAACTGCAAAGCTCAATTAACACTAGAATGCTCAGTGTGAATTGCGAAACTCGATTAACACTAGAATGCTCGGTGTGAACTGTGAAGCTCGGTTAACACTAGAATGCTCGGTGTGAATTGCAAAGCTCGGTTAACACTAGAATGCTTGGTGGCTATACTGGTGTAGATAAGTGTTGTCACTAATGGAAATAATAACTTAATCCCAACACCTCAACCTCAAGCTTCTACATGAGAACCTTTGGGTCTCCTAATAGAAGATCCCAATCTTTCCCCCAACTATTAAAGATATTCACATTTCTAAGGATTAGAACCCGTTGCATGGATTTGATAGTTTGATAACAATAAAAAATACTTAGTAAGAAGGGCCATCAAATCACTTCCCTCCAAACCCAAGTGGATTAAGATCAATTTTGATGGCGTGGCTAAAAATAGGGTTGAGGTTGTGGGTCATTTTGAGAGTCTCCAATGGTCTTGCTAAAGCTTCATTTGTTGGACCCCTCCATAACCAAATGGTTAACCAAGAGGAAGGTGTGGCTATCCTTTGGGGCCTAAATTTTTTCTTCTCCATGGGAATAAGGTGTGTTGAGGTTAAATGTGGCTTGTAAGTAATTATTGGTGCAATTAATGGAAATTCCAATGCTAAATGGAAGATGGGTAGCACTTTGAGAGACATAAAAGGACTCATTACAAGATTTTATAAAACCTAAATGCAACACACTTTTAGAGAAGGAAAATCAATGGTTGATTCTATGGGATCTTATGGTCTTTGATTAGAAGGCTTATAGTGTTTGCAAGTTGTTAATCCATCGTCAAAGTCTAATGAGCCTAAAATGATGCTGGAGCTTTTACTAAATTTTTTCGTGTAGGAGCATTTAGTGGATTTTTAAGACTTTTAATGGATTTCTTAGTCTTTTTTAGAAAGATTATTTCTTAATAAATTTTAAATATTGCTTCCAATTTTGACTGGTATATGGCAGTTCATCTTATCTCAATCTGATGCAATACAAGGTAGGAGAATCCCCAAAGGAGATGTCCTAGCCCCCAACAAATAACCACACAATGGAAACACAAAAATAATGCAAGAACAATGTAAGATCTGATACCAAATCAGAACTCTTTATTCACAAAATAACTGATTACATGCAATATGCCTGGCTATAAGGCATTTCAAATTAGAGCCAAATACAATAGCAATTACAAAATAATTTTGCAAGATCCAACAAGATCCAATCCAAACACTATTCCCAACTAGCGTAGATCTACACTCTAGAAGAAAACCACCAAGGAAATCTTAACTTGTGCTCGCAAGCCCACCAAGCAATCTCCTAGTTTTGTAGCCTCAGCCACTAGCCCTTAAAATTTTGCATCCTCTTCACCAAGATGGATGATAATCATGCTTAAAGACTCCACAAAATCCCCTACTTATACCCAACTAAACCACAAGTTAGTCTAGTTCATTAAAAATAAAATTAAATCCCTTATATGTGTGTGTGTGTGTGTGTGTGTGTGTGTGTGTTGAGCCACAAGTTGGCTACAATACAAATTAAATACCCCAAAGTTGGATACAACATGAAATAAATACCAAAAATTTTCTCATAGACAACTCAAAACCTACAAGAACCAAGACCAAGCTGAGCATTAGAAATACCAAGCTTGACATCAATAAACTCCCAAGCACTACCAAGCTCCTAGTGCATGTCAAACAACCATTGCATGTTAAGCATTGTAGTGAATGCTAATAAACCCAATACGATTCAAACAACCAATACCTACTGAGCACAACAAGTATTCAGAAAACTATGTCTGATGAGCTCCTTCAGTGACCAAACACCACTATTTGGTGACTGAGTCCACAACACTTAGCCAAAATACCTCTAACCATGCAGGATTGTAAGAAAGTCCATGAGGCTCTGACATCAGACACCCTAGGTTTGAGGCTCCAAGTTCATGTTGAGCACTATCAACCAACCAATGCATGTTGACCACTCCAGTGCATGCCAAGCAACCCAATACAAGTCAAGCAACCAACACCTCTCAATCATAACATGTGATGAGAAAATTGTATCTTCCAAGCTCCTTCAGTAACTGAGCCCCTTCAATGACCGAGCTCCTTGGCCACAACTACACCCTTCAGCGATTGAGCACCACTTTTTGGTGACTAATTCCATAACACTTAGCCAAAATACCTCCAACCATGCAAGATTGCAAGCAAGCCCAGGATGCTCTTGCATCACAATTTTATGAAGCTTCACAAAAAAATTCAACTTTTTCAATTTCTTATATATATAAAAAGTTACCAAAAATGGAAAAATAGTTTTATGAAAAACTACCAAAAATGTTAATTTGAGATTTGTATTTAAATTTTTTATTTCTCCCATTGTATGAGAATGGAAGGATTTGGAATTTTGAAAATATTTTCTTATTGTTTTCTCTCTTATGTTTATGTTAATGGCTTTTAGAATTGTGGTAACATCATCTAGTATTAGAGCTTAGAAGGTCTGGGCAAAGGAGATTTTTTTAGTTTTGTGGTTATGAGTATAGGTTTATGAAGGTTGAGAAGAGGTACTCATTTCCAAAATTCAAGGTAGAGAAGAGAAAACACTGAGTTGAGGTAAAGGTAAAGTAGAAGCAAGGTTAATGGACTTGTTTGAAGAGATGGATTTATTGAAGAAGTATTTTCAAAAGGAGAAAGTGGAAAATAAAATAAAATAAAAAGAGAGGAAGAGATGAGGTGATTGGAGTTGAAAGAATTGTTAAGAGGATTACAGAAAAGTTTGGAACTATTAAGAAAGATATTGGATCTAGAAATGCAAACATTGTACTTGTTAGAAATGCTTTAGAATAACTGAGAATGGGGTGAATTAGTTATTCAAGGTCTAAATGTCCTAATAAAACTTTTTCACTAGGTGAAGTAAGCCCATTAAACTATTCATGCATCTAAGCTTAAACTTTCCTACTTAGCAAGTTACTATAAATCAACATGCAAGCATAACACATAAAAGATCAACACATAACATAGTGATTTACATGGAAACCCAATTTAGAAAAAACCACCAATAACATGCTACTCAATTCTCACTCTTCTAAAGTGATGCCCTATGAAAGGCCTACCTTGTTAAAGGCTAAAAACACTATTCAATGTGACCTAGTTAAAGGATTTAGCACCCTATTAGAAGTGGGCCTAGTTAGAGGACTTCAAAACATTCACTTGGAATGCCACCCTATTAAAGGATTTACAAATGGTTGTTAAACCAACCTAAGTCCATAGGATTTTACCCTAGCTAACACAATTGTTAGAGAGTAACAACAAGGGCTTTTGACCTGATACAACTCACAACTTATCTTGCAAATTTCAGATCTCTATTCAGCTCTTCACAATTTTCTTGTCTTTTAGTCTCTACAGCTCTGATAGCTCATCCTCCTTTCAAGATTTGTCTCCTTGAGTCTTCATGCTTGATGTACCAATGTAATCTTCTATATGGCCTCTTATCAAAGTAGAGTCTATGTGCTCTGTTCCTTCCTCCTCAATGCCTTCTCCTTGACACCCTTCAACAACTTCGCAACTTGGCACCTCAGCAACTCTTGCTTCTTGGCTTGTGACTCCTTAAATAGAAGTCTAGAAAAATGCTTTTCCCACTTGATTCTTCCCTCCTTTAATTTTAGTGTGAAAAGATTAGGTAGGATTCATTGAATCTAACCCATATCGTGTTCTTCTAGAAACATCATGAAGAATCCTCCTGAATTCACCTAAAAATGGTTTATCTAAAATTCTGTGCCTCTAGCTCATCATCCTTATCCTCCATTTGGTTCACAAAATTCAAGGTAATAAACTTGTTGACTTAGATCTAGTGAATCTTTGACTTTTCAAATAATGCAGTAGCTTAGTATCATTGAAATTCTAGTGCTCTACACATACTATGTTACTTGGCACCAACTACATTTTACTGATGCTCGACACCCTCTATGTATTCACTCGGCATCCACTAAATTTTCTGATGCTCAACACCTATTACTTTCTTGGCACCTGAACTTGATTGGCTCCTATTGTATCACTCGACACACACTAGATTTTGCATTTTCTCGGCATGAACTAGCTTGCTTGGCTCTCACTAATGAACTTAGTCAAGCTTTCTAGACAATCTTATTACAACTTATTCTTCCAGTGTTTCTAAGTGTGGCCAACCATTGTATCTTCAAGTGTATTTTCAATGCATCATTTTACCATTGTCTTAATTGATTCTTGTACTTCATTACAAAACCATAAATCAACCTTTCCATTAGGTACTTTTGTTATATCTTGTTGATTAAATCATCTTCATCAATCAACTAAGTGATAGTACTTGGATCTTATAAGCAATTATCATTCTAGCAAATAGTAGGTTTGACATTAGTGAGAAAACAATGATCAAAAACATTCTTCATCAACAATCTACCTCTTTGCAAACAATCTTCCTTCTTCAATAATGAACTTTTCAATCAATTTTCCAATAGTACCTAATAGTCAAGAAGAAGATCACATGGCCTATTAAAAAGATGTTTCAAAAGAGACAAATGCAAGAAAGGACAAATACATTATTGGAAGAAGAGGTAGAAAATAAAATGGTCAATATAACTATGAGATTTTTGACATAAAGTATTGAAGAAGACAAGATAAACATAGTTCTAGATGAGTCTTGTTGTCATTTTCAATTATTTAAATCTGATGTTTTAACTAAGGAAGCAAAATTACATGTTGATAACAAATTTTCTCATGAATATGTTGCAGATTTTTTTACTAGTGAGGTATATACATGTTTACAACGGTACTATGCAGATTGTGGTAATGGAGAATATGTTGATATATTATCTTTTGAATATATAAATATTGAAGCTACAAATGTATGCACAAAATAAATAATTTTTTTGAATCTAAAGACCAAGAGGATATTGAATAGCATAAGGGTTGAGAAAAAAAGGGGAAAAGGTATCTGAGCATAGTTACAAAGATGAAGGAAACTTTTCAACAGGATTGGAAGACTAGAAAGAAGGAGCAAACATTTATTCATAATTAAAGACTTGAATTTTCTTTTTTCTCAGCTAATAAAATTGGTATCTAGTAGAATTGCCAAGATTGGTTGAGGAAAAAAACTAACTTGCATGAGTTGCATTCTATCAAGTAGAGGAGAATGGTGCAAGAGCTTTTAGTGATTTTTCTATGCAGAAGCTTTTAGTGTATTTTTAAATCTTTTAATGGATTTCGTAGGTTTTTTTAAAAGTTCATTTCTTAATAACTTTGAAATATTATTTTCAATTTGAATTTTAGTTTTTAATTCATCTTATCTTGAATTTAGGAAGCTTCATGAAAAAAATTAGTTTTTTCGAGTTATTTTAAAAAGTTACCAAAAATGGCAACAAATAGTTCTATGCAAAATTGCCAAAACTAGTAATTTTTGATTTGTATTTAGATTTGTAATTCCTCCCATTATATGAGAAGGGAATGATTTGGAAGAATAATAAAGAAGAATCTGAAATTTTGAAAAAAAAATCTTATTTTTTCCTCTCATATATTTATGTTAATGATTTGTGGAATTGCAACTACATCATAAACCAAAAGGAGGACTCTAACACCCTCTCTATTCATGATGACATGTAGTCACACTGGACTTGCTTTACCTTATCTTAGGTGTGGCTAGACATAGAAAACATCTCCTCATAAACATGATCTATTCAAATTTCAATTTCATGATAACAATAAGTCTCCACATCAATGATAGACTGAGCCTTGTACTTGTCATAATTACTTGGCACAATTTTAAAGATTACATGTTCCATAATTCATCTTATCATTATTTATTATATACCTACACCACTAAAGTGAATGATGACAATCTTAGTAATCAGTGAGATTGTCTTTTTGTAAGGTTTTTTATTATTCTCTTAACCCCGTGATTACTAGTACATGTGCCTCCATGTACTCATAGCTATAGAGATTATGTGTGTTGCACACATTGCATAATATTGTTTAAATATTGTATTATTTTATTTTAATATTTATTATTGTACCTAGGACTACCTAAATGGATGTGTAATGTGTAAAGACCCCCATGGAATATTCTTGATGAGTTGTTTGTAACAATGTGATAATATTTGATGCAATTATTTAATATTAGAGAAAACTAATCAAATTTCCAATATTAAATGTGGACCAATGGGGATTTGGTAGCACATGGTCTATATAATACCACTTTGTGGTTTTGTGGTATCTTGCTTCTATAACAAAAATCACAAGTGTAGTTATTGATGTAAGAAAAAGAACAAGACAAGGCAAAACATGTGATAGAAGAATTCAACAAGGGAGCATTAGTGTAGGTTAGAAGCATGGCATGAGATGTGTGGATTCATGCCTCTTCACATAGATTATTTGGTTATAGCTATGACTTTGAAGGCTTCCATGGTTGTATTCCATTGGTGTTTTGTTCAATAATAGATGGTGATGGATGCTTTTGGAGGCTGGGTTTTTTCCCTCAATAAGAGTTTCCCAGTGTATATCTTGTGTCACATTTTTTGTGGATATGTTGTCTATTCTCTTACATGTGGATTTTAAGTACTCATTTATTTTAGATCTATTAGAGGTTATGTGGAAATAATACTTTTGGTTGCAAGTTTCCCTAAAAGTGGTATTAGAGAAATGGTTGTGTTGTGGTAACCCTTGATCAAATCCATGAAAATACATGAAAGAATAAAAGAAAGGGAAAGATATATGAGTTTTATAGGTTATTTATTTAAAATTTGAGGGTTTTAGATTTGTTGTTATGATGGCTTGTTGGTAGATTTTGGCCATGTGAAATTGTTGGTCAAAAGGTTTTTTTTGGATGTTTCATTAAAATGAGGACTTTAGAGAAGAACTTGCAGAAATGACCTCTTGGGCAAAAACATACCTCACAATTGGATCTAAGTTGGTCTTTGCATAAATTTTGATATATAATTTTTTGATTGATCTTTCATTATTGATGCATATTTAGATTGGTGGCTTAGATTTGGGTTATTTATGTCATTAGTCACATGATTTGCTGATTTTTATTCATGTAAAAGGAATGAGATGTTGTTACTAGGTACAATCATGGTAGAAAATTGTGGTTGACTATTTTATGCTAATGCGTTATACAATTTGAGAGTTAGATGCTCAGTTCATGGATCTGATCATGGTACCATGGAGTTTTTTGTATGACATGATTGGATATGTGGGTACTTTGATGGTGGTTATTTGGTTTGGATTCCTATTTTGGCTATGTCAATATGTCTTCTTGGTTGAGGATCATGGTTATTTAGTTTCTTTGAGGAGGTCATGATGTGCACTTTGATTTCTTTGATGGTTTTATTCCTTGGTTGATTCTCATGGTTAGAGGATGGTTTTTTCATTAAGATGTCATTGATATTTTGGATACATATTTTAGTGGGAACTTATGATAGTAATGATGTGGCAGTGCAAGATTGGTTTCTATTTTTGTTTGTGTCTTCTTAGTTTGGAGATCTTGGTTTCACACAACAATGATAATTTGGTTGTGTGTGTTTGTAGATGGGGAGGATCTTCATGTAGGTGATGGATGTTATGATGCCATGGGTAACTCAATATCATGGTTGAATGTGAGTTGTTGGAATTGATATAATTATTTCTTGTTTGTAGATGTTGGAGGATGTCTTAGATCCTATTGTTACAAAATAGTCTTTGACATTTACATGGTACACTTGTTGGTGGTGGTTATCTTCATGGTGTATGGAAATAGATGCATCTTGAGGACTCATTAGGTTCTTGGTAGAGATGTAGTTTATGCTTTTATTTTATATGTTATCCTTGGTGTTAGGATAGTTTCATTATTATGTCATAGTATAGTATTGATATGGATTTAGAGCTTTGGTATGTTATGGTATTCTTATATGGAACATGTTGTCTCTTTAGTTCACATGGTTAAGTTCATATTGTCATTTTTATGTTCATGAGGCCATGGTTGTAACTTTTACATTTATCTCATTTTACTTTCTTTGTATTGAGTATATTGATCATTTTTTGGATACTTCTTGATATTGCTATGTTGCATTTTAAGTTGAAATGGATTCGTTGGTTGCAAGTGCTCATGGATACTTAAAGATAGTGATAATGCTGATTTCTCTTGGATTAGAGATTTATTTGTTGGGATGATTGATGGTTTCACTAGGAAGTTTGAGAGACATTCACCTAATGTGGACTTGAGAGGAAATTTTTATTAGATTAGTCTTGGTTAGAGACTTGGATGTCTTGATTAACATTCTCATTCCCCATTCTTGATTTACTTGGTGGTTAACAAATTGAGAGGTATAGCCCATTGTTTCTCTCAAGTGCATTATTTTTTAAGATTTTATTTCAAGGATATGAATCTTGACCTATGGTATATGAGTTAGTTCTCTAGGTTTCATTTTAGATATGGTTTACCATTAGTCATCTCCTTGTGCATATGTTGTCATGTTGGTTAAGTTTGGAAGATGGTTCTGTATTGGGCATATTCCTTGGATTAGGAATTATTATTCCTTGGTTTAGGAATGTTTTATGAGTTTTATGTTCTTGTGATAGGCTTACATCCATGATTCATTAAATGGTATGGTTTTGGTGTTTTTGTCACTTATTTATTGAGGTTTTATGGAGGGTATCTTGTTAGCCCCCACTAATAATTTTGTTAATGTATGTGAAAAAATCACATCAAATATAATATTATCATTGATGTCAAGCCTTAGTTGGTTAGATATTATGTTAATTCAGTAGAGTGTCATATCATTTGATTGATGAAGAGGACTTGATTAACAAAGGGGATTCGAAGAAACTATGATGAGTTAGAGTGATTATAAGTATGGTATTCAATGGATGCTTGAATGAGTTAGATTATTATAGTGTAATGTTGGTTTAATTTTTTTATAATCATACACTATTTATTATTAAGTATTGGAGATCATGTATGTTCAACTTACACTGACTGAATTGCACGATAAATAAAGGAACAAAAAATTAATCAACTTACTACAGTTGTCACCAAGCACCTGGAAAAGAACAATTAAAGTTTAGTGTTAACTAATTCATTTTAGTGTTGACCAAGTAATATATTAACTAAGTAAAGTTATAGTGTTCACCAAGTGTGAAAATTAAGAAAAAGTTAAGAAAAGATTTAATCTAAGGTCAATATTTGATGGAAATTAAAAATGCTCAAGAATTTCTAAGGATAAGAATGAAATTAATTATGAGATCAATAGATGGAATAATTCAAAGGGGGTCTAATGGTTAATATTTAATAATATAAAATGGATGAAAGAATTCTATTTTATGAGTGACTAAATCCAATGAATCTGAGATCTATGATGGTAATTAAGTGGCAAAATCTAGAAGATTTGGAAAAGGAAAAGATTTTTGTTTAAGGGGATGAATAAGATGTTTCTTTTTGTTGATCGATGGTTATTATTGTTGATACAAATTGAAGTGAGGAAGGAATATAGGAGAAGGATCAAGCAAAGAAAGTGCTAAGTGAAAGTGTAAGTGTGTGAATCAGCCAGCAAGAGATTAGAAAGAAGAGACAAAGCGAGGTAGAGACTTGAACAAAGAAGCAATGTTGAAACCTAATAGATTATTTTATTATTACTTTCTTAGCATTATAGTATAAAAATATCTTAACTGATTGGACCTAACAAGTCTTTCAAATCCTATATGGTATCATCAATTAGTGATCTTTTATAAGTCCTTTAGAGTAGGTTACTCTTTCAAAATGTCAAGGAGTGATAGGGTCTAGATGATTTTTGGTGAAAACCATCTAACAAGGTCACACTAAAAATGTGCATGTAACCTTTAACAATGTTCAATCCTAATAGAGCTCACTTCAAAAGAGTAAAATTATTTAGGTTATTAGTTCCTAGGTGGTTTTTCCTTTTATAGGGTCTCCATGTTAAATATCTATGCCAAATGTGTGAATGCTTATTGATTTAAAATTTTGTTTTCATTATAATTACTTCATGTTTCAACTCAGTATATACTAAGTGATTACTCTAATGTTAGCTATAGTAACAAAAATTAAGGTAACATTTTGGTGAAAAAAGGTTTATAAGTTTGATTTGAGATGGTTGATGTAGTTATTAAGTTATTGATCTAAATTAATTCACCCCCACTCCCCTTCTTAATTGTCCAACAATTTGTATCAAAGTTAAGTTCTTGAAGGAATAAGTTTGAAGGAACTTGAGAAAAAGATTTGAAGATATATAATAGAGAGGTACCTAAGTCGAACAAGGAGAATTTATCTTCATGAAAAAACATGATGAGGCTGCATCTATCTAAAATTGGAGACAATGATACACATTGACTGGACAATTAGTATATTGCTCCTATCCCTTTAATGATACTAAAATAAATGAGTCAAAAGAGAGAACACAATAGTCTAATGATAAAGATTGTATCTACCTTGAATGATTTTGTGTTTGATGATGTCAAAAACTATAAGTTACTCCTAAAGAAATATGGGACAAGTTGGCAACTATGCATAGTGGAGACCAAAATGTATTGAGAGTGTTTCATCTTAAAAAGGGCACACTTACCTTTTAAGACCTTTTTTCTCCCTCTTCATAATTCCATCTATGGACCATGGATATTCTTGTGCTCAATCTCCTTCATCTCCTATCTTCTTCCTCTTTTGACCCTTATCTTTATGGCACCTACCCCTTGTTTCTATGGCACCTGAGACTCAACCTCCATGATGAGGTCAACTCAAGTAGACCTAACCTAAACTAGTTTGACCTAGTCCTCCTAGTCAATCTATTCCTCAACCAAGTTGACCTATTCCTCAAAATTTCTAGAGTTTGGGGCCCAAAATTCCTTGGGGTTTAATTAGTTTTTAACTATTATCCATTCAACCTATATATTTTTCCCACCCAAAATCTTGTCTCTAAGGAGACCTAGAGGATATATTTTTATATCTCATTAACTCTAAAGAAACACATTAATTTATAATTTAAGAGCTCAAGCTCTTGCTCTCAAGACCATTTTTTTTTGTCTTTTAGGAGTTCAAGTATTCATTTAAGTTCTTTCTCTTAAGATCCTTGCTTGAGAATAGATGTCATCCTACTAGTGCTCCTTCCTTGATGTCATCCATATCCACCCATACCTCTCACTTAAAATCTCACAATTTCTAATTTTCATCCATATCAAAATTGGAGTTAGATTTCCAATGTCAACCACTACTATTTTATTTTGCAAAGTAGGTAGCATAGAGAAGTCATGTTATGCATGACAACAGGATCATTTTAATTTGTCATGTGTAAACAAGCACATTTATTTTATCTTCCTTGTCTATGTTAGAACCTTTGTGTGAGCCCATTAGTAGAAAAAAAATTCTATCATCCCTAGCTTGCTCTTCAATTCCTCTTCCCATTTCCTATAGAAGGTCATGCATTTGGAAATGTGATTTGCCAATGTTAATTAGAATTTTCAAGGAAAGATTCATGATACTTGTTGAACTTTATTTGGGTATAAAACTTCCTAGAAAAGATCAACATCACTTTTTCTTTCACCAAAAAAGGAACAAGTTATATCTAGAAAAATCTCCTTGACATGGCTAAGTCCATCATAACTAGTTTGAAGGATTTTAAATACCCCTATATTTTCCATAATATTATGAGTCAATCTCTTTGGTGAAGTTTGCAGTGCAAATAAAGGCACAAAGTCAAGAACAAGCTAATGCATTCTCTGAATGTGTAAATAGATTTTGGAATGACCTTGACAAGTGTGGTGTTATGTCATTCACTCTAAGTCCCAACATCAGTCCATGTGCAATAAGCAGAGTTCTGATGTGTCCATGGTTTAGTGCAACCAGGGTTCTAGTTCCCTAGAGGTCAAAATGCATAAGTTGTTCTATTGATGACAAGCTTATTGTAAATAATTGTTCATAGTCATTCATGTTTCCCATAAAGCAATGAAAGAGGGGGAGGACTAAGAAGGACTCATTTTATATTGACAAAATCAGTCATCATCCTACGTCTACTTCATTTAAAATTGGTAAGAACATAAGTAGTGGGAGAACTAAAAACCACTTAAACATTAGACATGAATGCTCAATTTCAAGGCTAAAAGTATTATATAATGAAATGTAGACCTTTTTTTTAAGCCTAATTTTTCTCTTAGTGTTAATGTTTAATGGTGGCCAATTAACTACATTAGTTTTTTTAAGGGTGTCAAGTATTGGATGTTTTTATCTTTTATTCTCACTCTATAAAATTAAGGAGAAAGTAATCTATTTAAATTGGGAGCAAGATGAACATTTTCACATAAAAATCATCAACATTGATTGTATTTTGAAAGATCCGCTGGTGGATAAGATGGCCATAGTGGTGCAAAATAGTGTGGATGCAGTAGCTCTTCTTCACCAAGTTGTGTCTATTGTAATAATTATTTGTTTTATATTTTTGTATGATTTTTTACTATTGAGTTTACATAATCAAGTATATTTAAATGTATTGTGTGTTTTTTATCTTTTTTAGTTTCATTAGATGTATCTAAGTGGTGATTTTGTATAATATCATATGATACAGATGTGGCACAGTTAAGTATGTCTTAAAATTTTGGCAATTGCCACTTGCGAGATACAGGATCACAAAATTATAATTTTTTTGTAAGTTATTAGGTTTGAGAAGATTTATTTAATGAGTATTTTGATTATATATTCATTACATAATAATACAAAATTATACTTATTTTGTAACATTAATGTTATTTTTTGGCTATTGCAGAAATAATTTGAATCTTGTACTCTCTATCTTTTTTATTAACTATGAATAGGCTAATAATAGTAGACTGTCAGATGTATTATGTTCTATCCAATAAATGTTTATTAATCTTTACATATAAGTATAATTGTCTTTTTTGAAATGTCTTTTATTTTATGACTTTGACTAACTATTTTATTAATTATATATGTAGGATGGTGGTTAATGCACTTGAAAATTTTGCATAATGGTAGCAATATATGATATACAATTTGAGCCGAGCTCATCAATGATCGAGGAAGTTATTAGTGATGGAGAAAGTTTTTGAGAATACAAGTGCAAGGTTACTTAGTATGTATTGAGAACAGTGGAGGTCGAGCAATAGAAATGTCAAGCATCAAGAAACAACAAAGGCAGAGCTACGTAGATTTTACATGAAAGTCAGGAATGGAATAGAGTTTTAGGAAAAAATATTATCAAGCTAACTTGGAAGTGATATTTATCTTTTGAAGAGGTTTCAATAGAGAATTTAATACTTTTAGAGGTTGTTACAAAACATTTAGACATTGTGGATCACAAATCCCTATGTTGTGTGTTCGATGATCAGGATGAAGAGGCAAAACATAGAATTGTTTAGAAAACTCTTCACAAAATTCTTTATATAGTGATTATCTTAACCTAGATCACATGCCAAGAGAAAATAAAATGAAAAGAGTTTATGTGTGAACATGAAGCTATTGACAAAAAAAGATTGAGATCATATTAGAAGTCATTGAAAGGTTTTGTTACCATCTAATAGACCGAGTGACCTTGTCATTATAGTGAACTAAAAAGAAAAGAAAAGCATATCAGATCAAATCAGAGGGGATGATCATTTGTATTCCTCCATCAATCAATAATTGGCATCAGAGTGTTGGTTCTCTAAAAGAATCTTAAAGGTTTGGAGATTAGATCTTGGATATGGAGACTTTCAAACTAGACAAGACTATTGATAATTAAGTGATTGATATTCAAATCACACTACAGAAATTTAAGAAGGCAAGACAAGATCTAAAGGATTCCCTAAAAAGGAGAAAGGAAATTTCCATCTAGATAAAGAAATACTCTTATGAAGAAGTTTTAACTGAAGGACTATTTGAACCAATCAATCCAAATGACAAAGCATTTGTTGATCTACTTGACATGAACAAGCTCCTAAATGAAGAAATAAGAGCATTGAAAAGAGAACATGAAATTCAATTAGTCAAACTATGTGAAGTGACTGAACAAAAGAAGAAAGTTAAAGAAGATAGGACTATGGATAAAGAAGAGAAAAGGGTAATGGCTACCACGCTTGAAGAAAGGATATCAAATGTATAAAAGATCACAAACACTCAACTAGACATGACGAATCTACTCATTCTTGCAAATCAAGAATCAAATCACAAGGATGTGGAAATTGCAAACCTAAAATCATAGAATGACATACTAAAAAATGAATTGAGAAATGAGAAGGCATCCATGGAGAGATTCAACAAACTAAAGGAAGAAATGAAGTGTTTGGAAGAACTAATGAAGTCATCAAGTTGATCTAATGGTTTAGGATATTCTTGTACTAAGAAAGAAGAATCATCTAGGAATTGAGCAATGATAAATGCAAAGCCAAAGGATAAGCCAACATGCTATTACTGTGGAAAATTTGGACATACTGCAAATATTTTAAAAAGAAAACATGGTATTCAAAATTATAAACCTAAGTTTAGTGGTTACTATTTTTACTATAGAAAATAAGGACATTAGATATAGGAATGTAGGTCAAGACTAGGGAATACACCTACTACACCTAGATTTGAAGGTTACTGCTATTACTGTTAGAAATATGGGCATAGAGCATTTGAATGCAGATCAGACACAAAACCCTACTGGTCAAATTAGAGGAAGAATAATTATGCACCTAACAATACATGTTCCAAGTGTCACAAATTTGAACATCAAAGCAAGAATTGAAAAATTCAAGTACATTTAGAAAATTAGACAAAGAATAGAAGCAAAGGCAAAGCGGACATTGAGAAAGTGAGGAATGAAATAAACCAAAAATGGAAAAAGTAAATAGAAGATGGAAATAGTGGAGCTAATGGAGCTGAGATCACCTAATCCAATGGAGAAGGTGATGATTTCATCTCAAACTAAGAAAGAGAGTATGTATGGAATTGTATAATTAATTGGCATATCATACATCAGTTCGTTACATGAAAATTTGCCAAAAGTTCATATCTACATATACAAGATGCATAAGAAAAAAATTGTGAAAGCATTCTAAGTGTAAGGAAATTTCCTATGTTGACCAAGCATTGGAACATGGACTAAGCATTTCAAGAATGATGGAGACCACGTGATAATGGACGAGACTAAGTTGTAGACCTAATTAAAAGGCATCAATAATGACCAAGATAGCTAGCTTCCACTCATGTAAGTATTTAACATGAATGGAGACCCTAATTGATCAAGAAGAAGTTATATAATAAATTTTGAAGATAATATTTTATACCTTGCATTTAGATTGTTGAGAACACAAAGCTATTCAACAATGTAAGCAACCAATAGAGATTGCAAGCATTTTTTGATCAAAAGTTTGAACGAGTAAAGAGCATGAATGAGTGTTGAGTATCTAGCAAAAGAAGAACTTCAAACCCCATCTACTACCATGGCAGCTCCAACAACTTCTAAAATAAGGAAAAAGGTTAGTAAAAGTCAACTTGTGAAGAGTGAGACCTATCCTTCACCTAATTTTTGTACTATTCTAGAGATTTCTATGAAAGGAGACTCTATGGATGTGTTATCTTTGATGCCGCCTCAGGTCATTATGATCCATGATGTCAGAAATTGTTACATGTGCAAAATTGGAGAAGTAGGAGATTATGAAATCAGATAAGCTTATGAGAAGCTATGTCATGAAGGAATCTTGAAGGAAACATTTTAAATTGTTGAAAGGAAAGGGTTAACTCATGCCCTAGAATCTCTAAAAAATTCAAAGTCAAATGGATAAAAGTTGTTTTGAGAAGAATTCATGACATGAAGTATTGGTTACAAAATGGACTAGTGGAAATCATGAAGAAAATGATACACAGGGTTACAGGTTACAGGTTATTCAACTCTAGACAAGAAAAAGACCATGTGATGTTTGAGTCGTGAAGAAGTTGTGGCTAACACTGGAACCACTTGGAATGGACATGGTCTATCCATTACAAATATTTTGATCTACTAATTTAATTTTTAGTGAGAATCATTGCTCACAAATTATATCAATTGAGTAGGTCTAATAGTGTACCTCAAGTATGGATGTGGATCATGAGTATGATCTTGCCGAGCTACACAAGTTACAACTTGTAGGGAATCTATCATCAATAAGAAAAGAGAAGAATTCAATGTGTAACTTTGGATCCCTAATTGTTTGTGTTTTATTCTATATCCAAAAGTATTTTCCAAGTATTGGAAATGTTGTATGGGAGAAAGAAAAACTAGTGACAAGATAAATCAATGAGTATATTACTCAATTGGGAGAAAACTTTGATAATGCAATGAATGTTTATTTTGATGAATTTAAGAAAAGAATGAATAGGAGAATGAGAATTATAGAAGAGTTATTCACAAAGTATTATAGTGGCATATTTTTTCTTGTTGGCATGAATAATAATTTTGTACAAGTAGTTAAGTCAAGGAAGGCTTGGCTACATAGTTTCAAATATGAGATAGAAAGTGATATTTTAAGTGCAAACATTGATGCACTAGTCAAAGAAGAGATAGATGTCAAGGTTGAACCTTTTGGAAGATAGTAGGAAGCCAAAGAAAAGATAACTATGAACATCAAGATAGCTTCTAGGGAAAATAAAAGGAAGAAAATGATTGAAGACCTAGAAGTTAATCTGGGCACCTTAGGAAAGGGAAAAGAAACATTGGAATTGACACAAAATCTTGGTGAAGAAGGAGAATATGACACTAGTGATGAGTAAGATGAAGTAGAAGAAGGTGAAAAGGGAAAATCCCTAGTTTTTTTCATGCCACCAAGAAAGAAGACTCTAGGAACAAAGAAGAAGAAGGCATTGACACCTCCACCACCAAATAATCCAAGGACTAGGGCAATTGCTATTGCTAAGAAGATTGCAAATAAGAGAGTAGCATAGTCTACTAGGCCTAGTGACCCTAAAACCAAAAGGAGAAGATTGGTTAGAGGACAACCTTAGAGGAAACAAAATTCTATGATGTGTTATGTTCAAACATAAAGAGTTCCCTAAAACTATCTAGTTTTAAATTTGTGAAATATGATACACTAGATAATGATAACAAGAATAGAATTAAGGAGGCTATGATAGAAATGATGTGAAATTTCAAGATACCTCCTAGTGAAATAGAGAGACAAATACCCAAAGATCTTTATGGGAAACTAAAAGAAATATGGGAACATGAAGAGAAGGTAGAGAAAATGATAAGGATTGATTCATTAGTCAGAATTATGCCTAATTTAACAACATAGGAATATATTTGTTCCAAAATATAAAACATTTTTTATATTGATAAATAAGGAGGAAGTTGTATGATAGCAAAGAAAGTTCCTATGGAAGAGCATTTTTGGACTAACTACAAAGAAAGTAGAGATTGTAAACATTGACAATGAATACAATAGTAGAGAAAGCTCAATTGTGTTGAGTCCACAAGGAATCATGTCCCCTATACATGATGATACCCCTGACACTCCATAAGTTGAATAGTCAAGACTTACAAATGATGAGGAAGATGGTGAAGATAGAGAAACAAATGAAAATGATAAAATTGTTTCATCACCTCATATGGAGGAAGACAAAGAATAAAATAAATTTGAACAAAGTGCAACCATTATTGTCTCGAGCATAGATGCACAAACAAGACCAAGTGGTGAGATCCACTCACCAACTCACATGGTAGTGTCAAGTAGTAGCACTCCTGCACCTAGTGGGAAGAGGAAGTCAATAAAAGATGCTTCACTAGATATTGAGGTTAGTCTATATAAAATCATTGAGATGCCACAATTTGATCTAGAAAATCTCACCTTGGAGAAAACTATTTTTCTACAAGAATTTTTGGAAAAGAGGAAGAGACAAGAATAGCTTAGGAGGGAACACAAATAGAAAAATATATTATATGATATAAAGCATTTTTTTGTTTATACTTTTGAGATTTAGAATTTTGATGAGGATGCAACAATCATAAACTAGCTTGTAAATATAATTGATCAAGTGAGTGTTGCAAATATGGAATCAAATGTGAAGTTAATGGAATGTTGTGGAAAAATTTTCCATAACTATTGCCAAATAGAAAGTGTAATTATAGGAGAAAGCACACATTATGATTGAATTAATACATAAGGTACAATATTTGTACATAATTTTTTCAAACATGCCAAGATTTACACATGTTATTTAGGCACAAATAAATAAGACTCAAGCTAAGATGAAGGCATCCAGCAACATTATTTTAGAGTCAATAGGATCAAGCATTGATCATTATAATAATCTACTGAACGCACAAGGTACATTGGTCAAGCTCTAAGTAGCCGATAGCAACATGAGATCTAAATTGATCTCTATTCATGCAATTTTGATACCTCATTTGGAGGTCATGTAGAGAAAAATGAAAACAACCCAAGATCTTATCATAGAAGATCATAATCTTTTAGTAGTTGATAGTTTAATTGATTTAGCTACAATATTATAGTTGCAAAATAATGTTTTAGAGGCAGAAAGAATCACATGGGATTATGCACTATCCATGATTACCAAAGTTCACAAAGAATCCATTGAAACATATGGATTACTTCAACCCATTTAATTGTAGTAGTAGTAAAATATAATATTAAAAAACAAGAGAGGAAGAGATATGTGTAGAAGGAAAGAGATGTGAAGATGGGCAAAGAGAATTGAAGAGAGGTAGAGTAATGTGATGTGAAAAAGATGCAAAATAAAGATAAAAGAAGAAGTACAAATGTACAGTGTACAAATTTGTATAAAGGTGAAATGGTTTTGTTGTTCATTTTTGTATTGTTTTTGCATTTTTCATAAGTCATATGACTTAGGGGGAGAGTTTGTTATTAGATTGTATTGTAATGATATAAATATGACAAAGTGTTTTTTCCACTAATGTCAAAGGGGGAGATTGTTGATGTCTCTAACTATTGTTCTCTATTACTATCAACCACTTTGTCATTTACAAGGCAGAGTTAGATGGTCATCACTATGACCAAGCTACTCTATATAGGTTGAGTCATGCACATAAGTAAGTATGTGCGTAGCTTTATAGGAGCCAATAAAATTTTTGGATCATGGTGCACTTTTGTATATGAGAAGAGCTCATCAGCAAATGAGCAAGTTTTTGAGAATACAAGTGTCGAGTTACTTAATATGTATGGAGCACAATATCGGCCAAGCAACAACAATGTTGAGCATTAGAAACAACAAAGGTTGAGATACAAAGAGTTTAAATGAAAGTCAGGAATGAATAGAGTTTTAGGAAAAATGATTATCAGATTAACTTGGAAGAGGTTTTTATAGAACATTTAATACATTCAAAGGTTGTTACAAAACATTTACACATTATTGATCATAGATCCCTATGTTGTGTGTTTGATGATTAGGATAAAAATGAGAAATATGGAAGCATATAGAAAAACCTTCAAGAAACTCTTTATATAGCAATGAACATAACCCAAATCACATGCCAAGAGAAAAGGAGATGAAAAGAGTTTATATGAAAACATGAAGTTATTGAAATAAAAGGATTGATATAGTATTAGAATTTTTTGAAGGGTTTTGTTATCATCTAACAAGATGAGTGACCTACCTATTGCAATGAAGTTAAAGGAAAAGAAAAGCATCATAAATCAAAGGAGAGGATTAGTTAGCAAGGAGAATACTTTAAATCATCTTATAGAGTAAACTAAGTGTCAGGTAGTGAATTAGTTTTAACATACTTGAATCAAGGTAAATCTCTTAACAAAGTGGTCTTAACAAATATTTGTAAATCTCCTAACTAATTCCTAGTGTTAAATCCTCTAACAAGGTGAGACCTAGTAGTCTCTTAAGCTTTTAACAGGGTAGACCCCTCATAGGGTAGATCATATTTTATGGTCAAACATTGTAGCCTTAACTTGTTAACTTTATTAATGTAGAAGTGAAGATTTGTGGGTGTTATCCACACCGCATTTTTACCTTCACCTTAGAGGATTTCTAGATAAGAAATATTGTTTTATAAGTATTACTCTAATGCATGTGATTCATCAGACTTATATGTTACAATATAGTTACATAAGTAGTTTTACATGCATAAGTTATTGATAGATGTGGATGAATCTACAAAAAGTGAAAAGTGTTTTAGATTCTAATTCAACACCCCCCCGCCCCCCCCCCTTCCCCCCCACACAAACACTCAATATCTAGTTTATCCTATTTATTCCTCAATCAATCAACAATGCCCAACAATATTGAGGGGATTGGAGTTTATTGCCTGAGTTGATCATTATGGGTACAAATACATAAAAATTATTAGAAATGCTTTGAAATTTTTAGATCACAATTATAGAGAAGAAAGGATGGAGTAGAGGAGGCTCATTTTGCTAGCCATTATGTATTGGCTTGTATGAGTTTCAAGGGTGATCATCAGATGCTCATTTGGGATCTCACAGTAAACACATTTATTTCCATTTTGCCCCTCCCTTTTATTTCATTCTTCCTTATTCTATCTAGCCATGATGACCCAATGGAATGCATTGCTCTTCATTGGAATTTTGCATTAGAATGCATTTGTTTATACCAAATTCTCTTTTGGGATGTTAGGTCATGGTTGGTGAAGTGAGGATGTGCTTCCAAGTGACATGATTGATGAAATATATGCTTTGTTTCCAACAAGTATTTTTATGTTGGATTACAATAAAGCATTCCAAATACATCTTAACAAATGTATACATTCACCAACGAGATTTTAGAGGTCCCTATTGGGACACTTATCTCGTCAAAGAAGACATTTTGCAGCATTTTATAAATAAATATTTTTCTAATGTCCTTGCAGTATTGTTCTTGGATAGTTGTGCTTAAATTATTTTCATTAAATAACGTGAACTATATTTTGAAAAATATGAAATCCACTATAAAATATCTTACATCAAGAAGGATTCATTTGTCCATGGAGGTTTGTTTCACCTACCTCTCATAGTTGGGATTATGGGTTGATTCATTATAGAACTATTCTTCATGCTATAGGTTAGTTTTGTGTTTTAGTTCTAATTTAAATCTATTTGATTTAATTTTATCATGTTCATGTCACATGCATTGATTACAACAATTTGTGTTTCTTGGTATAATGAATTAAATATTTGGCAAGTAATGTGACATCACAATCATCATAGTTCTAAAATAATCCATGCCTCAAATAATACGATATTTATCAAAATAAAATATATTATAGACATGTCTTACATAAATATACATGAATCAAAATAATAAACTTAATGTGTAAATCAACCTTAAAATGTTTCCAAAAAGTAGATATATACTTAGAAAGGTGATGCATAGGGTTTGGGGTTCAACCTAGTCTTGTCATACAATTCCTTCCCAAGGAATCTACTATACTTCTTCACCCCTCTAGACCTCCTAAGCATTTTCATGAGACTTGCCTCCAAGTAATAGTCCTCTACATTAAATTAGAGTCTTTTATTAACTTCCAAAGTACTCTAACACTCTAGTCCTCCACTCAAAACCAAAAATCCCCAAAACCTTTTGGTAATTAGATATTTCACATATAAAACTTCCCCCATATTGTTCACAATATAGACACATTTCTTTCATGATTCCACCAACTATAGAGCCCTCTATTATGGTCCTAAAGTCATTTTCTTACCAATTACATGACATAGGCCTAAAATAAATAGACGTCTATTTTGAGTTATTGGGCTAAACAATAGAAACCTCCCAAATGAGCCCACAATATAATATACTTTCTTAGTACCCATTTTCTCTCCCATATCATCTTCTACCATCAATCAGTCTAGCATTTTAATATTCATGCCCAAACCCAACTTGCAAAGGTTCAAATCCTAATTTTTTCCATCCTACTACCTCTACCCTAAGTTTCCTATGAATTATAGCTTGGGACATCTATGGGATTATATTGTTTAGATATTTAATGTTAAAAACCCTTTTTTTTAGGGTTCTAGACCCAATTATAGGGAATGAATTTTATCTTAGCACCTAGAATTGATCAATGGCTTAAGCAACTTGGATTTTTTCATTCTTGCTAGTTGGCTCCATCTAGGGGCTAAGTTGATTTTTGCAATTTCCTGTGACACTCCTTGGGTCACAAAATGACTTGAATCAACACTATACATGCCAACTAGGAATTTTCCCCATAAAAAAACTCCTATTGCACATTTGGACACATGAAATCCTATTGTCTAATTTGTCATAAATGATCTGAGGGTCCCAATTTGGACTTTTTTTACATGACCAAACATCAAATGTCCATTGAAAACTAAAGGGAGAGGTTGGTTGATATTTTTTCCCAAGTTGAACATGAAATTTAAAGCATTTCTATGCAATTTTATCAAAGTTAGTGTTGCAATGTGAACATCTGCATTTCAATCGATTAAATTTTGCTAGAGAATGTATAGTAGTACTGTGTCTAACAAGAATAGTAGTATAGAAAATGGGAATTTCACATGTTTCAAATATGATAAGATATTATTATTTCTCTTCCCATAGATATTTTTCACTTTTGATTTGACCTCTACAACCATTCTTCAAATTACACTAACCGATACCTAGTTGGGTTGCCCATGGAGTCATATAGGGGTTTCTTGTAAAAGTAGAAAGCATGATTCCTTGAACTCTAATAAAAATGGCTTATACTGCACTGAGTCTACTTCCATTCCCCAAAGGGTCATACAATTTTAATGGTGGGAAGTAGAGAGAGAAATCATTGTTTGTAAACTACTCAATTGTGGCTAGAGAGTGGCGATGAATAAAGAGAATTTATTTACCCTAAAAAAAAGTTAACCAAAGAATAATACTATTTATAGACATAATAAAATATCATATCCAAATAATGAAGAAAAATAAAATTGAATTTCAATTCATTCTAACATAGATGCTCTAGTTGCAAAGGTTATGCAAGTCAATTTCTAACAATTTTCTCATTTCAACCTTGCAATTCCACACCATCCAAATGCACACAATGATTGGAGAGGGATTAAATATACTTTCCCTACCTATTCCAACTATTTTTTTTAATTTTATTAACCAATTGGTTTTTTTTTTCATAATTATATGTAAAATTTGATCAAATGTTTCTCATATTGCAAAGTTGTCAACATGACAAATTTTCACTTTTTGACAACTCTATTCAAACACTTACTTCCTTGCAACTTGAAGGTACAAAATGATGTCAAATAAAATTCAAATACTATATGGACCAATGTAGAGCCTAATTTGGTATACCTTATGAAATCTTGGATGAACTCAAGAACTTAATAATTTGTGGGCACATTCTCAAGTACCCAAGTTCATCTCAAGGTTTCAATAGAAAGGTCTTAGATAGATGATGTGATCCAAGAGCATCCTAGGTGTAAGAGAAATTGTCCATCACCCAAAAATATTTTATTTTCAGTCTTTTCTATTTTTATGAAGGGTGATTGCATTGTTCCGAGCTTGTGGATCATAAATGACATTTCTAAAAAGTGGTTATAATAGCCAATCAGAGCAATTGTTTGAGAGTTATGGCCTTATGAAGTTGTGCTACCTAAAACATCTAAAATAATTGTCAAAAATGTATTTGGCTGACTCTATATGTATTGTGAGGGTCTATCAACCCTAGGTATTAAGTTTCATTGTCTAGAACCTTTCTAGGTGGCATAAAATTTCCTATTTAAGAAAGGCCCAAACATTATCTAGGGCAACTCTGGGTGGTAGTTCGATGCTTAGTCTTACAAATTAATGTAATGAAGGGACCAATGCAAGTTAGCATATTGTACTTGTGAATTATATATTCCACATTTGCAACGATAATAAGATGTCCATAGTTTGTTCTCACATTTGTTGTTATTTCATTGTTTCTATTATGGGTTTATGGTATTAAGGGAAGCACCCTTCATCAAGTGTTATTAGAGCTCAAGTTCTTGAGTTTGTGGATAGATCATTGACTATGAGTTAATTTACACTAGGACCATGTTTTGGGTTGAGCATGTAGAAATATTGCCAATTGTGAGGTAGTTTGTGTAGGAGTTGATGAAATCCAACTCCACAGTCGCCAAATCACCTACAGTGCAAATAGCTTGCCGAAGAGAAACCTAAGGAGTAAGAGCTTGAAGGAAACAAAGCAAGAGAAAATATTTCACAATAGGAAAAATTAAATTTCTATGCGAATGGATGATTTTACAATGAGAGAGAGACCACTTATAAAGGCCTCAAGGAAGCTTGTAGAACAAGCTGGAAGGAGGTAGAAGATAAGGTTGACAACCAAGCATCCACAAAAAAGTAGAACATGCTAGAAGGGAACAAACTCTCGTGTTGTCAACAACTCATCACTACATGTATTAAATACTAAATATTAAATAAATGCATTAACCTAAGGAAGCCTAAGTAAATATAATAAATAATAAATAATTAATTAATTGCTTGCTGAAGAGAAACCTAAGGAGTAAGAGCTTGAAGGAAACAAAGCAAGAGAAAATATTTCACAATAGGAAAAATGAAATTGCTATGTGAATGGATGATTTTACAATAAGAGAGAGACCACTTATAAAGGCCTCAAGGAAGCTTGTAGAACAAGCTGGAAGGATGTAGAAGATAAGGTTGACAACCAAGCATTCACAAAAAAGTGGAACATGCTAGAAGGGAACAAACTCTGGTGTTGTCAACAACTCATCACTACATGCATTAAATACTAAATATTAAATAAATTCATTAACCTAAGTAGGATTAAGTAAATAGAATAAATAATTAATAATTAATTAACTATTTACTCTAACACCCCCCCTTAAGTGCAACTTAGGGGAATGCCTTAAGCTTGCAAAACTAAGATGAAAATGTAGAATGGGTCCTGACAACAAGGCCATGTTAGGTACCCATGTACAATGCAAGACAATGCAACCTCTATAAATAGTGAAAGAGAGAAAAGCATGTGGGAAAAACCCTCCCCCAAAAAGAGGTAAGTACAAACATGCTGAAAAATAATGGAAGGAAGGAAGGAAGGCCTCAAAAAGACTCCCCAAGGACAACTTCCATAGGAAATGTTTCAAGAGACTCTCTCAAAACCATAAGTACAACTAACCCCCCCATGAGAATAGACACCAAAGCCCCCCTAGAATGATGGAGCTCCTATAGAAATGATTGAACCAATGAAACTCCACTATGGAAGGAACAAAGGCACATAACAAGGAAACCCCTAAATGAGAGGGGAAACTGGAAGGCCTAGCTAATGCTCAAAAGAAAAAGGATGAGGATCTTGAAATAGAATCCCCAAGGTAGGTGTGATGACACTATCATGAATATCCACTGTAGTATCAGCAACAAGTGTACCTAGAGTCTCAATAAATGAAACTGGAGGATTAGGTAGAGTAGAAGAAGAATCCCATAAAGGAGAAAAGCCCTCAATTGGATGTGGTGTAGCAGCCAAAACAGGGATCTCAAGAACAATACAAAGGTTCAAGTATCCTAACTGCACCACATGATGCTTCTATGAAAGAGAAGAGTCATGCTCCAACAATAGAGATGGTGGACCAAAGTGTGAGAAGGTGTAGAGATGAGTGGAAGGATCAACTGCCCCTGTAGCAATAAGATGTCATGTAACATGATCTCAAATGAAGATTGAATTAGTAGTGAACTCAACTATCTTCCCTCATCCACTGCATGTAATCTGAGAAATTGAGAGAAGGTTGGCAGAAAAAGATGGAACATACAATACATCATTGAATATACCATCCTGAATGTGAATTGAACCTTTCCCATAGACTGGTAGTGCAATGTTATTCCCCATGAGAATATGAGGAATAGGAGAAGCCTCAAGAGTAGAGAAGACACCTTGTGAAGATGTCATATGGTGAGAAGCACCCAAATCCAGTATCCATGGAACCTGTGAAGGAGATGTAATGGTAGCCTGTAATGCATGACCCTTTCCAAGATCTAGTGTAGATTGCAAATATGTGGAAGAAGACTAAAAGGTAGACCCCTATGAGGTAGAAGAGGATGGAGAAGAGACAATGTTCTTCTAAAGAAGAGCTTGCAAATCCGCAATTTGTTTCTCATAGCCATAAAATCTCTTTTGAAAACAATTTGCCTCATCATGAGATCCTTTCCCACAGTAGGAATAGGTAGGAGTCTTAATCTTCTTTTTCTCCTTCTTCTTAGAAGATGATGAACCAGTAGAAGAGGGATCTAATATCTGCTTCGACTTCTGCTCTTGTATATCCTTGACAAGCAATGCCTCCGACTGTGAACCTAAAAGTGAATCCATTTGAGTAATCTTGGCTTGTTCATGGGTTAACCGATCAAAAAATATCTCAAATGAAGGCATCCTATGTCTATCTCCCAAGGCATCCATGGTGGAGTAGAAAGTGGAAGAGAAGATCTGATATTGTTCCCTCAACTTTGAGAGTATCAAAAAGATACACTCATCATCTATCTTGTTTTTCCCATATCCTGCAAAAGTGAATGCAGAGATTTGAATTTCATCAAGAAGTCCTCAATGGTGGGAAAGTTGTCAAGTGTCAAAGGAGTCAACTCTGCATCAAGATGCAATGGCCACAATTCATTCATTGTGCCAAACAAAGTCTAAAATTTGACCCAATAATCTTGAGGAGTGGTTAAACCATCCAAGTGAAATAGCAGATTGTCTAAAATTTTTAGTGCAATCAATCCCATGGCCTCATCCATTTTGTTTCTATGTTGAAGAACCTCAAAATCTTGTGTAAGAATAGGTTGATTCTCATCAAGACATGACCATAAGCCCCTTGACATGAGAAGCCATGTCATTTGTGCTTTCTAGGTGTGATAGTTGTGTGGTGTGAGATGGGTCACAGATGGATCCGCCATTGAGAGAAAGAAGAAGATGAAAGTAGAAAGATCTTATTCTAAAGTAAATTATAGAAAAGAAAATGCTCCCCCCCACAATGTATAAATTGGGCACTCTTTACTTAGTGCGATTACAATAGCCAATTTAGAACCTATTTCTGAAAGTAATATTTCTTTCCATAAAACCTATAATCTAATTGTAGATCTAGAAAGTAGACAAAAAAATATACACTTTCAAAAAAAATAGAACCTGATTATGTGTCCAGATGAGCCCATACTAAGCATTTGAAGTGGCAAAAATTGAGAATTGCAAGTTGTAGAAAAATTCAGGAATAGAGATCTCACACCACCTACACCAATGTGTAGATCATGAAATCTTACCCCAAAATGAAAAAAATTCTCAAAAAAATGAGTCCATATGAGGGAGATATCGTTGTTTGAAAATCACCTCTGTAGTTATTTTTTCTAAATCGCTGCTATCGCACCTCCAAAAGATAAAGAAAAAAGCTCAAAAAATATCAAATCTATTATGCCAAACCCTCTTTCTCCTTTTTCTCCAAATACTAAAAAAAATGTTCTTCCTCCTGATTGAAGAAAAAATCACAAACAAACTAGGGTTTGTGTCTTCGAATTGTAGCTTCAAAAAAATCCTTCAAACAAGAAGTAGTAGGAAGGCTTTGATACCATGCAGGAGTTGATGAAATCCAACTCCGTAGGTTCCAAGATCACCTACAATGCAAATAGCTTGCCAAAGAGAAACCTAAGGAGTAAGAGCTTGAAGGAAACAAAGTAAGAGAAAATATTTCACAATAGGAAAAATGAAATTGTTATGTGAATAGATGATTTTACAATGTGAGAGAGACCGCTTATAAAGGCCTCAAGGAAGCTTGTAGAACAAGCTGGAAGGAGGTAGAAGATAAGGTTGACAACCAAGCATCCACAAAAAAGTGGAACATGCTAGAAGGGAACAAACTCTCATGTTGTCAACAACTCATCACTACATGCATTAAATACTAAATATTAAATAAATGCATTAACCTAAGTAAGCCTAAGTAAATAGAATAAATAATAAATAATTAATTAATTATTTACTCTAATAGTTTGCACTAGGGTTTCAATGAAGTGTGAAAATGCCTCCATGAAGAGAGTGTAGTAGAAGAGTTGTAGGTGTTACACCTGAGGGTTTTAGAGGCCTCCAAAGAAAAATGAAAGTATTGAAAGAATAGATGCATAGAGGAATAAATCTTGTCATAAGAGATGAAAGAAAGGATGAGGAAGAAGAAGAATAAAATGTCAAACCAAAGGCATTTCTTAACCGAGAGGAAGAGAGGATTTTTAAGGCCATCTCCAAGATTGGAAAAAGACCTAAGTTTGAAGTTCCCACATTTTTGGGAAATCTTAATCTAGAGGAGATAGTCGATTGGATCATTAAACTAGAGGAGTACTTTGAATATGAAGATATTGATGATCCTATAGGGTCAAGTTTATAAAGGTGAAACTAAAGGGACATGTAAATATCTGGTGATAGGAGGTTTAGTTGGAGTAGAATAGAAAGGGAAAGGACAAAATCACTAGATGGGATTGGATGATAGCTAAACTAAAGTAGCAATTCATTCTCATGGATTATGAGCTTGATCTGTTGAAAAAAATGCAAGGGTTAAAGTAAGTGGGAAAATCTGTTCAAGAGTGTACTAAAGAGTTCTAAGGAGTTCTCATTTGAACCTGCCATGCAAAAGTTGATAAGGAGAATGTGGCCTATTATCTTAATGGGTTAAGGCCAAGTATTTAGGATGAGTTGAGTTTGGTTTGAATGAATAGTATTGAGGAAGCATATCAATTTTCCCTATGACTTGAGGAGAAACTGAGCAAGAAGTTTGAAAACAAGAATAGTGGAATAGGTCATAGTGGAAGATCTAGTAGACAATATTATGGAGGCTATAATGATGATTAAAAGAACAAGGATGAGGCTGGAAGTAGAAGTCAAAACTATTGGGGAAACAATTCCAATAATTTCTAATCAAAACAATAGAGATCAGAGAGGAACAAGGATCTAGAAGAGGAGGCTTTTTTGATAATTGGCTAATGAGGATATGTAATTATTGTCATTTATGGAAACACATTATGTACATGCTTACAAGAAACCTTAAAAATAAAGATACTTAGCTTTTGGCATCAAAAAATTATCTAAGTATGAATTTTGTATACAATGGTGTATTGTTTTGTTTGTAACTTGTTGATGACATCATATTATGACTAGCAAAGTTAGATGGATATAGTATACATGTTGATGATGACATGTATAACCTTGGAAGTTAATATGGACTATATGGAAAAGACGTATTCATATTTTAATGAAATAGGACAGAGGAATTAAAGGAAAGGAATTATTTTATTTACAAAATAATTACTTGTCCAATTAGGGCCAACATCTTAGATATTTTCTCTAAGTTGGAAAAGTGTATTATGGTCTTAACTGACCTAGCAACAATATAAAGGCATGGTATTTATGCAAAGGAAATCTTTCGATGAGAAGTGGAATTGGAATGTAAGTTGTGGGAATGTTGTGATATGCGAACTTGCTGTGAAAGTGATATAGGTGAAGTTTATGAAGCTATTTGGTGATCCAAGATCAAACTGAGAAATAATATATATTCCAAAAGTTAGATTACATGTTTGGGAAGTGGTCTCTTCTTATGATTGGAAGTGCATGTTTGGGTAGTGGGCTCATCTTGCATCTATTGTACTACAACTCCTAATAGGGTTGGAATCTCCTAATAGGGACTCCTTATATTGAATTTCTCATTGACTCCTAATAGGGACTCCTTATACTAAATTTCCTCATTAACTCCTAATAGGGTCCATCCTCTAACAAGGAACTTATATATTAGTACATTATCTAGTGGGTGTCATCCCCACTGGGGTTTTTGCTTGGAAAGAGTTTCCCTAGGTAATAAAATATGGTGAAATGAGTTATCTTTGTGCATGGTTTTATCAGTATTCAACATTACTTTATTACTTTATTGTGTATAGTTTAAAGTAAGAAATAATATGCTATTGATGATTAAAGTTTGTAGATTATTGATTCACCCCCCCCCCCCCCCTCTCAGTAATTCCTATTTCTAACAATTGGTATCATAGCATAGTTACTTAGAAGAGGCTTAAAAACTTGAGTAAGATCCTTATGGATATGGAACAATTAACAAAGAACCTTGAAGAGGCACTTGAAGAAATTGATCTCCTTATTGAAGAAAGAGATAAGTTGAAGGATAGATATGAAGATTCCAAAGTATACATTAGACAATTGAAGGAAAAGATTTAACATCTCAAATTCAATTCTAAATCTACTGAATGTGAAACTAGTGATGATGATTATTCAAAGTTGAAGATAGAGTACAAGGTATTGAAGCATGAATTGAAGATTTTGAATCTGAAGTTGACTTTGAGGAGTGATCCTAGAAAATTTGAAATTGATTTGAAAATTGAGAATGTAGATCTTAGAGCAAGTTTGGCAAATAAGAATCTTAGCTTGAAATGTTGAAAGAAGATCATGAAGAACTTTAGAAATACAATACTATTATGAAAGGTGAATTAACTCAATGCAAGCAACAACTTGACAAGCTTTATTCTAGTAGAGAAAAGCTTGAGGATTTAATGCCAATACAGAGACCTACTTATGATAAGACTGGTCTTGGTTATCTATTTAACATGTCTGCAAAGAAACCTAATATTAGATCAGATCCAAAAGATAAAGATAAATTTGATGATAACATTGAATCTAGTCAATCTTCTAGTAAACCTAATGAAGTTGGTAAAGACAAGGAAGTTGAAGTTTTAGATGACCCAAAGCAAGTGGATTCTCCTAAGAAAATCAGATATGGATTTAGAGGTAATTTTTTTCTTGTAGTGAAATAGGTCATATGAAAAGAGATTGGTCAAATAAGTCATTTAATCATTTTAAGGATTTTCATTGTCATAATTTTCATGGTATGGATCATAAAGCAATTGATTGTAGGAAACCTAAGTATAATAATAATAGAAGAAATAGTAGAATGTCTAGAAATACTAACCCTATATATATAAGAAGATCTAATGAAAGGACACCAAGAGAATGAAGACTTTATGAGGAAAGAAGATAGATCATGTTTATAAGTGTAACAACTTTGGACACATAACTCAGAATTATCATGCACCTAATGATCAGCAAAATCCTAGAACAAGAACTCCAGTATGTCAGTTATGCAACAACTTCAGACATACAACAAAGTATTGCAAAATGAATAGAAACCTCAGAGATAGAAGGAACAATGGAAGAAACTTTAGAAATAGAAGGAATGATGGAAGAAACATCAGAAATGATAGAAGGCACCATGAGAGGAGCTCCAGAACTAACAAAGATAATGAGGAAAAAAGGAATGTAGTTAGTGAACTTTGAGAAAAACTCAATGAGGTATTTTTAAAAGTATTAGACATCTCTAAAGAAAATCTAGAAGATGGTGAGATAGGAAGATCCAAGTTAGTTATCAAATTTAATTCAACTAAGTTGAATTAAGCTTGTTTGCAACACCAAAATTTGAAAACTTCATCTAGAGATCGAGGTATGGGTAGCAAAGTTGGGAAAAGGTGTATTCAAATAAGTTTAGATTGTATCTAAGCTCTCTTGTGATTTGGAGCTTATCTAAATT